>JAOEHK010000001.1:40675-56879 GCA_025447835.1 Labidoglobus nevermanni
TTACTCTGAGACTAACAAATATAGAAAAACTCGACAAACGTCAATCGGAAGGGAATTTAAATACCTTGCTCATGATGTATAGATCCTGAACACGCGTTAATTACTTGAAAAATAAATGAGCATTGTTTGCAAATTGTCGGATGGAGCAATCTAAGAAAACTAGCGCGATCCTGAAATCGATGGAGGATTGATACTAGCTCAGTTGGCATTTGAATACGAGCGTGTTGAGTGACGACATCCTCGCGATTGTCATCTTTGATCGCATCACTCTATATCAATCGATCAAATCGCTTCGCTGCCTACACAATAGACCGGTGTCTTCTCGTTCGCCTCGAGTCTCGAGTCTTCATCTCATCCAGCTCGTCGGCTCTTCGCACGAGCGCCGCCCTGACTGACAGCTCGTTCTCACTGCGAGTCAATAGGGCGCGTTGTTGATCGCTCATCGCTCGCATGAAAGTCATCGCAACAATTAGTTTCTCAAATTCCCGCAACGCAATCAAATCGGCGGCGAAATGTGGCAGGCAATGCGCTTAATTTGATTGCGCCTGCCACTTTCCGCTCGAGCGGCACACTTAATTGGCAGGATAAGTGGAGCAGACATCATCGTCATCGATTGATGGATGGCGCAGCGCTGCGAAATTGAATTGTTTAATCCCGTCTCGTCCGACGTCGTCTTCGCAGTCGCGAGTGCATTACGCGCCCGCTATCGACGCCGACAAGTGGGCCCGCGGGGGTGCGGCGGGGGGCGCGCGCGCGCGAATTGACGCCTAACACGCTGTGTCGCGTCTTGAGCGTCGCCGGCTCTCACAATGGCGTATCAGTTTCCAGACGATTCCAGCGCCGCGACACGACAAGTGACACAATGCAACACGACGCGATATGACAATGTGACAATATTATCGTCATCGCAATGATAATGCGGCGGTAATTCTGGCGCGGTGTCGGCGTCGCGACGCGGACGCGCGTCTCAAGCTCGTTTCAATTAAACGCGTCACGTGTCACGCTCGCCTGCGAAAAGTTGCCGCCAAATGTCGGCGCCGCTTAAAATTCGCGTCTGCCGCCTCTAATTTTAGCCGCCTCCTTAACCGCATCTCAATAAACGCGACGCAAGGGTGCGCTGAGCCGCATTAAGAAGATATCACGCGAATTTATGTATATTGCTGGCGGCGGCGGCGCGGAAAGGGCGCACGCCATATATTCGCAGTTTAGCCTTAATGTCTCCGCGAATGTTTGCCTCTGATGCGCCGACACTCGCATTCGCAAAGCCCTTTAATTGCCGGCCCAATAACTTGGGGCCAGATTACTGCCGTTTCCGGTCGCACGAACGCCTTAAGCCGCTAATATCGCAACGCGACCTGACGTGATCGCAACTCGGCGATGACGTCATCACCACTCGACAATGACGGGCACGTTACCCAACAATGACGTGATCGCAACTCTGCAGCGGCGTCATTGCAACTCGACGGTGGCGTGATCGCAATTCGGCGATGACGTCATCACAACTCAACGGTCATGCGATCACAACTCGACAATGACGGGAACGTAACCCAACAATGACGTGATCGTAACGCGGCGATGACGTGATCGCAATTCGGCGATGACGTCACCACTACTCGACGGTCATGCGACCACAACTCGACAATAATGGGAACGTAACCCAACAATGACGTGATCGTAACGCGGCGACGACGTGATCGCAATTCGGCGATGATGTGGTCACAACTCTACGATGACGTCATCACAACGTGGCGACGACGCGATTGCAATTCGGCGATGACGTGATCGCAATTCGGCGATGACGTCACCACTACTCGACGGTCATGCGACCACAACTCGACAATAACAGGAACGTAACCCAACAATGACGTGATCGTAACGCGGCGATGACGTGATCGTAACGCGGCTATGGCGTGTTCGCAATTCGGCGATGACGTCATCAGAACTCGAGGGTCATGCGACCACAACTCGACAATGACTGGAACGTAACCCAACAATGACGTGATCGTAACGCGGCGATGACGTTATAACAACTCGGCGACGACGCGATCGCAATTCGACGATGACGTGCTCACAACTCTACGATGACGTCACGTTCGACGCGTGATTGCAGTGTGATTCCGCCGGCGGAACACTTTTGCGAGCGCCGTCCACACGGCCGCCGACATTGATGGATGATTGCGCAAACGGCGTTTCCGGCGGCGGTAGGCGACCTGTTGCCGGCGCCGCCGCCGCCGCCGCCGCCAACGTGGGGCATTTGTTAACGCATTCCGCACGTGAATCGTCTCGTTATCCAGCTGCAGCAACAAGAAGCGCAGCTAATTATCGATAAATTAAGGCGGCGGATGATCGCACACGTGATTCACGCGTTGGCGGTGGCGGCGGCGGCGGCGGCGGCGAGAGCCGGTAATGGCATTCGAGCATTCACCACCTGCGATCGACCGTCATCCGGATGCGGTAGAGTCGTAAACTGCGCCGCCGGCATCTTCGCCATAGAAAAGCACTTTGCCGCCGCCGCCGCCGCCGCCGAACAGATGCCCATCTGGGCTGGCGCGCTCGTCAAAAAATCCGCATCCGTGCTGATAAGCGACGCTTCAAGTGCTCGAATTCGATCTGCGCGTCTGCTTCGAGTGCATCTCGACGGTCACGCAGCATCAATAGATGACCGATCGACTGGCGCGCACAAAGTCACACAATTTTCCCCATCGCCGCCCCCACAATGCGCTCCAGGTCGGCCACCATCTTGATATGCGATTGGCACTACCTCATACCTCATACCCTTCAACCGCCATTCGGTGCTGCTGACTGGGACCTCAGAGTGGAAGCGCCTGCTCTCATTAGATCTGCGTGCATAATTGGCTTCCGGTGGGCTTCCGATTCGCGAATGCGAATTTCCGGCATTTGCGCCACTGGGGTGCATAAACAAAGTCGCGTTTGACAAAAATTGACCATCGCCAAACGAGCGCGCACCGCAGCAGCCGGTAGGGTGGCGATCTCGTAAGGGATGAACATTAGCACGAGCCGGCGCGAAATTGCGGCAAAGGCGCTGTCAAACGCGCAAATATGACGGCGAACAGCAGCGAACATCCCCATCGCCATCCCCATCCCCAGTGATCGCGTAATCCGTCGCGTTGTCCTGGAGGGCGTAAGGATAATTGCGTCGATACGTAAAAATATTCATTGCGCTGCTAATTGCGCCCCGTTTGCGCCCGCTGCACGTTGGCGTCCTTTCGGGGGTTGGGCGGGTGGGGGGGTGGCGGGTGGTGGTGGCGATCCTTGCGGCCGTGCGTCCGCACGTGCATTTACTTTAATTGTTTTATCGGCGTAATTGCAGTAAGTCGCAATATCGAGTTTAATTAGCGCCACGCCGCCGCCGCCGCCCGCGCCACCCTTGCCGCTGCTGTTGTATTTCAACAACTCATTATCCTTTCGATGGGCGCATGGATACGTGCCCGAATGGCTGCTGCAGCGGCAGACCCATTCAAAACAAATAACGTGAAATTATATTAAAACGCGCCGAGTGCCGGCTTGCTCCTCGCCGCCCCCCATTCCAGGGCTAACGGCTGCTGGTGGCGGCTGCAGACACACCGCAAGCTCGCCGCCTCCGCCGCCCCTCCCTCGCCCGGCATGTCACCGTGGAACGCAGTTGACTCTTCGTGTATGCGCGCCGGAAACGGTACGTAAACAACAATAACAAATGTGTACACGTGTAACATGCGCATTCATTTTCCCCGCCGCTCTTTCAATTCGTAATGAGTTTATTAACGAGCGTCTTCGCCTCACAACTCACCGCCGACTTTATCGACCATGCATTCGCTTAAAATTTCATCCATTTGCACGTTTTCACAATTGACACTTCTTCATAGTGCCGCTTGTCATTGTAATGGATTTTAAAGTACAACGCTCGGCTAGGGATTGAACCCAACACCTCCAGTATCGCAACACCGGACGCTATTCACTCGGCCACCGAGCTGGTTTATCAGAAATATTCAGCAAATATTCGCTCGAATATTACCGCCATGAAAGCAAAAGGGCACGAATTGAGCGTAAGCACTTCCCTCGCCCTTTCATCGCCACCCCGGCTGTCGGTTATCAATAACGTGTGATGCAAAGCATCCCCGCGAATAATGTATGGCATTTCACGCACCTGTTTTGCTAGCCGCCCCCCGCCTCCCCCCACACACCCCGTGCGCCTTCAATCACTGTCGGGCAATCAATCGCCAACTTTCCGCCCGGCATGCACCCCATTCAGGCACCGAATGTGATGGATTGGCGTCGATCGCGTCCGGCCACCTTTCCGGCCGCGATTTGGCCGGCAATTGGCGCGAGCAGATTGAGTGAAGGGTTGGTTCACCACTCTCGGCCAAGTGGCGCGCGGCCGTTTTTGCCCGGAAATGCGAAATCACGGCCGGCGGACGAAAGCGCTGACTCGCAATCGTCGGGGGCGCGCGCGCGCGCCCCCTCGCACTGAAGGAGACACATTGCTCTGCTGGGGTGGCTCGCGGGGAAAAACTCTAATTACGAAAGGAGAGTCATTCCTCCGAGAACAAACTGCGATTCGACGGCATTAAATCAATGTGTTTTGCGTTTTATCTGTCGCTGCGCCCGGCATCCATCACGCGGCCGACTCCACCCCCGCCGCCCCCAGTGCCGAGGGTCGCGTCGCCGATGCGGGGGATTTCGATTTCTCGCAAATCGCCGCCGCTTTCTTTCCGCGCCGGCAAACAGGTGAGAGTGTGGCGCGTAAGATTGCCGCCGCCGCCGCCGCCGCCACCCCCGTCCACCCCCGCCCGCCGCCCGCATTAAAACCGTTTGCTGCGGGTCGATGTTTGGCATCATTTTCATAATTTCGCAGTCTGTATTCGTCCCGTTGCGTTTCTGGGACCTCGCGTCGATCGAAGCGGCGATGAAACGACGCGCTCCTGCCGCCCCCGCGCCCACCCCCGCCATCGCCCCAACGATGGGGGATGTCAAACAAATGCTGAATGCGCGCGCGCGTGTGAGTGCGCTCACGTACGACAACGCCAAGTGTGCGTACCCTTCCACCCCAACGCGGGGGGTGCACACACCCACACACCCTCGGTATGGCGCATTCAGCCGCAGATGTGTGAGTTACTTATGTTCGAATACCTTCCGCATCAATACTTGTTTAGCATTTTTGGTGGCGCGCGCGCGCCCCGCATGCAATTCTTCGGGTGGCGCGCAACCCCCAAACGAGTCCTTTCAATGCCGCCGGCGTACTTTCCGTTCATATCGCAGCAGACATTGCCAACTCGTCTCTTAGCACGCCGTTGCGTTATTTTTGATTCGCCACCTACCCCACCCCCACCCCCCAACCGCAAGAAAGCGCCACAATTCGCATGGAATTGATGGGAATGCGGGCAGCCGAAGAGGCCTGCGTACATCCATTCCAATCGTGGACGCTAACGGCGTGAGCGCGCCACTTCCGGTTTCGCGATTTACGATCGCCGGCTAATCTCAAAGATTTGAGAATGACAAAAGTTTGCGCATGTTATTAGACCTTAGAGCAGTGTTTTCCAAGGTGGGGCGTTCGCCCCACCGGGAGGGCATTTTAATTGTTGAGGGGGTGGTGCAAGATCTAAAAATAATCGCCTAATAAAATTTAAATAAGTGCTACAAATATAAGGATTCCGTTAGAATTTAGTTTTAGAAATTGCAAACAATACGCGGCACGCATGGGATTCACAGATAAAATAACTTCTTGAGTCGCAGTCTCAAGACACAGAATGCATTCAAGTATTCAGCAGTCTAAACGAGCAAATTGTGTATTTCTCGGAATAATTGGAAACAGCCTAATCTTGAATGATAACAATAAATACGTTAGTGACGTGAGACTCACGTCATCGCAACTCAGCGATGACGTGTTACGCGTTTCGGCGATGACGTGTCGTAATTGCGATGACGTGATCTCAGTTTTTCGTGCTTTTCTTAGGAACTACTTGGTGTATCTGGATGATTCAAAGTGCATCCCGTGGAGCATTCAATTGCGTATCGGACCATATAAAATTCATCCCTATCTTCGTGCTAGTTCCTGCAGAAAATGAGGACATGTGTGAACAGGTTTATTGGTCATTTTCTCAACACCTTACAGGAATGCACCACAGGATCCACATCGAATCATTTGGATGCACCCTGTGAAAAACACGAAAAACTGCGATCACGTCATGGATGCGATGACGCAATCGCTGTATTACGATGACGCCATCGACGAATTGCGACAGCGTCATCGCATATTTTTGAGGTTTACTCTGGAACTACTGGGTGTATCGAGATAATTCAAAGAGTATCTTATGGGGCGTTTAATTGCGCATCTGATCATATAAATTTCAACTCAATATTGCTTCGAGTTACTGCAGAAAATTAGGAAATGTGTGGACAGTTTAATTTATCATTTCCACAGGAACTACCAGGAATTCATGGATAAAGCTTATATGATCAGATGCGCAATTAAAGACCCTACAGTATGTACTTCGATTCGTCCCGATACACCCAGTATTTTCTAAGAAACATCATAGAAATTCTCAATACATTTCCTCATTTTCTGCAGGAACAAGTAGGAATTTACAGATGAAACTTATATGATTAGATGCGCAATTAAACGCCGCACACGATACACTTTGAATCATCCCTATACAGCCAGTGGGTCCTGAGAAAACTCATAAAAACTGTCAATATATATCCTCTTTTTCTGCAGGAACTAGAAGGCATTTTGAGCTGAAACTTATATGATAAGATGCGCAATTAAACTGTCCAGATGACTCACTTTGAATTATCCCGATGCACCCAGTAGTTTCTGAGAAAAATAATAAAAACTGTGAATGCATTTCCTCATTTTCTGCAGGAACAAGCAGGTATTTAGAGATAATTCTCATATGACTAGATGCGCAATTAAACGCCGCACAAGATACACTTTGATTCATCTCGATACACCCAGTAGTTTCTGAGAAAACTAATAAAAACTGTCAATACATTTCCTCACTTTTTGCAGGAACTAAAAGGAATTTTGATATGAAACTTATATGATTAGATGCGCAATTCAACGCCCTACAGGATACACTTGAATCATCCCTATACACCCAGTAGGTCCAGAGAGAAACCACAATAACTGTGATGACGTCATCGCCGATTGCGATGACGCCAGAGTCGCGTTGCTACGACGCAATCGTCGCGTTACGATGACGCCAGGGATGATCCCAGTTTTTCTGGTTTATCGCAGGAACTACTGGCTGTATCAGGATGATTCAAAGTGCACCATGTGGAGCGTTTCATTGCGCATCGGATCATATAAAGTTAATCTCTAAATTGTTATTGTTGTGTGAGGCAACTTAAAAATTAGCTGGTGCAAGATTTAAAAATAATCGTCTACTGAAATTTAAATAAATACTATAAATATCTGGAGTCAGTGAGTAATTCAAAAATTGCAAACAATACGCGATACGCATGGGATTCACAGATTATTTTAAGCGCGGGGGGGTGTCGGTACTTTACAAATCGTCCGGTGGGGTATAGCAAAAAAACCTAAGGTTGGAAAACACTGCCTTAGAGTGTTATTGTTCGCAAGTTGCGAATGAAACGAATGAAACGAATGCTCGTTCATTATCACCCCCGCTCGCCCGTCCGGAATTGGCAGCCGGAAGCTGCGCGTGCATCGATGGCAGAAATCAGCAGCGCCACCAACTCGTTCATAACCGGTAATGTATGGCGCGCCTCAGCGTCCGCGTCGCGTATTGAAATGGCTGCTATTTATTGCGCCATTAAGGGATGCTTAAATCATTCGCCGCCCCATATCGCGGCGCTCGTGTTTGCCCGCAGCCAGCAAGTCGTCTTAATGCTGCTGCCTGCCTGCCTGGCGATGATATGAATCACCAAAGTTTCGCTCGCCGATGTGTAATGGCATCCCCATGCCCGCCACCCCCCGGCAGCGCGACCTGAGGGGCCGCAAATGAGACATAAATTTAAAAACTGTTGACACGCGGTGTCACCCAGCAGGGCGACGTGCGCACGCCGATCGCCGCTGAGGGTGCGCGTAGCGGAGGCGGCTGCCGCCCCGCACCCCGCCGCTAAAAGCGATCGTAGATCATGAGCGTAATGGCGCTATGAATCTCGATGTCCGCACTGATCAAATTTAATCCGCGACAACTGCCGCCGCCATGGACTGCGCTGCTGCTGCTGCTGCTGCACCACCCGACCAACCCTTCGCCATTATTTACGACGACTTCATCATACAATCGGACAATGTTGTCGCAGCGCAATTGGAAAGTAATCTGCTAATTAGTTGATTGTAGATGGGTAGTTAGGACGAGGTCCTTCTAGTAAATGCTCTCCTCGTTGGGGTGCAAGCAACTGGAACTGGTGGCGCTGCGCGAATATGATAAATTCATTTCCTAAACGTCAAATTAATAAGGAACATTTCTTGCGCGATTTGCGTCCGCGATCGCGGCAAACTTGCGCTCGTAAATCTCGCGTCGAGCGGCGCCCCGCTTCCAGATACGTCGCTCCTGCCAGCCGCCCTGCCTGCCTGCCTGCCTGCCGTCCTGCGGCAGGACGCGCGAGGGATGAGGCGGCGGCTGCACGCCGCCGACAGCCGAAGGCGGGCGGCAATAAACAGCTAATGTTGCTTAACCTTTGCTTGATCTTTGCGCCAAGTTGCGACTTGTTATCGGTCATGCCGGCGCAGATAAGCAGCGGGGGTGGCTGCCACAGCCTCACCGATTATTTACCGCCCTCGCCTCCTCATAACCCTTCATCGCGAATTTGCAGAAATGATAATAGAAGGACCTCATCGACTCAACCTGCAACCGGAAATCGGTACCCAGTACCTATTTGCAATTTGGGACCTGACCTCAAATCGTAGACTAGTCCAGAGAGCTCCTAAGGGCTACGATTCTCCTCCAAACGTGATTCAAACTCCTTCATTTAGCTATATTGGGCTAGCCCCTTTCATGTTGAAAGATGCCTTAATTTCATAACGAAATCGTAATTCGTGACTTTACAGAAATGATAAGAGAATGGCCTCATCGATTCAGCTTGCAGCCGGAAATCGGTACCCAGTACCTATTTGCAATTGGGGACTTGACCTCAAATCGTAGACTAGTCCAGAGAGCTCCTATGAGCTACAATTCTCCACTAAACGTGATTCAAACTCCTTCATTTGCCTCAATTGGGCTAGCCCCTTTCATTTTGAATGATACGCTCCTCACGAAATCGCAATTCGTAAAGTTACGTAAATGATAATAGAATGGCCTCATCGATTCAACTTGCAACCGGAAATCGGTACCCAGTACCTATCTCCCCAATTGGGGAGACATGACCTCAAATCGTAGACTAGTCCAGAGAGCTCCTATGAGCTACAATTCTCCTCCAAACGTGATTCAAACTCTTTCATTTGACTATATTGGGCTAGCCCCTTTCATTTTGAATGATATGCTCTTCACGAAATCGCAATTCGTATCATGAATCAACCTGCAACCGGAAATCGGTACCTCGTGCATATTTGCAATTGGGGACCTGACCTCAAATCGTAGGCTAGTCCAGAGAGCTCCTAAGAGCTACGATTCTCCTCCAAACGTGATTTAAACTCCTGCATTTGCCCCAAATGGGGCTAGCCCCATTCGTTTTGAATGATGCCGCAATTCGTGATATTTCTGAGGTAGGCAGTTGTCTTGTCTGACTATTTGCGGTGAGGGCTGAATGTGTTCGTTGCGGCGCAACAATTAGTGGCGCCAGCAGCGTGTGAACCGATCGCCGGGTGGCGTAAGAAGTAAACTGTTGATCTCGACGCGAGACGGAGCGAGGCGGCCTTCGGCTTCGCGCCGTGACAGCTCACTTAGTAACCTTGGTCCCCGGCGCGCTCTCTTCGCAGCCTCCGCGCCCGCTTTCCGCTTTCTCGGCGTCGCATTTTTTGCCCAATTTCGGCGGCGCGCCGGGAAAAAGTTGCGAAGCGCACGATTTACGCGCGGCGCGGCCGTGCTGGCCGGCCGGCCGCCCCGACCCGGAAGCGCGGACGTGTGCACCTGTTGCGTGCCGCGCGCTCGCGCCCCCTCCTCCCCCCCAACCCTTTCGGCGCGTAATTCTTTCGCGACATGCGTGCAGTAATGAAGCAATCAATCACCTCGTTGCGGGGCCCTTCGGCCGCAACCTGTTTGCGACTTTTCGCGACTTTTCAGCGATCGATTAATTCGCGCACAAATCACGCGCGCACCAATTAATTCCGGGAGAGCGAGGCAGCGCGCGGATGTGAGTGATGGGCAAGAGGCGCGTCCGCGCAGAGATTCGCTGCGCGCGCCCGATAAGCATGCGAGAGCCGTTGGGCGCAAACGAGCAATAAATAATCGGCGGCGCAACAAAAGAAAGCGTGCGCAATGATTTACGCCGCAGCGCCGGATGCGATTTGTGCGGCGCAATCGCGCTCTTTGCGCGTCGTTTTGTCTCCGGCCGCGTTTAATTGCCGTCGGCCTGACTTGCCGCGTCCAGATTGCGCAATAAATCAATTTTCCATCCCGTGCGAGATGGACAGGTCTGCGACCGCGAGAGAGAGAGACAGAGCGAGGCGAGCAAGGCGAGCGCATAATTTACGATCTCAATTTTGAGAAGGGTGCTCATTGTCGTCCTCGGCCTTCTCGCTGCTGGCTGGTGGCGGCGCCGCCATAGGGGGATGATAAACAGAAAACTCGTAAATTATAGATAACATCCGAGTACTTTTAGTTGCATACATTACCATCACACGGCGAGTGAAGCGCGCGCATCAAATGCCAGCAGCCGCCCCCGACCGAGGGTGGTCGCGCGCTATTAGTAATAAATAATGGTGGTAATCGTAAGGCGCAGCGGCGAGATGCGAGCGCATTTGCATTTTTGCGCACACGTGCGCAGGGTGCGTGTGTTTGTTTTCGCATTTTATCGCCCGAATGCCGAATGCAAATCGCGATATTCTCCGGGGGTGGAAGAAATGTCAAGTATTCGCAATCGCGGCGCGCATTTTCATTTGCAAGACAATTGCGCCGAGCGGAGGACCGATGATGAATATCTGGTCGTGACGGGCGCAGCCTCCGCGCCCGAGATCAATCTGACGCAATTAAAAACATTCGACGGCGGGCCGCTTTTGCTTCAATTGCCAGCATCACGAAACTTTCAGTCATTGCCAATGACACGAGTGCTCTTTATGGGCCGACCACTGATTGCGCCCGAATTCGCAAACTTGCGTCGAAGCGGAAAGAAGCGCGCCAGATGGGCGAGTTGGGCAAATAAGACGTAAGTCAGAGTGACGGCAGATGGACGCAAGTGACGAGTGGCCACTATCTCTCATCCAATATCTCTCCATCGGAGCGCCGCTTCGGATCGCACATATTGAACTTTCGTTATTGCGCTAGTTTATCGCCAATTGACAGTTTTCAACTTTCTCGCTCAGATGGCGGGGCCGTGCGTGGGACGAGCGGGCGCACAATGCGGCAGCATCCGTCAGCGTCTTCTTCTTCTTCTTCTGCTGCTGCTGCGCCTTGCGGCCGAAGACATTTACGAATGGACGCGACGCAGCGGTGCGCCAAATGGGCGCTCACCTGCCCGCAAGGTGACACTGCGTGCCCGTTCTCAGCCGCATCATAACTCTTTGCCCGCCTACGCGAGATGACGCAGATGACAAATTGGGCGCACGCCTTGGATTAATGTCGATGGCGCAGCAACAATTGGAATTGGAATAGGCTAAGGACATGACTTCCTCCCAAGGAGACGGCCAAGGAGATGGGAGGAAGTCACGGCTCGCGTGGGCAGGGGCGCGTCCCTGAAGCAGATCGCTCTTCTTGAGCATCTGCCCGCTACCCGACTGACGGCGCAGCAGAAGAAGAAGAAGCAAAAAGTGGCGAGATTTGCATTGATTCGATCTGACGGCGACAGGCGCGCTGATTAAATTGATTGATTTATTGATGTTGCTGCGGGTTTAATTGCGAGCGCATATGCTGCAGATTCGGCCTCGCGTCTTCGCAGCATCTTCGAATGACGTGTAAAGTAAATAGCGCGCAGGCGCGATAATTGCGCATGCTAACCACCATTATTAATGATGGCGAAGATGAAGTGGCAGCCGTCACTCTTGATTGACTGGAGCGTAATCGCGCTGTCCGCGGCGATGATGGCTGGCGGGAGGCAGGGGCGAGAGGCAGTGTTCATTTGTCGGGCATGTGACGAATTTATTTGCGGCGGCGGAACAGGCGGAAAAAGAACGCCACTGGCAGCGACTCGAGCCCATTACGAGTGATTTGCAACTTGCGGGCCATCAGCAGGCGAGCAGCGCGGAGCCGTGAAACGGAACAGTGCATCCAGAGAGACGAAAGGAAACAAATCTTGCGCGTCACGACGAAACGGGACGCGCCCGCCACATGCGGCCCAGTCTCGCCCTCCGCCGCCCACAACTCGTCCACTCGCAATGGGTAGCGGAGTGCTGACTGGTCTCTCGCTCTTCGGCCGTCCGTCTTGCGCCTGTCGCGAATTAAGCGACTGCGCCAGGGGGCGGCAAACATTATCTGCTCGCCATGCGATGTGATCGGGCGGCAGCCACCCCTGGCGCCGTCGTTGGCGTGTGCATCGCGCCCAGATATAATATTGACTTTCTGTCTTGAACTTGTAATTTACACCCCTTTTGTATTTGTAAAAACGGCGCTCGCACTCGCGAAGCGCGTATGAATCATGATGATGAATTAACGACGCGCGGCATTGAGAAAACAAACTCGGGGTAGTTCGTCCAACTTGCATCATCGCCATGCGACAATTAAACGCGCGACAGATTGCAGCGCTGCTGCAGATGGGGCGAGCCCCGAACGACAGCCGGCTACAAAGATCTCGCCGACGATTTATGCGATCGGGGTGGTGGTGGCTTTTGTGTTTCGCGTAAACGCACGCTGCATTACCAGCAATAAATCAATTTTATGCGTTTGTAAATCAAAAAGTTGCTTTAATGCCGCGACACATGGTGACGCGGTCCGCAGGGGTGCGAGGCGGGCATGATCGTGATCTCTTCCGCTGACACATTTTACTGCTGATTGCGAGGCGCGCAGGCAAATCGAGGGCGCAAATGAGTGATGCGAGCACGTGTTTGAATCGCGCCCGAGACGCGCCTGCCAACGGCCGTATTTTACGATTCTGCGTCTTCGGGGTGCGGCGGCGGTGGCGGCAATGGGTGTCGATGGATTTGATACAGCGCAGCGCAGCGGAGGGCTGGGCGGTGCGCGCTCAAGTTGCGTCAAGATCCCGAAACCCATATCCATAAATTAGGCGTAACGACGTCGGGCGCGCATTGCGCCCCCCGCCGGGGGTGGCGCGCAAATGTAACGAAATCGCGAACGCCGGATGGCTGGCTGGCTGGCGTGTGATGTGCCAGCGCGAAACGCCACTAAATCTGCTCTTATTATCTAAATGGGCGGCGGAGTATTTGCAGACGTTTCCACCACCACCACCGCCGCCGCCGCCGCGCTCGCCCTGCCGCCAGATTACCATCATTCATTACATAACTCTTCAGATTAACTCGCCCGAGTTAATTGTATTAATGCGCCCTGCGCCCGCTGTGGACAGGGGCGGCGACGACCTTACCTGGTCGAGGGCTCGAGGACCGGCGACACACTAGGGGATGATGGGTCCTGTGGGCGTCCATCGGCGGCGCTCGTTTTTATAACATATATTTTATTTGAGCGTCTTCATTGCAATCAAATACAACAAAATATTTCCATTTAAATAATAAAGGTTCGACATGTTCCAACACAAAAAAGAGCTTCGCCTTTTGCGTTGATTATTCAGCTATGCGTATACATTGTTTTTGTATTATTCAGTGTAATCGTTAATGAATTATTGATAAATAGTATCAACATGTTCGTCGTCGTCGTCGTCGTCGTTATCCGCTGCGTCGACCTGGTATCTCAGCACTCTTCTTCGTACATTAATTACTTTAATTTATACTTTTTTGGAAGAATGAGATATTACGATATAATACGTATACGAATGTTTGTATAGTACGCCACTGATTTGCGCTCCTCGTCGTCCTCGGCCTCAAAGCAGGGAACACGTACGAATCAGTGCATCTACGAGGGTTGCGCTACTGCTGCTTGACTTCCGGCTGCGCGCTCATCCCAGTACGCATTAATCGGAACACATGATCATAGCGCGTCGCTCTGCGTTTGATTTCCAAGCGCCCAAGTGCTTCTCTTTGCCGCGCCTCGTCTTCCAGTTATGTACATTGGGCCTATGAGTTAATAGTATACATCTTAAATACTGACTTACTTAGCTTCGACTCTCCTGCCAATCGCCGCCATCATCGCACCGATCTGTACACCTGGGGGATGCGTTCGCGCGCACCGCCTCGAACAATGCCTATTACAATGAGGTCGTCCCACGTGACTCGCTTAAGTATACGCGTTTACTTACTAGATTGGTTTTGCTGCAGCAAGAGATATGAGATAACATCACAAATTTCCAGAGAGGACGCTGCCGCTTCGCGACTCGCGCTCCCACGCTTTTTGGCGGCTGCCGCCCTCACCCCCGTGCAGGAATGCAAAAGTATCCTTCCACCTCGACCCCCTCCACGCCTTCGCTGCCATTCATTCATCCTGGCTCGCACACAGATTACACGTATTTACTAGACAATTGCTTGGCGAGTTCGGTATACTTGAGGAACTTGGAGTGCGGACTCTCCTCGAACGCGCCGCCGCCGCTAGGTGGGGGGCCGCCACCGGGTGGCGACGGGCTCTTGCTGCCGGTGGAGCCGGGTCCGGCGCTCTTGCCGGCGGGCGTCGACGCGCCGGAGCTGGACGGCTGGCCGGCGGCCGCCTTCAGCGCCACCGGGTCCGGCATCGCGCCGTCCTTGACGAAGTGCATCTTGGACAGGTGGTGGCGGTAGGCGCCCTTGGAGATGAAGGGCGTGTCGCAGAAGGCGCACTTGAGCACCGAGTCGGACGTCATCACCGCGTCGTTGCACGCCCAGCTGAAGGCCAGGATGGCGCCGGGCGTCGGCGCGGCGCCGGCGGGCGGCGCTGGGGACGGCGCGGCCGCCGCCGCCGTGGCCGCCGCCGTCGTCGCCGGCGGCCGGCTGTTGGTGTGGTGCGTCTCCGTCTTGTCGCAGAGCTTCTGCAGGGCGGCCAGCGGATGGCTGCTGGCGCGTTTGCCGCCGCCGCCGCCACCACCCCCACCCGCCTCCGACGCGGCGCCGGTGAGGCTGTCGAACATCGAGCTGAGCGCGCCGAGACTGCCGCCGCCTCCGGCGCTGCGCGGCGTCGCCGACCGGTCGCTGGACGCCGGGCTGCTGCTGCTGCTGCTGCTGCTGTTCCCGCACGGGCTCGCCTTCGACGGGCCGTTGCAGTGCTCGTCCTCCGCCTCCTTCTTCACGTCCGGCAGCGGCTCGTCGTCGAGCAGCGCCGCCTCCTTCTTCACCGCGCTGCTATTGCACACATCCGGCTGGCCGGCGTCGGCCGCCATCGGCGACTTGTCGCGCTTATCAGGTGTGGCGCGCGGCACCCCCGGCGGGGGGTCCATCAGCTTCCGGTCCGGCGAGAGCGCGTCCGCCCGACTGCTGCCGCGCTCCGATATCGAGCTGGACTCGCTGCCGCTGCGCTCGCGCTTCACGGGCCCAAAGTGCGCCTGCTGCTGCTGCTGCTGCTGCTGATGGTGATGGTGGTAGGTGCGCAACAAGCTCATCGTCTGCGCGTCCACCAGGGGCTTGGTGTAGTCGACGCTCTCGTCGATGCCGAGCCGCTTGAGGATGCTGGCGCCCATCGGGGGCGCGGCGGCCCCCTGGCCGGCGAACGCGGCGTTCTGGCGGCCTCGCGAGTCGAAGCTCTTCTCGATCAGCTTCTCGATGGCGTTGAGCACCGAGGGCGCCGACCCGTTGCTCGCGTCGGCGGCGGCGGCGGGCGGCGTCGCCGTCGGCGGCGGCGTCGTCTCCGTCGTCGGCGGCGGCGCCTCCTTCGAGTCGCTCGCCGGCGACCGCATCAGCGACGGCGACGGCGACGTCTTCGCCGGGCGCGCCTCCTGCGGCAGCATGCCGCTCGACATGAGCGCGCTCTTGAGGAAGTTTCTTTGGTTGCTGGTCATGCCGACGCACTGCCGAATGTGGTCGACGAACAGCGCCGTCTCGATCTTGTTGCCGCACTTCTCGCACGTGATGCGGCCGGCCGCCCCCGCCGCCTCCCCGCGCTTATCCAGCGCGCCGCCGCCG
>JAOEHK010000001.1:62562-73341 GCA_025447835.1 Labidoglobus nevermanni
ACTGACACTTCGGGTTCCAATCGTTCAAAGGCCCTTTCTGCTGCAGTCTGAGCATCTTCCATGCAGAGGTTAAGGTCTTGCGACTGCTCGTATCTCAAATCTTGTTCGTATCTCAAGGCAAAATATCCCTAGCTCGGCAGTTCGTATCTCAAAACATTCGTATGTCAGGGCATTCGCATCTCGAGGTACCAGTGTACTTGACGGATTACGCAATAATATTTCTCGGTCTGTGCAATAACATTTGCCGGATTGTGCAATACTTACTTTATTGCGCAATACTGGAGGGATTGCACAATAATAAATACTTTTCGGGTAGCACAATACTTGACTTATTGCACTATAATACTTGTAGGATTGCACAATACTTGTCGGATTGCGCAATAAAATTTATCGGATTGCGCAATACGTGCGAGGAAGTTTCGCCTATTGTGCAATACTTGTTAATAATAATTAATTATCAAATCATCGCATTTGTATTTCGTTCGTTTGTAAGCGGGGAGGTAATTGCTTTGATCTGCACTGTTAATCGCTGCGAACGAGGCATCCTTTGTCCTTTGACTGCTGCTGCTTTGACAGGGCGCGCACCCCCGGCCTCCCTGTGCGGCGGCGAACGAATGATTTTGACGTTGCGTGCGAATCAACGTAAATCAAAAGTCCTCTCGGCGCTGGCGGCGGCGCATAAGAAACCAGGGGCTAGCCTTCGCGGTCACGTGCCCGCCGCGTCAGTCAAGAGCAGCCGCAAAGAGACTGTCTGTCCGCATCGCGATGCGATGAAAGGAAATTAATTAGGCGCGCCCGCTCACCGCGATCTGTCTTTCCGCCTCGCCGTCAGATCGCAGCTTCCCTTAGACGTCCGCATTGCTTTATCATCCCTGTCTATCGTCTGCGCCGCCATCCCACTCATCGTGCAGCATCTTGGCATCTGCGTTCAGATCGCATCCGCAACGATTCCTCTCATCGAGTTATTGACTTTGTAAATTTTAAACAAATCCAGTCATCATCAGGCGACGCAATTAATTAGTCCTTGAATCCACATGATTAGCAACAACCGATTGCAACCAATGCGAAATTGCGCGTCTCGCTTTCTTCGGCAATCATTTCCGGTTTGCATGCATTCGCATTGATTTCTCATCATCTCGCGCACGCATTAGGCAGATATCCGGCTTCCGGGTCGGCGACGCGGCAAGGAAAGCGTCGCCGCTGACCGGTATCGCTCGCAGTAAAAGTGATTTGTGTCGTGCGCGCCCAAATCCCGAGCCAACCGGCGGGATTAGGGCGCGCACCCCCGACGCCGGCCATCGCTGCGCCGCCTTGCTTTAAATATGCGAGCGTAACAATTTCGCGCCGGCCATCTAAGCCCCTGCAGGTATCCTTGCCGGATTACGCCCTCAAGGCGATCATTGTCCACCCTTTAATTAATACGCGGGCGCATCTTTTCGCCGGGGCGCGCGCGCATTTTATTGTTTCCGCCATTAATCCCTCTCTGCTCGCCGTAATTAAATGACCATGCCAAGCTCAAGATTCGCGCATTTAAATCGCGCGGTAAAAAACGAGCATAAACTTAGTGGTGGTGGTGTGACACTGACTGCCGGAAGCGTTTGCATCCCCTACACGTTCGTCCAGATGCGGCGTCCGCCCGCGCAAATTAGTAATATCGAGGCCATAAATAAAAGGGATAATAATTTCGCAGCGAGCGCGCGACGGGCACGGGGCAGTTTTACGACGCGAAACTGCCCCATTAGTAAATAACTGCATGCGCAATCCTTCCTATAAGGACAATGTGTTGCCGGCAATTATCTCCGTATCTCCGATATCTCGAGACATGATAGACGGCAGTAGCAGGTGGACGCAACAGCCGTAAATATAAATATCGCGTCGTATCGGGCGCATCTTGCGCCAGCCGCCCCCCCCACCCCCCACCCCCCGTCACAACCACCGCCGCCAAATGCCAGCCGGCCAGATAACGAACGGCAATTCATTGCCGGGCAGGCAGCTTCAGAGACAGCTCAGCGCCGAATAAGATGTGGCATTGGGGCGGGGGCGGCGAATATGATTATTTCCCAGCGCGTCCATTTTTGATTTACGATAATTTGGCGAAAATGAACGAATGTAATTTATTGCACTTGGCCAGCGTAACTGCATTTGTACAGATTACGCTGGGGGCGGCGGCGGCGGCGGCGACGGATGGCTGTAATGTGCGCCACCACCCCCGCAGCACTTCAGCTCGATGCCGCATGATTTATCACTTTTACATAAACTTCCCAATAGTGATTTAATACGCTGATAGAAGCGTCTTAAAGTCTCTAAAGTCTAATGAAATCGCGGCCTCCACCTGCCCCCCCCGATCCACACCCCCCACCCCAACCCCCCATTCGGTGCTCGTATTGTCTATGCTGCGCTGCGCGTTTGGCGGACGCAAACAGGGTCGGAGAAGGCATTTTTGCACACACGACTGCCGCCACCCTTGCCGCCGCCGCCGCCACCGGAATTTCGTCCACGTCGCGGAGCATTCAAAGTTTACAACCAAAGTTGCAGATATCGGGCTCGGATATGCTGCAACGACGTGGCACGCACGCGAAGACGGCCGGGGTGGGGTGGGGGTTGGGAGGGTGGAGGAGAGGGCGCATCTGGGGGTGGTTTGTTTATAAGCGCGCGCGTGTGAGGGGATGCTGATAGGGCGCACGTTCAGCCATCTCGCTGCAAATGCACTTTATTGATGGCAATTCAATAATTAGATGGGGCGGGCGCAGATAGGGCGGAAATCATGCACGTCCGGAAACGGGTCGCGAGCGCAGGATCACGTACCGGTGACGACGGTGGCTGCTGCTCGCCGCCTTGTTTACGCGATAATTAGGCTACCCTGGCCTGGCCGGGGCCAACTTTAGCCGATCGGAAACTCGGCTTCCGGTTTCGATTCCGCTCGCAACGTCGGACTTTTCCTCTCGGTTGCGCCGTCTGCCTGCCATTCGAGCGGGCTGAGCACGCCGAATTAAAATACCGCTTTAGTGGCGCATTTCCGGGCAGAGTTATTATATGCGAGGAGGAAGAAAATATCCCCGTTCCGGAAGCGAGCGAAAATAGATTTGCGAATGCCATCCATGCGGCCATCCGCCCGGCGGCAGATTATAATTCAGGCGCGCGGGAGGGCGGCGCGGAATAAATAGAAATTGTCACTGGAAGCGCGCGCGGTGGTGAAAAATGGAAACAAAACGAGGCGCAGAAATAAAATAATAGCCTCGGCAAACGGCTCATATTTAAACATAATACCCGCATGCAACAATAAATAAGTCACGATGAGAAATCCCAGGTTTTACGCGCAGCAGCCTTACCTGATGCCGAGGGCGGCGAGCGCCCGGAATGGGGCAGAGAGGGATGCTGCTGCGCTGGCCCGTTTTTGAAGCGCGTCCGCTGCAAAAATGCACCCCCGCTGCCACACTTGGAATCTACTTCGGTGCGTTTGTTTATATTACGCGCTCTTTTTGTTTACCGCCCCCGCGACACAATTCACTTGCCAGCGACACAATTTCCGCCAGTTGGTGGAGGTTGGCGTCTTCGTCGTACGGGGGTTGTTGTGTTGTCGCGTAAGAATTAACGCTGAGCAGCAGCAGTGAGTATGCGACATAAATACGATGCAAAGGGGCGGCGGAAGTCGACTCATTCGTAAACATATTTGAGCAATCTTGCCAGCATCCGCACGAGATGAATCTCATCTCGCCCATCCGCGCACGCGAGCGTAATTCCATTAAGGCGCTAATTGAGGCGGAAGCGCATTTTTCCGCCATTCGGATGAGATGGTAGTTTGCGCGTGACCACTTCACCCCTTCCGGCATTGATGACTCGCCGAGTTTCCGGCGCAACATTAAAATTGCATCGCGTCCGCCGAAATGAAACGACTTCACCCGACGCGCCCGCTGATCAAATCTAATACGCTCCAAGACGCGCCCGCCCGCAGGGGTGGCGAGGGGGCTGCAAGTCGAGCGAAAATATTGCGCGCTGAATTTTTAACCGGGAAGCTCGCCGGGTGATTACTTGCTGGGTGGCGATGGGCCTCGTCAGATTTGCTTTCATCCTGCGCGCCCAGACACACAATGAGATGCACGAACCGCCCTTAACATGCGCGTCTCGTTGATGGTGCGAAAAATGAACGGAAAAGTGATTTCTCACGAGTACAATCGAGACACATGTGTTTTCCGGAATTATCAGCGCACGAGGCGAGCGCGAACAATGCGAAAATTGCGCGAACGCGCCGCACTCACCCCTTCTAATTAAGAATGCCACTTTTGCGCATTTTCGCAGACGTCCGAATGTTGTCGGAATCGGGATAACATTGCGAATATAATCTTGAGAAAGGACAGAGTGCAGGTCCGATATAAAGTCCAGTTTAGTGCCGAGCAGGAAGCAATAGGGGTATCGATAGTGTTTAGTCCCGGTGATCGCGAGTCGACGTCCAGCCGGCTCCCCAGCTCCCACCGGCGTCGTATCTTCCTCTTTTCTTTCCTGCCGGACAATAATCGAGCGGTCGTCGGTCGCTCCCCCGGCCGGACATTACGATACGGGGAGCGTATTTCACCTGGACCCACTTCGGGGCGGCGTCCCCGGAGACGTCCGCGCACCTCGTGACGCAGTCTCATCATCGGCGGGGGCGCTCGAGGGTGGCCGAATAAACTCGTCGATTCACTGGCGCAATTTGCTCGGCGCGCAATTAACATCCGGTCGGGATGCGACGGGATGCGGCGTTTTGTTTCACTTTTCAGCGGCGCGCGGGCGTCATGAATCAGGGATCAATTCCGATCGGCGCTGATCCCGCAATCGGCGAGTAAGTCGCCCGCCTTGGCGTGCCCTGCGCCATCTGGATCCGCAGATAGCATTGTATATGAGGCCCGTTAGACTGGACGTAGTTTAAGCCGTTCCATAAACAAGCGGGTATCGGGACATCAGTCGGGAGCAGCAGAGCAGTCGGCGGGCATCTCGCCGCGCGACTCCCGCACATAACTTCCGCAGCGAGCTTGTCCCTTCTTTGGATCGCGCTGCCAGCCTGACCACCCTGACCACCCTGCGTCCTGCGTCCGTCGACGTCGTCGTCGTCGTCGTCGCTTAGCCGCGCCCGGCTGCCTTTCTATCCCGGAGGTAAACATCGTAACGTCTCGTATCATGCAACCATTGAGCTTTATTCACTATAGACGTCAACCTATTGCGAGCAATTTATGATAATAGCAATCCGACCTCCGGATACGCGTTTGCAAACCGCACGAATTACTTGCAAGTCCTATTTGCTGCAAATCCACGATATTTTCGAAATCGCTCTTATTCAATAATAGTTGCCAATAAGTTGCGCAATCAGGGATAAACGACACAACAACTATGAATTACAAATATCTCGAGAACAGGCAGTCCAATTAAAACGTGTTATACGCCAAACGAAAAGATGCTAATTTGTACCCGATTGATTGATTCATTTCTCGAAATCAAGGTTAAGTAATCTCACTCATTTTCAAATGTTTTCACTTATATCTGAGGAACGGTTGGTTGGATTTTCTATTGTCATATATCAAATGGAAGGTAATTAATGTGACTATTTAATGATTATCATTAGCAGGTGATTTACTAAATATTTACGGAGATATTTGCAAAAAAATAGAAGCGATTAATCGGAAATATCTAGGCAAGGGGTAGACTAAACGAAAGGTAATTAAATACGCTATTTATTGACGTTAAGTAGTACCCGATTGATTAATCGCGTCCGCAACGGTGACGTGATAGGAACTCGGCGATTGCGTCATCGCTATCGGCAATGGCGTCATCGCAATGCGCCGATGGCGTCATGGCTACCAGCGATGACGTGATCACAGTAATTGTGGTTTTTCTCAGGACCTACTGGGTGTATACGCATGATTCAAAGTGAATCTTGTGGGAAGCTTAATTGCGCATCTGATCATATAAATTTGATCTGAAAATTCCTTCTAGTTCCTGCAGAAAATTAGGATATGTTTGGACAGTTTAATTTATCATTTATACAGGAACTATCAGGAATTTGGGGATGATTCTTATATGATCAGATGCGCAGTTAAGCGCCCCACATGACTCACATTGAATCATCCAGAAACATCCAGTAGTTTCTGAGAAAAATCCTAAAAACTGTCAATGCATTTCCTTATTTTCTGCAGGAACTAGGAGGAATTTAGAGATGATTCTCATATGATCATATGCGCATTTAAACGCCCCACAAGATACACTTTTAATCATTTCGATACATTCAGTAGTTTCTGAGAAAAATCATAAAAACTGTCAATACATTGCCTCATTTTCTGCAGGAACTAGCAGGAATTTAGAGATGATTCTTGTATGATCAGATGCGCAATTAAACGCCCCACAAGATACACTTTGAATCATTCCGATACACACAGTAGTTACTGAGAAAATTCATAAAAACTATCTAAACATTTCCCGAATTTCTGCAGGAACTAGCAGGAATTTAGGGATGATTTTTGTATGATCAGAAGTGCAATTAAACGCCCCACAAGATTTACTTTGAATCATCCCGATACACCCATAGGTCCCGAGAAAACCTCAAAATTATGTAATGACGCGATCGCAATTCGGCGATTGCGTCACCGTAACGCGGCGATGGCGTCATCGCTACCAGCCCCCTGGCGCACCGAGTGCGCTTTTGTTTGCGAATTGTCAATTAATTCACCGTGCTCGCATCAATGACGCGTTCTATTGTTGCGCACGCATTTGCATCTTATTTTTGCGCAAAAGATTCGCAAATTCTCCGCGGGCAGGTTTGAGAATGCGCACCCCGGAAGGCACGTACAAGTCCTTCAAACAACCATTTCCAGCAAAGGCGCAAACATCTACTATCGGCACGTATTTCATCTCTAAATTCCTGCTAGTTCCTGTAGAAAATGAAGAAATGTGTGGATAGTTTTAGTGGTTTTTCTTAGGAACTACTAGGTGTATCGGTATGATTCAAAGTTACTCCTTCACTTCACTAGACATTTATGATTCATTGTTTTTGACTTTTTGAAAATATCTCTGAAATTAGTAAAGATATACGCGAAAATAAGCAAGAATTACTCATCTTACTTTTCTGCCTGTATGTCTAAAAGCAATTTTTATCTCTGAAACTAATGAATCAATCGCGTATTAATTAATGTTATTAAATGATGAAGCATACTTAAACTCCTCTCGGGCTCTGCAATACGTCGATAAATGCTCTACATAATATTGCGCCCTGCATTACAATTAGTTACAATTGCGAGTGTTTCGCGTTGGCCAGTGTGCCGGTCCCGCCAGGTCGCGGCAGATTGGCAACAGCAGCATCCGCATTGTTAGTAATTACTTACTCCGGCCAGTCGCCCCGGTGTCACCTTCTTTCGCGCCGCGCGCCGATAAAGGGTGGCCGGGACGGGCCGCTGGCCGGCCATAAATAGGTGATGTCCTGCTGTAATATCATGTGCCAGCTGGACTAAATTGTTACGAATGAGGCGGGTGGAACGCGTTCGCCGGCGGCGCAATTGCCGCCGAATTATTTCGCGCTATTGTTTCTATCTGAGCGAAATTGCGCTCATCGCCGTCCTCTTGCGCGACGCCGTTTAATTTATAAAATCATAAATATTCGCCGTGCATGCGGGCCCGACAGCAGGGGCATGCTAACGATGCGTCTAACTGCCACCGCCCCAATCCTAGCATCGGCCGGCCAGGACGCGTCTTGCACCTACCCCGAGAATGATGTCCGACGTCGCAAATCAGGCGCCCGGGATGCGTCACCGGTGCAACGCAACGCAACTCGATGAGAACGCGATCGGAACTTGCCGATGACGTGATCGCAAAACAGCAATGATGTGATCAGAACTCGGCGATGACGTGATCGCAACTCGGTGGTGATGCGATCGCAACCCAACGATGACGCGATCGGATCTCGGCGATGGCGTGATCGTAAGGCAACGATGACGTGATCGAATCTCGACGATGATACGATAGGAACTTGCCGATGACGTGATCGCAAAACAGCAATGATGTGATCAGAACTCGGCGATGACGTGATCGCAACACGGGGATGACGTGATCGCAAGCCAACGATGACGCGATCGGATCTCGGCGATGGCGTGATCGTAAGGCAGCGATGATGTGATCGGATCTCGATGATGATGATGTGATCGGAACTCGGCGATGACGAGATCGCAACTCGGTGGTGCCGTGATCGCAACATGGGGATGACGTGATCGCAAGCCAACGATGACGCGATCGGATCTCGGCGATGGCGTTATCCTAAGGCAACGATGACGTGATCGAATCTCGACGATGATACGATAGGAACTTGCCGATGACGTGATCGCAAAACAGCAATGATGTGATCAGAACTCGGCGATGACGTGATCGCAACACGGGGATGACGTGATCGCAAGCCAACGATGACGCGATCGGATCTCGGCGATGGCGTGATCGTAAGGCAGCGATGATGTGATCGGATCTCGATGATGATGTGATCGGAACTTGCCGATGACGTGATCGCAAAACAGTAATGATGTGATCGGAACTCGTCGATGACGTGATCGCTGTTTTTGCGGGTTTTCTGAGCAAGTACTAGGTTTAACAGGATTCGTTGCCCCCGCACCCCAATCTCTGCGTGTCGATCTCGCAAAGCGCTGAGGTGTGCAGGGCGAGATAGGTGCGCACATTAGCCGGGGGCGGCGAACGCGGCGGGCGTAATGTGGTGTATTAGCGTTTGCACTCATATATCAAGCGCCGCCGACGATGACGGTCGCGCACCCTGTGAAACTTGCATCGGAAGTTCCGGTGTGGAAACGAAAACTGAAATTATTGCCGACAAAAATACAGCGTCAATTAATCATGCACGGCGGCGGCGGCGGCGGCTCACTTTAAACACTCGCCGCCCCCCGTGGGGCGCGATGTGTGCGCGCCGGCATCCGCGCCGCCCGCCATCTTCCGGTCGTGCGTAATGAGCGCACCTGAATCAACGCAATAAATAAGAAGCGTAATTCACTCGGCGCGCATTTGCGCATCATCGCCGCTTTTTCCCGCCGTCTTCGGCGCTGGGCCCTGAAAGGGCAACGCGAATGAATGATTCGGAAATGCCAATAATAAATTTCGGCGCTAATTTCTTGGCGCCGCCGCCGCCGCCGCCCCCGCCGCCCGCCAAGTCCGCTTTTGTTCCGAACACAATTCGAATGCGAGTTACGCCGCCGTGCTGTGTGTTGCGCTGGCGGTGGTGGCGGCGGTGGCGGCGACGCTGCTGCCCCCATTCGTCATCGACGCGCGGGGGATTGTTTCAGAAACGGCGCGCTGCAAATGAGCCAGAACAAATCATGTTTAATTGCATCAAAAGGTCTTCGCCGTTCGACTTGCCGCCGCCGTTAACGCAGATTTATGGACAAACTTCCATTTCGTTCGCAAATGTGGGCCAGCTTTGTCTGCGGCGCCAATTGGCAAATTCGGAATTTATTGTCGCGCGCGCACCATCGATTTCCGCATCATGTGGCGGGGGATGTTCTGGTCCTTGCTTGGCCATCGCTCTCTGATTGATGCACGTCGGCTAATTACTCGCATTCCGATGCTTTTCATTAACATTCCGCGCTCACCTGGATCACGAGCGCGGCGGCTATCAATGAACGCCACCCCCTGGCGCAGCGAGCGCGCTTTCGTTTGCGAATTGTCCAATTAATTCGCCGCGCTCGCATCAATTACGCGTTCTATTGTTGCTTGCGCATTTGCATCTTATTTTTGCGCACAAGATGCGCAAATTCACCGCGGGCAGGTTTGAGAATTTGCACCCTGGAAGGCACGTACAAGTCCTCCAAACACCTATTTCCCGCAAGGCGCAAACATCTACTATCGGCAGTTTTCACGTGCCCGTATTAAAACACATAAATTCTTGCCGCTTCTCCCACCGCCAAACTCCAATATCTCATCTCGCAATGTTTGCATTGCCACCTACCCTTCACATTAATTACAAACATTTGCTTCGACTGATTCGTATCAGTTTCTATCTCTGTCTTTAACACGTTGACTGCCACACTATTAAATAGGGTGTCCCAAAATTCACGCATGATTTACATAACCCTAACCTGGATACTATATAAATTAATAAAAAATACATAATTTTATTTCTAAACCCCCTATGATTCGATCTTATTTAAAATGCACTTATGTAAGCGTCACCCGATAAATAAACGGATGACGCGGCAGTCAATGTGATAATGCACTTTGAATCATGATTCAAATTGGTCGAGCTTTGCGTCTCGGCATTGCCTGGACTACACTGCCATCTAGAAGGAACGGATTGAAATTGGGGTGATGAGTCGTGGAAGAGTGCTGTACTGCAACCCGCCTTACATTTAAGACGCGTACTGCCATTATTTCCACTGGCCACTCAATGGTGAACGGTAACGCGGTGCTGGGTATCGAACCCGAGACACCCGGCCCAGTAGGCAACTACGTCACCACTCAGCCACCGAGTCCTTAGAGGTCAATGAGTTTGGCTAGGTGTTAAGCAGAGCCATTTCGGAATGACGTCATAGCTCTTGTTGACAACAGACGACAATGCATGGGCAGTAGACTCCATTCGAGCGGTATTGACGTGCCGTTTGTCGTGAAAAGTGTTGGTTTTCTGCTATAACTTTCGAACTAAAGGTTCTTCCAATTTTCCTTTCCATTAGCGGTGTCCCAGAAGTACACGGAATATTCTCAATAATTCATTTCCATAGAATTGTTTGCAATTTAGGAATGAATCGAAGCCACACACATACATTCATTTTT
>JAOEHK010000001.1:100950-112851 GCA_025447835.1 Labidoglobus nevermanni
AAAAAAACTTATTTGGAAAACCGTGTAAAAGCGAAAACGTGTAAAACAAGTACCGTGTAAATCGGGGGATAGGTGTATTCGGCTTCAGATTGCTTATGGTTTTAAATAGAATACTGAATAATGGGTCATTATCCTCATAAGAACCTATCTTATTTAAAGCAAGTGGGTCTTTTTTGCTCAAGTTAATTTAAAACAAGTACAAATATGTGATTTCGTCTCAATGTGATTTTGTCTTATATGATTCTGTGCTGATTGCGATTCAGAGAGTCGTAACGTATTCCCCAATAGGTCGTTATTGCTTTGTCAAAATGGAAAATCACTCCGAGTTTTTATTGAATCCTCAAGTTTGCCACCCTCCATTCGTTTCATCGCCAACTGTCTGCAGCTGATAACATAGAGGCGAGCACGTTAATTGTACGTTTGAGCAGTTATTATTCAAATATTTATCTCTTATCAATTGCGCAAGAGCTCTTGGATTTTGATTTGCAACGCGCGAAACGAACGCACGTCGGCCCCGTCGGCGCCCCCCTTGATTAATTATTGAGGCTATTGTGTATTGATGATGAGCATTTAAGGGGATGAATCTTGTTGACGCTCAGCAGCAGCGCGTGGGGTGCGCGCAAAAGAAATGCTAAATGAAAAAGCGCAGTGAGCGCGAAGGGATCACGGTAGGGACAGCAATGAAAAAATGAACGACGGCACAAGATGTAAACTGAAAGTAAATAGGGCAATTTAAAGCTTGCGCAAGCTGAACTCGCCACCTAGCAGTGCGAGCGAGGGGAGCCCATCTGCAACGCGGCTCGAATGTCGAAAATTTAGTGAGATTCGCGCGCAATTAAAGTAGCCCTTAAAGATAAGACTTGCTCCTCGTCATCGGCGGCGGCGGCGGCGTCGAGAGATAACAGAGCGTAAAAAACATCCCTGACATCCCCCGACATCTCAGTTTTTGAGGCGATGATGTCGCCGGTGAAAAAAGGGAACAGCGCAAGCTGATACACCCTGCCGCCAAAGCTCGCGTGGTGCCTGGCATAAGGGAGCAGCTGGGAAAAAGTTGCTTCGGCTCGTGTTAGACGGTTTCGCCCAAGGCTCAAGTGCAAACTTCGTTGAGCCACTTCATGCCCACAATCGGCGGGATTCGAGCCGGCGAAATCCTAACCATTTTAAATCAGTCCGCGAATATTGTGCAAATAATTATCGTTCGCTCACAGCCGCCAACTACCCTCCACTCCCGCTCGCCGGCTGAAATCAATAAGTTCGCGTAAGTGAGTGCATCTGGGAGTGTAATGTGCAGGGTGGAGCCAGCCTTGTTGTGGCAACTGTCTACGTGAGTGAAAATATTTAATTAAGGCGCGCAAAGTGTCTCTAAGTGTCTGGGAGAGTCTGTCTGCTCGCTGCTTTGCGAGATGTGTGCTGGGCGCCTTGGAGCGTCGGCGAGCGTGTAAGAAGAGATACCCTCAAAGTTGAAATAATGAGGGTGCGTGTTTTGTTCATGAGCTCGGGCAAAGGTGGGATGTGGGCGGTTGACGCTCAGTGTTAGGCGGCTAGGCGGTGTAGTAATATGGGGGCGTTGTGGCATTTATCTTCGCAAGGGCTTTACGCTGTGAGGTGTTGGCCTGGTGATTATTCACCCTTTGCCAACTACCTCTATTCCGAAATGCTCCTTCTACTAAACGGGGTTAAGACTAATGCCACGTCGGCATTAAAGGGTTTCAAGAACGCTCGCTCGCCAAGGGCGATAAAATACTAATGTTGCCATGCACCTATTCAATCTATTTCTGCAATTCCATCCATCTGACCTCATTTAGCCCAAGTTCCAATAACAGATATCATAAAATGTCGCTCATGTGCTCAGCAATTTGAGATAATGCCGATCATTACAATTATATTTGCTTCTAGACATCGTACACTGCCCTTTGTCTACTGCCCACTTCGGTAGCTCGGTGGGACTGATGTACCATGTATGGGAGGTTAACCACCACGATTGTCCAGCAAGCAAGTATATAAAAGTGTCTAAAAATTGATCATCCATCTCCCAAATACTGCAAAAAAACACGAAAAGACTACCGGGCGGATAGTGGACGGAGGACAAGATGGCGCCTGAAATGGCACCTCGCACTAAAGGAATCATGGATCATGTTAGCGATTATGATTACATATGGGAAGTCATTCCATCCATCTGACCTCATTTAGCCCAAGTTCCAATAACAGCTATCATAAAATGTCGTTCATGTGCTCAGCAATTTGAGATAATGCCGATCATTACAATTATATTTGCTTCTAGACATCGTACACTGCCCTTTGTCTACTGCCCACTTCGGTAGCTCGGTGGGACTGATGTACCATGTATGGGAGGTTAACCACCACGATTGTCCAGCAAGCAAGTATATAAAAGTGTCTAAAAATTGATCATCCATCTCCCAAATACTGCAAAAAAACACGAAAAGACTACCGGGCGGATAGTGGACGGAGGACAAGATGGCGCCTGAAATGGCACCTCGCACTAAAGGAATCATGGATCATGTTAGCGATTATGATTACATATGGGAAGTCATTCCATCCATCTGACCTCATTTAGCCCAAGTTCCAATAACAGCTATCATAAAATGTCGCTCATGTGCTCACCAATCATCAGCAATTTGAAATGATGCCGATCATTACAATTATATTTGCTTCTTGACATCGTACACTGTCCTTTGACTACTGCCCACTTCGATAGCTCGGTGGACTCGATTTACCATATATGGGAGGTTAAACACCTCGATAGTCCAGCAAGCAAATATAAAAATGTCTAAAATGATCATCCATCTCCCAAATACTGCAAAAAACACGAAAAGACTACCGGCCGGATAGTGCACGGAGGACAAGATGGCGTCTGAAATGGCACCTCATACTGAAAGAAGCATGGACCGGGTTAACGATTACGATTACATATGTGAGGTTGAACATCTGTTCTTGAGGCACTGTGCCCTTCTATGAGAGAATTATTGCATTTCTTTGCTATCACGAAGGCTTGCACCTGTTAACTATTATGCACGAACCGAGTGCGCCGACGAAAGGGAAGAGGGATCTTAAGCCGAAGCGAGCTGAGAAAGAGAATGCATTAGGGAAATAAGCAAACGCGGAAATCGCAAGGGATATGAGTGCCGGGTTGCTGGTGATGATGGTGCTAGGCAGTTGTCTTAAGACGTGAATATATCTGGGGCATTAGTTAAACTAAATCTAACTGACGATGGGGTTACGCATTTACGACTGTAATGAATAATTTTACAGCTCGTTACTGGAAACGCGCCTTTCGTCTTAAGTTCCAGCCAAGGGGATGCCTGCCCTAACTTCTGCGTCTCACTCAGATCCTAGAACTAAGGTCTTTTTGCCTACCTCACAGTATTCAATATGATGTTGCATTGAAAGTGAGCTTGGCAGGAACACTTTGCCCCAGGCAGCTGTCGTCCCAACTATTTTCGACATGCAAGGTACTGGATTACATCCGGAAATGGTCGATACGGCCGACAGTGGTGCCGCTCAAATATCGCCAAGTTTTGCATAACTCAATTATACGCTTTGACACCTTACGTTGGGCAATTTATCCCTTGCTTCCTCCATATATTCATAGAACTGGAAGATTTCCAAGGAAATGGGCACGCGGTATAATTGCGTGCAGAATCATTGTTGAGTTCAATAATTTCGCCAATAATCTTATTCTTTCTGCGGCACCTATCCCTTGAAACCGGTAAAGCCGAGATATAACTCATGAGGGTGCCAACTGCAGGGGTTGAAATCGTACTTTTTACAAGCGCCCTGGCCCGGATACCATTACGAAACACAGCGCATGCAATCAGTGAACGCGTGTGTCCGACACGTAACTAATGACAGCTTCCTTCGCCAAATTGCTAACGTTTGAGGCGAAATGTACGGGTTCTTGAAACCAGTCGCCCCCAGTGAAAGTAGATGCTTGATATTGAATATTCTATCAGTTAGGGTCTGCCGAAATTTGCTCAAAGAACTGCCAATTTGTTATCCATCCCATTGATGAGATGCTGGACAACTGCAAGGAATTGCCAGGCAACGACGGGCAATGCCTAGACGCGATATTCGATTAATTAAATGAACGGGGTAGTATTCATTAAAGCCACTTGGCGCCACCTAGCATGAAGTCATGGAAGCAGTCAACAATTCCATAGCTACAATAATGCGCTGCTTTCCGCAGCGTAAACGATTTTTCCCGCGATCTCTGCAATTAATCAGCAATGAACTTTGCCCGTAGTTTCGTATGTAATTTGTTAATTAATTAATTAGCGTTGCCACATTGTTGGGCTCCAATTGCGCCACACTAACCTCTGCATCAGTTTTCCAATACGCTGCCATTTCACAAAACCTTTTAAAGGTGACAGAATCACATAATACAAAATCACATAAAGATGAACAACATGTGGCAAAATCAGGGCCGACTCCAGGTGAAAGCAATGGATGCGTTGCATCGGGGCGCATCTATATAGGGGCAGCATAAGACCTCGGATATTCCCCGTGCTTGTCTTCTGTATCAGTATATTGGTACACTAATTTATTTAAAAATATTGCTATTAGAAAGGGTCTTATGTAAGGGGCGCCAATTACTGATCTACATCAGGGCGCTAAAATCCCATAGCCCAAAATGGGCAAAATCACATTGAAACAAAATCACGTATTTTTTTGGAGTATGTTTTAAATTAACGTGAGCAAAAAAGACCCACTTGCTGATGGTTCTTATGAAGATAGGTTTCTACTAACCTTACCTACAATTAACATTGGATATAAATAGAAATACAACTTATTAACATCTAACTTGGAACCATAAGCAATCTGCAGACGATTTTATTGCGACAACTAAAAATTGTATTGAAGGGTGGCATTACGGACTCTCATCCAACTGTTTGGACATTTCTGGATAGAATCGTCCTTTCAGCACGCATTCTGGACGCCTTAAATATGTTACGTTAAAACAACGTGAAAAAAACGGAAAAACCATCAAATACCTAAATCTCAGACTCTCTTGGGGACGACCAAGGCTATGGGAACTCGTAGAACCCATTCTGGGTCAATACGAACTCTACAAGCACCTAACTATGGTACGTGAAGATGAGGATGAAAGGCCTCAGCATAGCACCAGGGCCGGCGCAACCTTATACGGGGCCGTGTTCAAAAGTTGCTTCATACCATGTGGTGAGTGCACCCGCAGGGGAGGACCGGCTCCACGTGAAGGCAATCGATGCGTTGTTCCGTGGCACTTCAAGACAGAGTCGCCAACATTGGGAAATATTGGTGTTTTTACGCGCTAAAATCCTAGAGCCGGCACTGCCTCGGGATTCTCCAAATGGGCTGCGAGGCCTTACAAAACATGGGACCGGGTGCGACTGCATACGATAAACCCGCATTTCGCTGGCCCTGGGAGGCCCTAACCCATGCCGAGATGGCTAAACTACTCTGGGATAAGCTCATGCACTTCTTTGAAGATACGAGACGACTAGGTGAATAATGGTGGGATAGCACAAGACGCCCGCAAGGACCGAGGTGCGGGGAACCGGAAGGCAGACCGAGATCCCGACGTAAAAAATATACTTTCCACTTGTTATCAGCCGCTTGTTGCTGCTTAGCTTCGGGTATAGAGTAGAGGTTCTAGCTTTCAGAGGTGAGGGTGAACAGAATTCTGTTATCTATCAGACCCTGGCATTGCGAGAATTGCAACAACATTACGTAGGCCTAAGGTTGATGCACTGCCCAGTGACGGTTTTCAATTCTGCGTGCTCCTAGTATTGTTCATCAATTCGTTTGTGGTCGCCATAGCAACGTGAACACTCGAACGAAATATACCGATCAGCGTAGATAATTTGAAGGCAAATGCGGGGCAAATTGGCGCACACGTTTCAGCGAGGAATCGCCGCTGAGGGCGCATTGAGAGTAATAAGGGGCAATGAGTTGCCAACGAGGTAACTGAATATAATCCGCTTACGTTGGATTGCGAGCAATAATAGGGTCACAAATTGTACCGATTTCAATGAATCTGCGATCGACTAATGCTAGTCAGCCACATTTGCCTTTTGTTCGAATCGCCAATTGTCGAATTGCAGAAAAAATGCACCAAGCTGAAGAGGGCTTACCTCCTAGTTTAAACGGCAGCGCTCCGGTTAGTGGATCTGGGCCAAATGGTCGAGGCCCAAACGGGAAATGATGGAATGTCTGTCGTGTCTTCGATCGTGGCTCACGAGGTCCATCGACGGTCACCTTGATTGCCTTACTGTAGGTCGCCACCTGAGGGGGCGATGTCGACATTATGATCGTCAAGGTGAAACTTTTTCCTGCAAGGTAGTATTAATTAGCAATTGATATACATCCTACGGTATGAGTTATGCTTCTTTCAATTGTTTCCAATTGGGTTGAAGGCAGTGAGAATTAAAAACAGCGAAGTGCACCCTCTGTTTGAAGTTTCCTATGGCTTCCGGCTTCTGCTTGCAATATTCATCGAAATAAGGCCAGAGCGGTGAATAAAAAACGCATTAATATTTCCATTTGTAATCTGAATGCTTTTCGTCTGATATTCCAACGTTCGCATTCGTTTTTGCGACGTCTCTACATTTGGGGAGCGCCAAGATTTAATCCCGAATCGTATACATCCGCAACTATTAAATCCCAATACAAAACCGCTGGAAATTCATATGATTGACTCGGAATCAAATGTTTGATTATTCCCCAGTTTTTGCCAGAATTGCAATTGCATGGTTCACACATTTTGATTGCTCGTGAAACATATTTATGTTACCCCTGTGACCATGCAAACGAGCGCCGTATCTTGGAATTCGAGGAACCAGGTAATTTGTTGGTTCGCCGCAGTTCCTTAAGAACGCTATTCAGATAAATATGCAATGAATACGTTTTTCATGCAAACCATAGCTGCAAATACAGTAAAACTCCGATTTAACGTTTGAAAGTGCTGGTCCCTTAAAAAATCTCCATTTTACGAATAAAACTCTTGCATTTTGGTCCCCTCGATTTAACGAACTTTTTGGGCCACTGCAAGCTGGCAAATTTTTAGAAATTTGATATTGAAATTGTATGAATCAAGTGAATATTGTCAAAACTTGTGGTTTTACACACGAAGAAATGTCGATCATAGAACCCAACATTGAAATACCAGCTCCCTTCGGGTGGCACCTTTGGAGAATGAAAAATATCCCATTGAATCTGAAGACTTCGTTAACTTTGACAATGACGTTACTGGGAGCCTTAGCGATGCAGAAATTTTACACTAAACTGAAGATGTGGATGGTGAAGAAGAGGAAGAAATATCAATTATTTAATGTATGTCATGATTATGGTCACTGATTTAACGAATTTTTACCGTCGGTCCCTTGAAATTCGTTAAATCGGGCTTTTACTGTAGAAATCATTGCTGTATGCAGTGCCGGCTCTAGGGTTTTAGCGCACCAATGCAGAACAATAAATAACGCTCCTCAAATAAGTAATAGACCCCATTTAAAATTTGTTTGCCTACCTAAGCCAAGATGCAGAGGACAAGCAACGCATCGATTGCTTCCACCTGAAGCCGGCCCTGGCTGTATGGTAATATGGCACATAAACGTGAAGTTGTAACGTGACTACAAATTAGCATCTAAGGGAAATATGGATGATATAGATGAGGATGAACAAACGTTGCGAGGTGAAGTATGGTCAGGTGTATAACATGGGGAAATCGTTAGGATCAGTTGACCCGAAGGATAATTAAACAAGGTATCCCCACTCCTAGGAGTGCGCTGCAATGTTACGCATATTATTTAAGTCATTGTGTTGAGACTGAGAGGAGAGCGTTGCCTTAATCTGGTGAGTTATGCCCTTTTGGTCGTTATTAATCCTTGATTTATACATGTTGCATGAGAGTGCGAGTTTAAGAGGAAGCAGATGTGGTACGGGTGCATTTGATCATTTCTCCTGGTTTCAACTTTATCCTTCTACATTTAGTCGAAATGAGGCGAAAAAAGTTTTCGGCCGGGAAAGTTTATGCGATGAATCGTTGATTGATGGATAATTCGAAAAGCGACGGAAAATCAAATGCCAATGTTGTCCTGAACACATAAAATATTTTTCTGTTTGCGCAAAAGATTAGTCAACGCATTTGTTATGTATTAGGGAGGGGAGCAATATGTCGGATGCTTTTTTCGCGCTTCGTGTAAACAGGAAACTCAGTTGGAACGCGTTTTGCAATTTGTCAGTGCGATTTCATTTTATTTTTTATTTGTTTGTTAGCTTAGTTTAGATTTATATACAGCTGGGTTCTGTTATCACAGTAAAAACCTGCTGCTGTTTAAAATAATCCTGCATTGGTTGCAGCTTTTTTGCGCAATTATGCTTGCCTGTGTTTCGCAGCTTAGGGGTTATCCACGGAATGGTAAGAGTTGAACACATTATAACAGCCCGATGCATAATCCATCGTTATTCTCACACCCCATCCCTCAAGTACCGTGCCCTCTTGTGCGACACTTTCCCCTCATTTTTCTCGCTGCCTTTGTGTGACTTGTTTCCTTGCAGCTCAGCAATACGCTTGCGTTTTTTATCCACTAACCCTCGGCAGCTTGATTATCATTTTGAGATCAACAAGCAGTTTTTCATTTTCTGCTCATAATTTGTCCACCCCCACAAAGCGAAAAGTCGTTGCGCTTCCGAAAAACGTAAAAAGTTAGCTGCAATTAAGGACGTGAGGCGAGGATGTGGGGAAGTGGTGTGCACCAACCTCGTCCGCTGCGTCCCACGAAACGCAAATCATTGAATTTGGCCACCTGGTTCTTCATCACCGCCGTGCAGTTCCGGAGCTCAGCGCAGTAGTTCTCGTCGTTGCCGGCGCGGACGGTGACCAGCGTGCCGTCGCCCACTTCGCCCAAGGCCACCACCTTGAACGCCAGCGGCAAGGTCTTGTTGGAGCGCCAATGCGGCGGTAAGACCGTGCAGACCACATGGGGACTACCGGTGCGCACCAGCTCGCCCGGATGCTCCGAAAGTAAGCCGTCTAAGGTGCGTTCAGCCAGCATTTCAGCGGTCAGTCCACCGAAGTGGTTGCGCTCGTAGTGACCGCCAGTGGTGGAACTCACTTCACCCGCAAGATGCATCTCCCTCGCCCACACACTCCGGGCACGCCGCCGACGTTTGCGTACGCAATTTGTCTTCTCGGGGTGCTGCACTTCGCCTCGAAATCGCGCACTCCGATCAAGTCCCGAGGACACACTGCGCCCGCAAACAAGTGGAATGCGGGGTCCTAATGCAAAACCAATGGACCACAAAACGCTTTTGATGTGATCTGGCGTTGCGTGTCGTCGCCGATTTGTCTTCTTTTTTTCGCGCGCGCGCGAAATGGGGACGGAACGTGATGTTGGGACGAATGTTCTTCTTGATCTTCACATGGCATCAACTTCGACAGCACATGTCGCGCACTCAAAAACCACCGCGAGTGCTGCCTTCCTTCCCTCTCGCCGACTTCTGCAAAGAAACAAGCAAACGATTAGTGACAACAGTTCGCACCGGTTTGAGGAGGATGCTGGGAAGATATTGGCATAACGACCAGACGTTAGTACTGTTGCCCGTGATATGATTTTTTCATTCGCACATGGAGGTCCCGGACACAGGCGCACCGCGTCCAGAGAAATATGATGAAAAATCCGACCAGCTGTGATTTCACCGGGTAATGTGGTGGTGGCAGACCACACACGGAAAAGTGTGCGCGTGAAACTCATCCCTGGTGTTGGCCTCTTTTTTCGCGTGTGCTGGCGAGCGCGGCCAGTGATGCGAACACCCCACCGCCACCCTTCCACACACGCATACACTTTTTAACTTTTTCACGCTGAGCGTCAGCGTACACCTGCCTGGATGGCCGTTGTGTGCGCACCCCTAATTACCAGCCACTCGGCCTCTCATCGCGATCGTTCACCAATACGCGGCTTTGCAAATTACGTCCTCGCGTTGTTATCATACGCATACGCGCTCGAGATGGCGACTATTCGCCCCCGAAATCGAATCAGATGTGACAAAATAAAACTAATTTCATTAGTGCGATCGGCAGTGCGCTTCAATTGCCCAATCGCCCCAGTTATCGGAATGGCTCGCGGTCAAAATGGCTAAATTCATAAATAACGCTCCGCATCCGAAGGGAGGAATAGATGTGCGGCGGCGGCTTGTTGCGCTTCGGGTACGTGTGGGTCGGGACGGGTCGGAAGAGATTGCGGATGCAACGAGGGGAAGCGTTTGATGATTCAGAAATCAGCTGCTTTTCAAGCGATGCGACGAATTGTTCACTGCTTCTCTTCTGGCATAACGTTTCTCGACTTGCAATTCAAATCTAGCTGTCGTTCATGCATGCCCTTTTTCCCCCACATCAATGTCAATGGCCATGCAATTAGTCGCTTCTGATATTGCATGCATTGCGAACAATTGGACGAAATGCAACTAGACTTACGTGCAGAGAAATGTTAGTCCTTGATTGAAACGTCACCGGCGAACTTGTCCAGGGCTGAGCGGCGATCGCCGGCAGAAAGGGCCGAAGGTTGTGGCGCGAAAGGCAGAGGAGCACTCGGGACGCGATCGTTAGCAGTTCTTTTCGTGGCGCGAGGTGATCTAACATTAAGAAGTATAAAAGTGTTCGCGGGGGTGTAATACTTCGAGGGATTTTTGCCCCGGCAGCGGCGGGCTGCCAGAGGCGCTGAATATAAAAAGGGGGTGAGTGTCGGATAGGCGGGGCATGTTGAGGTAGACCGCCACCGCCGGCGTCGCCGCCAACCAGGAAAGACGCTGGATTTTTACCCCCTCAGACCATCGTCGTTTCTTCGAGGTTTACCAAAGAAGCGAACCTCACGCAGGCGCTATCTTCAAGACGTCTTTTCGGCTTTTTATGCTCCCATCGCCCGCCACCGCTGCCGCCACCGCCACCGCCACCGCCACCGCTGCTGCCACCGCCGCCCACGTTGCCACCGCCGACTCGCACATCGTTCGTGTCGTCCTGCTCCAACGTGCATAACGGCGGCGAGCGTCGCACCCAAAACGACGCCGCAACGTTGGCCAAGATTCGCCCGGCTGGTGCTTCCCGCAACCGCCGTCTTCGTACCTATCGCATCCCGCTCCCGCTCCACGCTGTCGCGTGCGCCATCTGCACGTCCCGCTCCCGCTTTGCGCCGTGATTTCTTCTCCGCTCGCCTTTGCGTCGAGACGCTGGTCCAGCCAGCATCTCTTCGCCCGCATCAGCGCTGCCCGCCATCCATGCAATCGATAAGCTGATTAATCATTTACCTACTTGTACCGATGTTCAAATGAAAAACCGAAGTCAGGAGATTGGCGACATTCACCAGTGAATGTCAATATTCACGTAGCCGTTTCCTGGTTCCATGACATTATCCCATCTGGCACAATCACGTAGGACGAAATCACATGGACAAAGTCACATAAAGACCAAATCACATATTAGGGTTTTTTAAGTTAAACTTATGCAAAAGTATCTAATTTCTCGACATAAGAGACGTTCTTACTTGCATATTTATCGAATGCGTATGAACTTTCTTTAAGATTATATTACTTTCCTAATTACAACAAGAGAAAAATATTGCAAAATACACAAGTTCAAACGATTTACAAAACAGAAAAGCAGTAATCACTGCTTCAAATGATTTTTTATTCTCAAATGTTTCCTATAATGTAATATATTACAGTATAACTGCGATATAACGAATTTCAAGGGACCGACGTGGAAAATTCGTTAAATCGGAGTCGTCATGATGAATATGAACTCGTTATATATTGTGTTTATACAATTGTATATGTGACCGTTAAAACCCGTTTTCAGTTAAAACGCGTTTTTCCTAGTTAATACTAGTTTTTACTAAACGCCTTCGTTAAAAC
>JAOEHK010000001.1:112951-136788 GCA_025447835.1 Labidoglobus nevermanni
GTACAACGTAGAAATCTACCATGCCTGTTCTTAATTTACTGGGATTTGAGTCAATCGAGTATAGAGAATGTTAAGTAATACATTCATTCTCAGATTTGGCATTTTGCAATGCGGTTACAATATTCGTATAATATACATCGGAAAACTATCACCAAATATGCCCCAAAAACAGGCAAACAAATGTCGCAGATTTTTGCATAAAGCAGCCACATTATTTTAGGGATGAAGCGGGACAAGAAAGTGCGAGGAATAACCGGGGAATTTAGTGAAATTCCATGGTTGTTTATTGTACCCTCGGGTATTCCCAGTCCTTGTGAGTTACGCGGGCCTTGGGTTGGCCGTACCTGGTCTATGGATACGGGATCAAACACCTATGAGCTGTATTTTGCCGGTCTGTAAATATGCGACCAGCACCCCCACGCTACGCTACTGGCTAACAGAAGTTGCCCAACTTCTAAACTAGCCTATTTTCAGCTCTGTACGGCCACCAATTAATCCTCTCCCAATACCTGCCACATATGAGCGAGCTAATCGCGTTATGCAAGCGCAAATTGACCGCGAATCTGGAAGGTGGCTTAATCAGCTGCCTAGCTCTACTGAAGCACATAATTCCTTACATTTCCGACGCGACCTTGATGGAATACTTGCAGGTACGTAGGGATTCGCAATCCGAAATAGAGGTACACCGCTCCCCAATTTCAGGACGCGATCCTGAAGAATATCTTGTATCCAACAATACGCCTGCTTGGCTCGACCAAATACGCGTTCCCGAACGGCTCAATTGCGCGCAATGTGCTGGCGCGCAAGTATTTAGACACCCTATACGTGCTCTCCCTTCGAATGGGCGCAACCATGACCCACACGCACCTGGCAGTCCCAGCACTGCAGCGTTTCTTCCTCATCTTCGACAAGATTCGCGATCCCGTCACGATGAGTCCATGGACGGAAGAGGCGAAGCCGGAGACGCATCTCGAGGAGTCCGATTTGAACTTCATCGAAGTCCGGCGTGATGGAACACTGGCCGAGTGGGCCATCGGTGGTCGTCCTGTCCACATCTCCCGCTTGCGCGATTCCGACTCCACGGACAGCCTATCGCCGCCGCAGTCGAAGCAGAGCCGCATCGAGGACACGGCGGGCAGTATGGTCAGCCTGGCGCTGGACGAACTGCAAGCGGTCTTCACCGCCGACCTGGCCCACACCGCGTACGTGCCCTTTATGAAGCAAATCGGATCGCAGGCGATGGAGTCGTCGCTAAAGAACTTCGAGCGCATCATGGGCTTGACGCAGGAGTACGAGAAGGAGCTGCAGACGGCGACCGGCCGTATGGGCCTAGAGCAATGCGTTACCAGCGAAAGCCAGTCGGCCTCGGGGTCGATCGGCAGCAACGCGGCCGTAATAGGCAACCGCATCGATGTCCAGGAGGACGAGACCCACGCCGATATGCTCAACTATGTCAGCAATAAGATCGAGAACACGCAGCGACATTTACGCGGCAACTGGCTCGCCTACTGGGAGCACGAGATCGGGCGCGCTGATAAGGATACGCACTTCAATTTCAAGCAGATTAAGCTGCAAACCTTCGTTGGCCACACCAACAGCGTCAAGGCGCTGCACGTGCTCGACAACGAGAACAGTTTGTTGAGCGCGAGCAAGGACAAGACGGTCAAATTATGGTCCCTGCGACTGCAGGGCGATGGCACGAGCATCACGGCCTGCCAGTCGACCTACACGGCGCACAAGAAGGGCGTCTTTGCCATCAGCTTCCTGGAGAGCCTGCGACTGGTCGCTTCCTGCGACGGCGTGGTCCACCTTTGGGATCCTTTCATGTGCGCCAGCGTCGCCCAACTGGAGTCGCCCAAATACTCTCCGTTGCATGTACTTAAAAGCTTGCCCGCACCAAGTTCCTTGCTCTTTGCTGCATCCGCCGAATGCACCGTCAAAGTAATTGACGCAAGATCATGCAGCTACGTGCGGGATTTAAGGGTAAACTTGGGCTTTAGCCACATTGCTCATATTTGCTCGTCAATCCGTCATTCCAGATTGCGACCAACCAAGGCGTCTGGATACGCTGCCTGGCGATCGCTCCCTCGGGCAATTGGGTCGCCACTGGGCTGTGTACGGGCTACATAACTGTTCTGGACACCCGCACCGGCCTTGTGCTGTCCACATGGCGCGCACACGAGTCGGAAATCGTTCAGCTAGTGCCCATCGACGACGACGCGCTGATTTCCAGTGGCGTCGACCAATTGCTGCACGTCTGGAACGTGTCGGATGGCAAGTTCAAGTACTCGCTGAAGTAGGTCGCATTGCGTCTAGCGCTGACACGTCGTTTAGCTGATCGTTTATTTAGTATGGCGTTGCCTAGGGGCTCCTCGGAACCGGTGCATTGCTTGTGCGTCAACAACAGCGAGCTGATCACGGGCACGACGGGCAATCGCATCGGGGTGTACACGTCAATCGACGCTGACGCATCCTTCTCCAGCACGAAGCTGCGATCGGACGCGTTTAAGGGTGCGTTGGTCTCAATGGCCATCTTGCCCCTGAACCGGTTGTTGCTCCTGGGAGCAGATACTGGTGCCATCACCTTACTCTGCTAGGTACATGGCGCTGATGCTTGTTTAGTCAATTAACTTGTGCGTTTAGACCACTTTCAGTATTATAGGAATGGTAGGTTTGCGCCTACGTGCAGATTCAAGGTGCCTCTGCATGGGGAACACGAAGATGTTAAGCGACTCCATCCAATTTTTCAGATTCCAAAGAAGATTCAATCTATTTTAAATGTGAGGATGCAATACGATATGAATGTATTTCAGATAGAATAAATAATATTATCGAAAATAGCAATGAGGAAAAGAGCCCAAGTTTCTGAATTATTCATGTCATCGTATCTGCTGCTTAGCAGACCCCATCGAAAAGGCAAAAATGGTCATTAGCGCCTCTCGATTCATTATGATGTTCCAAGATGCAACAGACAAGCACGGGGAATACCAGAGGGTATGGTATTGCCCGTGCTTAACCGCTGCGTCTTATCCCAATGTTTTTTTTGTTACGTCGGGATCGGTCTACCTCCGGTTACCCGCACCTCGGTCCTTTTGTGCTATCCCACAATTAATCCCCTTTTCATGTCTTCGAAGAAGCGCATGAGCTCCTCCCAGGGCAGTTTAGCCATCTCAGCGTGGGTCAGTGCCTCCTTCCCTAAGGTTGCCTTCCGTTGCACCCTACTAGTGCAATGCACTCGCCCACTATGTGCTGAGGAGTTTCATCCTCTTCCAAGCAGTACCTGCATAGTGGGTCTTCACAAAGAGCCATTATGGCTAGGTGCCATCGCAATGTCCTTAGTATGCTTCCAACTTATGACGTCCTGATGCAACGCATCAATTGTTTCCACCTGATTGAAACGCAAACGTTTTCAGCCGTAAGTTGTATGCTACTGAAATTTGTGCAAATCCCGCAGAGTAGGAAGTCTTAAAATATTCACAGACGCTCGTAAAACATTTTACAAGCAAGTAGTAAACTTATAGTATGCAAGAAAACGCGAAAAATAATTGCATTTACACGCATGCATCATTGTAATCGTCATCGAATTACACTGGCACACTTTTCTATTCGTTTTTAAGTTTCTACTCATGCAAAATACCAAGTTGGTGAATCATTCGAATGCAGTATTCGCTTGAGTTACAATATCGATATTTTTAGCTGGTGTACGACGGTCGCAGAGAAAAATGCAATACCCACGAATACCATTTGATTCGCGTAATATCAAGGACATACCATAATTACACTATTTTTCGGTGAGGTGTCCAGATCCTGTTTTATGGATCATTTTAATCACCTTCGATTTATCATACATGGCTTTCCTTCGAGTCATGTTGCAATCAAAAGGCAGTTAAGTTGAAAATAGCTTTTTCAATTAAGAATTGGATAGCCGTAGTAATAAATTTTGGAAGCAGGCGTATTATGGCTTGGCAAACAATGAAAAAATGATCGTCGCCATTTACATGCTGCTTTGAGAAGTCGTCGCAAGGAAGGAAAACCGTGAAATCTTTGCATTTCTGATCTATTTTCAATTTGGCACGAACATTCCTGCTTTAATAACGCCTCGAAAAAAGAGGATTGTCAGCATTGCGGTAGACGTAGATGTTTCCATTTTTACGAGAATTCAGACACAATTCTCAAATGCTGCTAGTCGGAGACATAATTATAGCGTCTTCACGCCAAGTAGCAGCATTGCTCCATTTATCTAAGCAATGGCTACTGATCTAGAACCAATTTGTTACGGTGGAGCAGTGGCATAGCGTGGGGGGTGCGGTGGGTGTGGCTCGCACTGGGTGGCACGTTTAGAGGGCGGCAAAATTTTGATGATCGGTATGATACATATTGTTGGTGGAACGTGCTAGATTCCGTACTATTTTCCGTGCCTATTTTACATGGAAATACCTTATTTAGGGGCCGGCAACATTTTCTAGATGGCAGACAACCACGCTACGCCACTGATTAAGGGACGAAATATAATCTAGCTAAAATATGCTAGACAGGACATGCACAACTTTGCATTGATTTAACGTTGGAACAGAAAAATGTTGGCATGGACGAGAGTTTTCAGGCTTAACATTGTTACAAAAGGAAGTGTTTTTGAAGCTGGCGCACATCCTGAGTTTTGGGATTATACAAAGCCGGTCCGTATAAAGTCCGAAACTCAGCACCAATTTATATAAATAAAGCAGCATAGGTACCGAAATATACACACAATCACACGTAAAAGTAGCCAAATGCATGAATAACATGATAAAGAGAAGTGCTGGGCGTCGTTTGCATGACTCAAGATTCACATTTTGGCTGAATGCACAATTATTGCATTGAGTAAGAATTCTGAACGAGAATGTAATTCGTGTTCAAGAAAGTAAGTAATTGAAAGATTACGTAAATCCGCGACAGTCTGATTCAGGCCAAGTTGTCGTAGTTTTGAATATGACTACTGTACACCTCCACAAAACTGCGGGTTACAACAGCGTGCATCCACAGCCTCTTTCCTTATGCCCTCCCTATCTGGGGTGGCACAAAGCCCTAGCGATTTAAAGGCGTCATAAGGACGGACCACTCCTCCAACGAACCCCCGCTCAACTCGTCTCAACCGCGTACGGCTTAGCAGCTAGGTTAGCCGAGTATAGAGAATGTTAAGTACATTCATTCCCAGATTTGGCATTTTGCAATGCGGTTACAATATTCGTATAATATACAACGAAAAATTGACTCAGCACCGGGAGTCGAACCCGCCCTGACTATCGCGGGCAATGGTAATCCGACTGCGCCACCGAGCCTTTGACAATTTTCAGCTAGGTTAGCGTTCAGCCAGAGAACGGCCATAGCATAAGCGAGCTGGGCTGCATCATTTTACGTAGATTTTGTTAACTTTATCTGACTTTGAGGTACGCTTGCGATACACTGTTACTCCACATTTATTGGCAGGTGGGCATTGTATAGGCTTCTGCTGTTTATGCTCACATTAAGCAAATAAATAAATAAATAAGGGTGGAGTTTAGTAGGTCGGTTGAGGACAACAGTCGGTCTGCTGTCTGTCCGAGCGATCAGGACTACGACGTATACAATACACCTTGAATCATTCTGCTTGACATCTTATCAGGGAAATAATCCTGCTGATTGATTGGTACACATTAATATAGCTTAATTTATATATGAACATGGCGCACATCGATCTTCATTGCTCTGGTTTGGCATTTGTCCCACCGGCCGCCATTTTTCACGGTTCGAACCCAATTATCAGATTAACACATGATTTACCGTACAAATACCATTCACTCGAATCTTCATGAATTAACTATGCCTCGAACAACTGCAAATTAACAAGTATTCATTCTGAATTTCTGGAACCCGCTGTAGAGATTAGAAACGTGCAAATTCATTGATTTCAAGCCGATCCACCGTCAATACCCAGTGTTGCGAATCAAATTAAATCTCAATCTATTCGCATCGAGTAAGGAAAATTCCTGGTAGATGAAATAATTTGAAAATCGTGCTGGCAACTGCTACCGCTGTACAGTGTATGAAAGCATTTATGACTCCTCGCTGTTCCATTTTTAAAATAGAATTGGCATTTTACTTGGCTGGAGTTGCATGTCTCGCATTGTCCACGCAGGAAAACGAAACGGCTTTCCGCGATTAATTAAGATTCTTAATTAGATTTTACGAGCGGTGTAGAATTCGCAGCAGGGTGTCACTCTTAAACTGACCAAGGGCCGAGTAACTAAGATGGGGAAACATACCTAGAAATGGACGAGAAGCGGCTTGAAAATAAAACATACTAGTATAGGTCCTATTTTGAAATTTGGCGAATGTCGAACAAATGAAGGAAAAGAATCCGAGGGCAATAATATACAGCGTGTTCTATACTGAGGACTGTTTGTGGTTTAGAACAGGATCATGGATTTATCAGAAAGCTAACGATAACATTGCACTACAGGCATTCATAATTGCTAATTGGTTCATCCTTAGCAATTTCAGAAAATGGTACCTTAGGTTAGGTATAGGTATAGGTATAGGTTAGGTATTAGGTATTAGGTATTAGGTATTCCGTTGGGTATTGCAAAGTAAAAGCAATGGAATAAGAATGTTGAAAAAAGAAAATGTTGTGAATGCCCAGTATGAATGTGAAATATGAGGAATAAAAGATGCGGCATGTAACGCGAAGTAGTTCTGCGCCGCTACTGATTCTATGTCTGGTCCGTCTCAGTCGAAATGCTTACACTCCAACTCGCTATTTATAGTAGTCACCTATTTAAAGCGCCGTATATAATATGATGGGGGAAGATGCGCTATTAATTGAGTGGATGTCAGCTCGTACTCATTAACTGGGCAGGAATAACAAGAAAGCGAAGAAAAATAGAATTAGGTCGATTCACTTTGCTTTTGCTCGCAGCAGTCGAGTCAGACGCTTTCGCCGATGACGTAATCAGGAATATTGCTCACCAGCATACTACCGAATGCTAAAATGAGGCAAATAAACTGAGCGATGTTGCGCAAGGAGTAATTTTAAGAAAATGCAAAAATCAGTGGTGGTTACTGCTGTAGCAATTGTAGCAATGTTACTTGGCGGTAATTGCGCTGGGTTCGAGCAGATATGCGGGAAGACCTGGACGACTAAATATGAATTAATTGAAAGACCCGGGTATGCACTCGTATTCTAGGAGCGAGGTGTATGAGGAGTCCTAGTAGTGGGCTTAGGATTGAGTGAACAATTCGAAACGGCCGCTCGTGCGTGCACATTGGAATGGTTCGATTGAAGGAAAGCGCAATGAAAATGTGCGAGCATAAGCATCAATCTGGTCAATCCCCGATGCCGGTGCCTAAAAAGGGAGACTGACCACGAAATTAACGGCTTGCGCGATTGGTGCTGGGAAAGCGCCAATCCTAACTCGATTACATTTTCATTTTCGGGGACTGGCATATATAAACGGCCCGGGACTCTTCCCGTCGACCAGAAGGCTTTCGAACGTAAGTGTTAGATCCGTATCACTATTTTCACAGATCACACAATACACGTGGTTGGCGCTTTTCACAATGCGATATCGTCGCGATTTAAATTGAAAGTGCACGCAAACACGCACCCCGCAGCAATTACGTGATGGACTAAGTGACTTATCGACGCGCTCTGTGATTACCTCGGAACGAATGGACATGCAGGTGTCCAGCCCGAACCCCGGTGATCTGGTGCGAATTCAACCACGTTTGGATTACGGAGGCAGCAGAAGTCGCAAATGAATTTCAATCATTTCTTGCTTACTTTCATTCCTTCATTTCGATTCCAAGACAATTTATTGCATGCATTTTACTTTATTAATCAATGATTAATTGAGAAGAAAATTGCCACCTTTCGAAGAGATGGAAGGAAGAGAACGAACATGCTGTCCATTGAAGTACTGCTGCTTCTCCGGCGAAGAACGTGGCCATGCCTGGTTGAATTCGTACCCGCCCGTGCTCGGTTGACCGCTGATCGCAATGGCGTCGCGAATTCGAGAAAATGGTGTCGGAGAGAGAAATGGCCGAATTGCGCAATCGGAGTTCCGCAATAACCCAGAGCGCATCGTCGCTTACAGGCAACCATACATGGCGACCTAAACAGAGGCGTCGACTTCGGATTCCGATTTCGAATACGAACTAGGACGCCATGGTGGACCGCTAATGAGTGACATAAGCGTTGCTCGAATCTATTTTTAAATTTGTCTAAACATATCTGCGATATCCGCGTTCATCTCGGGAGCCAAAAGCAATCGAACGAAATGGGAATTTAATGCCATTTAACGACAACACATTTCTGTTCTTACACATTTCACACTTTGGCACATTCAATGTAAACTAATCGTGCCTCATCACTCTGATTCCAGGAAGGCTCTAGGGCTGATTTTACGTGTCTCGATAGCCCCGCTGCACCACTTCTGCAAACATGCCAAAACCCGCTAAACAAGAAGGGGAGGATCCCGATCCAACTCCGTACTTGTTCGTCTCGCTTGAACAGAAGCGCATCGACCAGACCAAGCCCTATGATGCCAAGAAGACTTGCTGGGTCCCAGATGACAAGGAAGGTTTCATCCTTGGTGAAATCCGGGGCACCAAAGGCGATCTCGTCACCGTTGGCGTTGGCGGAGGAGAGGTGATATATATTTGCTTTATAAGGGCTGAATCAGAATTACGACACAATATCAGAAACATATTTAGACCATGCTTGTCAGTAACTATCTCTATCTCTACAAAGTGTAATTTTGTCATTCGACGGAGTGTAGGAAAAGCATCTGAAAAAGGATCATGTTTTCCAAGTAAATCCACCGAAATTCGAAAAAGTTGAAGACATGGCAGATCTAACGTTTTTGAATGAAGCTGCTGTTCTACACAATTTGCGACAGCGTTACTACTGCAAATTAATCTACGTAAGTATCGAGAGCAGCCGAACTAATGCCCTTTCCGTTGGCGCTGTTTAGGAGAAGAATTTCAAGAAAGAACTCGTTGGCCAAGTTAATCCACCGAAATACGAAAAATGCGAAGATATGTCTAATTTGACCTATCTTAACGACGCTTCGGTTTTGCATAATTTGAAGCAGAGATACTACCATAAGTTGATCTACGTAAGGCACTCTTGTTGTGATTTACCCCATTTGCGAGAATTTCCACTACCAGGCCAACAGGACTGATTTCTGGATAAAAACACAACCAATATGAACAGACCAATATTGGAACACTAACCAGAATCTGTGTTCTCCATAGTCTTAACATTTGAGATTTGCAATGTTCTATGAGATGGTGATGCTAAACCCATAAAAATTGGGCGTGCATACCTGTGTAATTTTTCAACATTGCCTTAATGCCACAATATGCTTGCTATAGTCTTTGTGTTCAATTTTCAGACGTACTCAGGTCTTTTCTGCGTCGCTATTAACCCATACAAGCGCTTCCCCGTGTACACCAACCGCTGCGCTAAGTTGTACCGTGGTAAGAGGCGCAATGAAGTGCCACCCCATATCTTCGCTATTTCTGATGGTGCCTACGTTAACATGTTGACCAGTAAGTTAGATTACAATCAGAGCAGAGTAGAGGGTTAATGATTTCCGTTTCTCCCGCGCTTGCATAAAGATCACGAAAATCAATCTATGTTGATTACGTAAGTTAAATCAATGTGGGTATTCTGCGCCATGTACTAACTTGCCGTTTTCATCCCCAGTGGTGAGTCTGGTGCCGGAAAGACTGAAAATACGAAGAAGGTAATTGCGTACTTCGCCACTGTCGGTGCGTCCACTAAGAAACCCACTGAGGAAGACAAGAAGAAGGGCTCCCTTGAAGATCAGGTCGTGCAAACCAACCCTGTACTTGAAGCTTTCGGCAATGCCAAGACCGTCCGTAATGATAACTCATCTCGCTTCGTAAGTACAACAGTATTTAGCAAATGAACCACGACTCAGCATGGCGATATCAATCTAGGGTAAATTCATCCGCATCCATTTCGGACCGACTGGTAAACTGGCTGGAGCTGATATCGAAACCTACTTGCTGGAGAAGGCCCGCGTCATTTCGCAACAAACTTTGGAACGTTCCTACCACATCTTCTACCAAATGATGTCGGGATCAGTCAGTGGCCTCAAGCGTGAGTAACAATTGTGTTTGATCTGAAATTGTGTGGGGACACATGGCCACCAACCCTCACAAGCTGGTTGGTTGTTCGTATGTCCTGCGAATGAGATACGAATGAATGCGATTCACAGGTCGACCATGATTCGTTTATTAGCAATATGAACATACTGAAAATGTGGGCAGGTTGTAGGAAAATTATTGTTAACTATCTGACTATGTTGCAATGTAGCAATGTGCTTGTTGAGCGACAACATCCAAGATTATTACTTCGTTGCGCAAGGCAAGACCACTATCCCCAATGTTGATGACGGCGAGGAATGCGTCCTCACAGATGTAAGCCCAACAATTGAACAACGCAAGGCCCACACCACACAAATGTGTGCATTTCTAATTGTTTGAGCGTGTAGTAGTTACAAATATCAGCAAACCGAATACTGCAAGCTGATGTCGGACTGTGATTAGTTGTAGGCATTGCAAGTGGACGCGTGAACACGTGCACATCAAGCAAAAGTCGTGCATTGCTGACCAGTCAGCAGAAACAGTTATTACTTGAGTTTGAAATGGTTTTGTTCTTGTTTTTGCTTTCAATTTCTACACACAGAACTTGCGCTACTGTCGAACAATATCCAAGATTACTACTTTGTCTCGCAAGGCAAAACAACCATTCCTAGTGTGGATGATGGAGAGGAAATGCTAATTACTGACGTAAGCCTACGAAGCGGCTGCACTGTACTGCAATGATCTCTCATCTCTCTTGAACTTAACTTAATTCTAATCATTTCTACTGTTTAGCACTCGTAGCATCTTTGCAAGGCGGCCATTAAAATGCAACTACGACTCATTAGGTCTCCATCCGAAATCAAAATAATCGATTCTTGTCTGGCAGAGTTGTGCATGTTGAGCAGTCGTGTTTCTCAATATCCCTACATATGCCATGGCAAAACGCGTATACCGGGGATGAATGATTGCTTAGAAGCAGAGCGTACTGACGTAAGCACTCGAATTCAAACCCCAATTGTTATTTTAACGCATTGACTTGCCTCCCTGCTAATCCGATCAGGGAGCGTGCGCGATTTTTTCTATTTTTCTTCTAAAGTGTATAAAATGTATAAATTGTATAGAGCAGGGACGGCCAACCCCAATGAACTCGCGGGCCATTTTGGAAATGCATCTTGACCCCACGGGCCGCACATAAAATCATCGGATACGAACGGATTTCGGGTATTCCCCACTGGTCCATTGTGCCTTGGTCCAGAAAGGACCAACCTAATCATTCTGCACAAAGTGACTGATATCCTATTGATGTTTATTGTATCTAATGCACGAACCTCGGGTATTCCTCGTCCTTGTTCGTTTCGCGAGCCGCATAAGGCCCGCGGGCCTCGGGTTGGCCGTGCCTGGCATAGAACGACGATTGCTGGCGGAAGATGGAATATTTTGATTTTGGATGGTTGCTTCGCATGGTGTATAGTTTTTCGCAAGTGCTCGCTCCCTGCGTGTGACCAATATAACGGACCAGATATGCATATTGTTGACTGATTATTCGATTCATTCAGTTAGCCTCAGAGACCTATTTGTACAGCCCCGATACATTCAAGCAATGCTTGCTCGTCTATTTTATAGCGGTCTCCTTTATAGCGGTCTCCTTTATAGCCTGAAATGCCAATTCCCAATGTTTATGACGGCGAGGAATGCTTTTACCTAATGAAACTTTCTGTACATTCCAAGCAGTGTCTCCCATCTTACTATTATCAATGAAATGATCAAAATTTGGGTAAGTTGTACATAGAAGATAGCAAAAATGGCGAAGTTATATTTGGAACGTATGGGGAATTAAATCGCTTCATGTGTGCAAATAAGAAGAGCTTAATGCCACTGGCAATGTTACTAATTCTTTGTAAATACACACATTACACTCATAAGAATCACAGATGTAAATATCTGTAAATCTGCTTCTGTTCATCTACTAGCTGTAGGTGATCTAATAGCAAGGCTAATGTTTGTTTCTGTATCACTCCTCGACCAAATAGCAAGCCTTCGACGTTTTGGGTTTCACTCAAAATGAAAAGGACGACATCTACAGGATTACTGCCGCTGTTATGCACATGGGCTGCATGAAGTTCAAGCAAAGGGGCCGGGAGGAACAGGCTGAAGCCGATGGCACAGAAGTATGTTAGCCAACTGCTTCCCAAGAGACTTGTCATGCCAATACGCATTTGCCCTCCTAGGAAGGTGACCGCGTCGCTAAGTTGTTGGGTGTTGATACCCAAGGCTTGTACACTGCGCTGGTGAAGCCCAGGATCAAGGTCGGTAACGAATTCGTGACCCAGGGCCGTAATGTCAACCAAGTGTCCTACTCCGTGGGCGCCATGTCGAAAGCCATGTTCGACAGGCTGTTCAAATACCTGGTCAAGAAGTGCAACGAAACTCTGGACACCAAGCAAAAGAGACAGCATTTTATTGGTGTACTGGATATTGCTGGTTTTGAAATCTTCGACGTAAGTTTACCAAAACTTCTTAACGCGGACTACCTTACAGATCAACAACGCCAGGGACCAATGAAGGATCAACATATTCAGAGTTTTAGTTGTAGGATGTTATTGAGCTTTGCAATAACTACACTAATAGAAAGCTGAAGCATTTCTTCAATCATCTATGGTGCATTCAACTCCAGGATTCTTAGAGGTTTCGTAGCTGTTTATCGGCTGTGGACTTGTGTAGTCTCAATTGCGAAACTAATCAAAATTAACACAAATCGTTGCGTTCTTATATGCGCTTTCCGAAAGGAGCGCAAGTACACGCATTTCATAAATGTTTTGATCTTTGTTAGTACAACGGCTTCGAGCAACTTTGCATTAATTTTACGAACGAAAAGTTGCAACAATTCTTTAACCACCATATGTTCGTACTCGAACAAGAAGAATACGCAAAGGAAGGCATTCAGTGGGCGTTCATTGATTTCGGTATGGACTTGTTGGCTTGTATCGAGTTGATCGAAAAGGTAATCTTAGGTCAACAGAAACAAGGGCGAGGAGATCTTCAATTCCTTCGGAAGGTTGCCCACTATCATTGAACGCTGATAGCTACTTATGTCGTCCATTGTGTTTGCCTTAGTTCGACTTTATTTGTCTATTGTATCGTCTGTGTCTGTTAGTAGTTATAGCGTCAAAGTGGTCGTCTTAGATTAACCAAAATATTTATGCCCTAGAAAGCGTAGATCGATTTTTAGGCAAATGCACCAAGTACTGAGGGAATCAGCAACTGAAGTGCATTGCGAGAGACTGGCCTGATTATTGTGACCAATCTGCCGTTTCTCAAGTAGTAATTGTTTGTGGTAATGTGTCCTGTTTTTGTCTATTTCATGTACATGTAGTTTAATGGTTTCGAGCAACTTTGCATCAATTTTACGAACGAAAAATTGCAACAGTTCTTTAACCATCACATGTTCGTACTCGAGCAAGAAGAGTACCAACGCGAGGGCATTGAATGGGCCTTCATCGATTTTGGCATGGACTTGTTAGCTTGTATTGAGTTGATTGAGAAGGTAATATGTCCCGCTAGTTTTTCGTTCTCGTGCAGCAGATGCGACAAATGTTTGCTCCAGCGTGTAACAACGCGACGCTTCTTCTGGTCGAGCTTTCGGCGCATCAGCCTTAAACATAATGTCAATGTGCTTTCAATCTGCTTGAACTAAAGCTTTCAATGTGTTTCTTCGAACTTTGCTAACTTTCAGTACAACGGCTTCAATCAACTGTGCATCAACTATGCGAATGAAAAGCTCCAACAGTTCTTTAACCATCACATGTTTATCATGGAGCAGGAGGAATATGAACGCGAAGGTATTAAGTGGACGTTTATTGATTTCGGAATGGACCTGCAACCCACAATTGATCTCATTGAAAAGGTACCTTCTGCGGTACAAAGCGTAGCAAGAGCCCCTATAATGGAATGCCGTAGTTTATGCACAGTTTTTGTAAGCACAGACTGAATTCATAACGATATAAGAAGGCACCCCGAAGGTATTGTAGTTTCAAGGCAGACATATAACACGTATGGCACATAACCCGGACATTGCTCGCCGGAAAAACGGGTTAAACTTCTTCTCTTTTGAATGTAGCCCATGGGTATCTTGTCCATCCTTGAGGAAGAATCTATGTTCCCCAAGGCTACAGACAAGACCTTTGAAGAGAAGTTGAACAACAACCACTTGGGCAAATCCCCCAACTTCCAGAAGCCTAAACCACCAAAGCCAGGATGCCAAGCCGCTCATTTCGCTATTGGTCACTATGCTGGCAATGTATAGCAATGCATTTATAGCAAATTGCTGCTAGTGCATTTCATTACAATTTCTATAACAGGTCGGTTACAACATCACCGGTTGGCTGGAGAAGAACAAGGATCCTTTGAACGACACTGTCGTCGACTTGTACAAGAAGGGTACCAACAAACTCCTATGTGAAATCTTCGCCGACCATCCTGGCCAATCCGGTGGTGCAGATGCCGGCGGCGGCAAAGGTACTTTCTCTAATACCCATTCGCATTATCATCTACTTCCAATACAAACATCAATGATAATATCACGTTTGCATTTCAATTAGGTGCTAAGAGAACTAAGGGCTCCGCCTTCCAAACTGTCTCAAGTTTATACAAGGTTAAAAGTTATCTGCTTGTGCATTGGGACTAGCAGCAGATGCGTCCTCAGAACCCATTCCCGTCAATGCTACTCGACTACTTGGCTGTAGTCTAGATCTATCCTTCATGATCAATTCAAGATACCCTTTCCTCTGGACTTGTGTTAGATATGAGCGCTCGCTGCGAAGCTTATTTTGATATTTATTTGTTAAATAGGTGGTCGTGGTAAGAAGGGTGGTGGCTTTGCCACTGTATCTTCTTCCTACAAGGTATGTTGTTCATATCAACTGTAATCGCGTATTTAGTCAGAGAACATCATTGGAATGATTCTGACAATACAATTTTCATCTAGCAAACAAAAATCTAGTATATACATCAATATAGAGGAGCAAAAACGATCACTGGATGATTCAAGTCATCATCATGACCCTCACTGGCTGGTACACCAGAGCCCAACGACAATTCAACCAAGCATGCCGTATTAATCAGAACTCGAATATTGCAACGTTGAGCAACTGCGATTTGCAAATATTCCATTTCATTCAGAACTACTGTGCACCTACGACTGCCTTAGGAGTTTCTAGGGTTGCATCTAACATACATACCATATAGCTAATACTTGCTCGAATCCAATCCGCTATTTGTGTTAATCTATAACATATAAGAAGTGTTGTGTTCTTAATTTTCTCTAATGTTGGTGGGACATTAGTTATCTAATGCATTCTTATAGGAACAATTGAACAACTTGATGACTACCTTGAGATCTACGCAACCTCATTTCGTCCGTTGTATCATCCCCAACGAATTGAAACAGCCAGGTTGACGAGCCACTTTAATGCAACTTAATAGGATAATATGACTGACATGATTTCCTTAGGCGTCATTGATTCTCACCTCGTCATGCATCAGCTTACTTGCAATGGTGTACTTGAAGGTATCCGTATTTGCCGCAAAGGTTTCCCCAACAGGATGGTTTACCCTGATTTCAAGCTTCGGTAAGTCTTAATGAAACCTATAACTCTTTCAAGAGAAACTCTTTTCGTCATTTATTACACCAGCAAACATTTTACATCGTTACACACATCACAACTTATTCTTAAATGTTAATTTTGCGATGTTAGCTACATGATCTTAGCCCCTGCAATAATGAGCAAAGAAAAGGATCCAAAAGAAGCAGCTAGAAAGTGTTTGGAGGAAGTTAAATTAGATCCCGACAATTATCGAATTGGACACACAAAGGCAAGGATTACCAGAAACTTGTGGTCGTTTCGTAGCACTTGAATGCCCCCTTATCCCCTGTTATATGGATTAAATCTTCCTATGTATGTGTTGGAAACAGGTTCCCCTTCACATACGTATCATATCATTCTGCCCCTGGTATAGAAAGACACAGTGACGTCAATGGGACCCGAATCATTTGTTTGATGTTGTTATTGTTGTTGTGTTGTATAGTTACAAGATCTTAAATCCTGCTGCCGTTACGAAAGAAACTGACGAAAAGAAATGCGCTCAAGCCATTTTGGAGAGCACCGGTTTGGACGCTGAAAGCTACCGTTTGGGTCACACCAAGGCATGTTCCCGTTGCATCAGATTCAGCAACGTTCCTAACTTGCTTCATTTCTCGTCAGCCGCACGCACGACTTGGCGGTTTTTAATTCTCGATCCAACTATAGATTCATAAGACTATTGTGGTCATCTTAACGATATTCCCACCTTCAAAACCCATTCGAAAAGGAAATGTGGTCCAATAGTATTAACCAGTTTCGTTTATCATTAGATTAAAGTGTACATGATTAATGAAACGCAATTTGCTCGTTTGCCTTAAAAACAGATACAAAATTCTGGCAGCGAGTCAAATTAAGGACGGTATGACTCCTGAAAAGATTGCACAAATTATCCTGGACACAGTGCAACTAGATGCAGAACAATACCGCATGGGTAAAACTAAGGTACTGAAAACATGCGGCCACATGCTAATCAAATCACCGTGCAATAATCATACACCTTGTCTTGCAAACGCTTCATTCCTTCTAATTTGTCCGCTAAGTTATGTAGCTGTGTAATCCTTTCTAATCTCACCGGAATTGCCCATCACAAATATGTTAATTATTTACTTGGCAATCTAGGTATTCTTCCGAGCCGGTATCCTTGGTCAAATGGAGGAACTGCGAGACGACCGATTGAGCAAGATCGTCACCTGGATGCAATCCTGGGTACGAGGCTACTTGTCCAGAAAGGAGTTCAAAAAGTTGCAGGAACAGCGCTTGGCCCTTCAAGTCTGCCAAAGGAACTTGCGCAAGTACCTCAAGCTGCGCACCTGGCCGTGGTACAAATTGTGGCAAAAGGTCAAACCCCTCCTCAACGTCACCCGCATCGAGGATGAGATTGCCGTAAGTGGACATGCACAATAAATCATAAACTACGCAAACATATGCCTCACCAGCGCGCATTCTGGAGCAGCCCACGGATGTGACCACGCAATCAAATAATTTAGACATATTTCACGTGCATACGTGGAATTACGTACGGGAAGAAATAGTATTTTGAACACGTTCGTTCATTACTTATAAATATCCCAGGATACATCAACATCACGATCTGCACACGCAGATGTTACACCTGTCCTCATATTACTAATACCACAGCGAATGACTAATTCCAGCACGAATCTAGATCGTTATTTTTACAAAATTTATCCGTCATCTCGATTGCCCCCGTCGAGTTTATATCTGAACGGCCATCATTCATCCAGTATGATATAAATAAATTAGGTTTTACGTTCCATCGATATGGCGCCTCGATCATTGGGCTAAGACGATGAGTGCTTGGGAGCTTTCAGGAGTTCAGTTCCCATCGGGACCTGACAGTATTCACACTTCGATCCGAGCTTGGAGCTACCTATTCGAATATACGAGACAAGGCGAATAGTCTTTGAACGCGATTCAATCGAAATCGAAACACTTCCTAACATATCCGAATTGAAATCGAAACAGAAACGCAATTCGAATGAAAGTAACGGCGGACATGGATTACATTGATCCAAACGATACTTTACAGAAACTTGAAGAGAAGGCCCAAAAAGCCACTGAGGCATTCGAACGCGAATCAAAGGCCAAGAAGGAATTGGAAGGCCTATACGCCAAGCTGCTTGCTGAAAAGACCGAATTGCTTGGAATGCTCGAGGGCGAGAAGGGCTCTCTCTCCGAATACCAAGAGAAGGCAAACAAATTGGCTGCCCAGAAGAGCGATCTCGAATCCCAACTCCAGGTAAGCACACAATTCTGATAGTTGGCAAATAAGATGAGCATACTTGATTAAGCATTTTACATATTTTGAAAAACGAATTATTCATGCATGTAAAGTATGAAATTGCACGCAAAAATATACGTAAATTGAAGGAAAATCCAAGATGAAGTAATCCGATATGCACCCAATTTAGTGTTTCTTATTTTGGAGCACGATGGAATGATGACAGATTTAAGCTACGCTAATTGGAATTTGGCCAAATTTCAAAATTAATGAGCTTCTTCATCAGCAATACTTTTAGCTATAAAAATAAATCACTCAAAGCTAATCAATCAAATATATTATTACGTGTAGGAAACTCAAGACCGCTTAAGCCAAGAGGAAGATTCCCGCAACCAACTTTTCCAACAGAAGAAGAAATTAGAGCAGGAGATCTCGGGCTACAAGAAGGACATTGAGGATCTCGAATTGAGCGTGCAGAAATCCGAGCAGGATAAGGCCACCAAAGACCACCAAATCCGCAATCTGAACGACGAAATTGCCCACCAGGATGAACTTATTAACAAATTGAACAAGGAGAAGAAGATGGCTGGCGAGAACAACCAGAAGGTGTCGGAAGAACTGCAAGCCGCCGAAGACAAAGTCAACCACTTGAATAAGGTGAAAGCCAAATTGGAACAAACCTTGGACGAGTTGGAAGACTCGCTGGAGCGCGAAAAGAAATTGCGCGGCGACGTTGAAAAGTCCAAGAGGAAGGTGGAGGGCGACCTCAAACTCACCCAGGAAGCCGTCGCCGACTTGGAGCGCAATAAGAAGGAGTTGGAGCAAACCATCCAACGCAAGGATAAGGAGATTTCCTCGTTGACCGCCAAATTGGAAGACGAACAATCCGTCGTTGGCAAGCTCCAGAAGCAAATCAAGGAGTTGCAAGCCCGCATCGAAGAGCTGGAGGAAGAGGTTGAAGCTGAACGACAAGCTCGCGCTAAGGCCGAGAAACAACGCGCTGATCTCAGCCGCGAACTCGAGGAATTAGGCGAGCGCTTGGAAGAAGCTGGTGGTGCTACCTCCGCTCAAATTGAGCTGAACAAGAAACGAGAGGCCGAATTGGCCAAGTTGCGTCGTGACCTGGAGGAATCTAACATTCAACATGAGGGCACTTTGGCAAACTTGCGCAAAAAGCATAACGATGCCGTTTCAGAGATGGGTGAACAAATCGACCAACTCAATAAGTTGAAAGCTAAGTAAGTCTTCTATATTATATTGTTTCTGCTTTTCAATGAGAACTGAAAGGGTTGCTGAATTCCAAGAAAGAGGATTTGCAGTAGGATTGCCTATGTGTATCATTTGTCTACCATGTTAGATTGAATCTGAATGCATATATTTACGTTGCACTCTAGAGCTGAAAAGGAAAAGGCCCAATATTTCGGCGAACTCAACGATATGCGAGCATCTGTGGACCATTTGGCTAACGAAAAGGTAAATAGTGGCTTTATGCAGTTCGATAGCTCGTATTCTTAGAAATAACCGCTCGGTAGCCGAGCGGTAACGTGCACAGGTGGCCCACGAGTCTAGTGATTTGAGTTCAATCCCTGGGAGAGCGTTACCGTTGACTACCGAGCGGCCAGTAGAGAGAGGACAGTACGGCATCTGAAATAGCAGATGTGGTTGCAGTTTGCTCCTCTACGACTCCCCACCCCATCGCTAAAACCCAATCCTATCTCCCCTTCCAAACAAGGTAGCCGTACAACCCCTCCCTAGCCGTGGGTAACGCAGATGGCCCATGAGGCTAGTGACTTGGGTTCAATCCATGGCACGGCGTTACCGTGGACTACCGATCGGCCAGTAGAGAGGACCGTACGACATCTGAAATGGCAGATGTGGTTGCAGTACGCTTCTCTACGACTCCCCATCCCAACCCAATAACCCCATCCTACATTCCCTTCTAAAACTAAGAGGCCCTACAAGGCGGATGTACAATGGGCCCAAATAGTAGGATATATGCCCTCCAAGACAATCTATGAGATTTTGTGGTTATCCTAGGCTGCCTGTGAAAAGATCTCCAAACAATTGCAACAGCAATTGAACGACGTCCAAGGCAAACTCGATGAAACCAACCGCACCTTGAACGATTTTGACGCCGCCAAAAAGAAACTCTCGATTGAAAACTCTGACTTGCTCCGTCAATTGGAAGAAGCCGAGTCCCAAGTTTCTCAACTGAGCAAGATCAAGGTTTCATTGACCACACAATTGGAAGATACCAAGAGGTTGGCTGATGAGGAGGCTCGTGAACGTGCTACTCTCTTGGGCAAGTTCCGCAACTTGGAACACGACTTGGACAACATTCGTGAGCAAGTTGAGGAAGAAGCTGAAGCGAAGGCCGACATTCAGAGACAATTGAGCAAGGCCAATGCCGAATCCCAATTGTGGAGATCGAAGTATGAATCCGAGGGTGTTGCGCGCTCCGAAGAATTGGAGGAAGCCAAGAGGAAGTTGCAAGCACGTTTGGCTGAAGCTGAAGAGACCATTGAGTCCCTTAACCAGAAGGTAGTTGCGTTGGAGAAGACCAAACAGCGCCTTTCCACCGAAGTCGAAGACTTGCAATTGGAAGTGGACCGGGCTACTGCTATTGCAAATGCTGCCGAAAAGAAACAGAAGGTATTCGACAAGATCATTGGCGAATGGAAACTGAAAGTCGATGATTTGGCCGCCGAATTGGATGCCAGCCAGAAGGAGTGCCGCAACTATTCCACAGAGTTGTTCCGACTGAAGGGCGCTTACGAAGAAGGCCAGGAACAACTAGAAGCTGTTCGCCGCGAAAACAAAAACTTGGCTGACGAAGTGAAGGATCTTCTTGATCAAATTGGCGAAGGTGGCCGCAACATTCACGAGATCGAAAAGGCCAGGAAGCGCTTGGAAGCGGAGAAGGACGAACTTCAAGCCGCTTTGGAAGAAGCTGAAGCTGCTTTAGAGCAAGAAGAGAACAAGGTCCTGCGTAGCCAACTGGAGCTGTCTCAAGTCCGCCAAGAAATTGATCGCCGCATCCAAGAGAAGGAAGAGGAGTTCGAGAACACTCGTAAAAATCACCAGCGTGCATTGGACTCTATGCAGGCCTCTTTGGAAGCTGAAGCTAAGGGCAAGGCCGAAGCCCTGCGCATGAAGAAGAAGTTAGAAGGAGATATCAACGAGCTAGAAATTTCGCTCGATCATGCTAACAAGGCTAACGCTGAGGCTCAAAAGACTATCAAGCGTTACCAGCAACAACTCAAGGATACGCAGACCGCATTGGAAGAGGAACAACGCGCTCGCGATGAGGCTCGCGAAGCTCTTGGCATTTCTGAACGTCGTGCCAATGCCCTCCAGAACGAACTGGAAGAATCCCGCACCCTCTTGGAGCAAGCGGACCGTGCTCGTCGCCAGGCCGAACAAGAACTGAGCGATGCCCACGAACAGCTCAACGACCTCTCTGCGCAGAATTCGTCCATGTCTGCAGCCAAGAGGAAGCTGGAGGCCGAACTCCAAACTCTGCACTCCGACTTGGATGAGCTCTTGAACGAAGCCAAGAACTCCGAGGAGAAGGCGAAGAAGGCCATGGTTGACGCTGCCCGCCTCGCCGATGAATTGCGCGCTGAACAGGATCATGCGCAAACCCAGGAGAAACTCCGCAAGGCCCTCGAAACCCAAATTAAGGACTTGCAGGTGCGCTTGGATGAAGCTGAAGCCAACGCATTGAAGGGAGGCAAGAAGGCAATTGCCAAGTTGGAGCAACGCGTTCGCGAATTGGAGAATGAACTGGATGGCGAACAAAGGAGACACGCCGATGCCCAGAAGAACCTCAGGAAGTCCGAACGTCGCATCAAGGAGTTGAGCTTCCAGGCTGAAGAAGATCGCAAGAACCACGAACGAATGCAAGACTTGGTGGACAAGCTCCAGCAGAAGATCAAGACCTACAAGAGACAGATCGAGGAAGCTGAGGAAATCGCTGCCCTCAACTTGGCCAAGTTCCGCAAGGCCCAACAAGAATTGGAGGAGGCTGAAGAACGCGCCGACCTTGCCGAGCAAGCCATTTCCAAGTTCCGCGCGAAGGGCCGTGCTGGTTCCCAGGCCAGGGCAGGCAGTCCAGTGGTAAGTTAACTTGCGCAAGGCCATTGCAACCGCCATCCGCGATCAGCATCATCTAATCATTTCATCTTAACACTCGTTTGTTGTTATAGCAACGTAAGCCTTTGGCGGCGTTAGAGTAGCAACTTTCAATTAATTCAGTAAGTGAGGATGTTTCAAGATGATGAGTCCCTCGTTTCACAGCTTCCGCTGTCAAACTTGACTAGCCTTGTACTCTTGAAAGGAATTCAAGATTTAACCAATGCTAAACTTTGGACAATGTTTTCAACTATTTCATTAATTCTCTTGCCTAATTTGGGCAATCAAGTTTATTTGTATTTTGTATCGTTGGTACAAAGGCACGCTAGCTGGAAGGACGCTAGTGGATTTGTCATTAGACTTCGTTCCGACTCCCTGCTCCGGACAAGTCCCGGGCAACGAATTAATGACGGCTTTCTTCTTACAGCCACGATCCCGCCCACACATGGACGGCATGACCTTCCCACCCAGGTTCGACCTTGCACCGGAAATGGATATGTAAACCACCTAGCCCACCAAGTAGCCTAACACCCATTGCCAATCTTTAGCATGAATAAGGTCTAACGCCTGTTGCATAATTCATGTAACTTAGCAGTGCCTTGCCTGCAATTGCAAAACGGCACGGGCAACATATTTATTTGGGCGGCGCAAGTAATATGATTATTTAACAATTGTTTACTTTCTATTTCGTTATTTTATTTGAATTCGATGGATATTTGGTTAAATACGTATCACCTCAAAGCGAAATGAAGCGAGATTGTTGGCCGCAACGCATTCGGATAACTGATGTGTAATTCAACGAAGCAAGTAATCAAATTGAGGGCGGCTACTAATTGATAATAAGAGAGACACGTAACTACCATCCATTTTTCTGATGACTAAAATCACCACCCTCAACGCGATTGCGCTGCAATATTTCGGCAAAAACTTTCTTGAACTAACTATGACGAACAACTGAACGAACACTACACCATAATGCCATTTCTTTACTACCTACTATTATCATAGACTTATGTTATAGTTGTATGTGTGACAGAAATGTATATCGCTTAAATTTTCAAATAAAAACGTTATCTCTCGTTTAACAATCATTCTCTTTCACTTATGAGTATATCTGTGCATATTGGAATCCACCCCGACGTAGGGAAGAAATTTCTGAGCGACTCAACAGAAGCAGAGGCCGAATGGGAACGAGCACCGAGCACTCAAAGGACTCATTTCGGTACACTGCGGGCGGTGCTTATGCATCTAGCAACACTGGGTCTTCGCGAAGATCCACTATGCAGGTACTGCTTAGAAGAGGAAGAAACGTCTCAGCGAGTGGATCTTATTAAGGGTACAACGGAAGACAGCCTTGGGGAAGGAGGCACTGACCCACGCCGAGATGGCTAAATTACCCTGGGAGGAGCTCGTGCACTTCTTTAAGGACATGAGACTTCCTCATGCTTGTTGTTATGGTATACTAGTGGAGTACCCAGCGTTGCTTGGGTTTTACTACTAATTGCCCATCTGCCCTTCCGTCTGTTCTGCCTGTCCACCTGTTAGCAATCGGTTTGCAGTGTCGTGCCCCGCTGTCTCAGCCTACTTGATATATCCACATTGTCCCAGGATTACACGGAACATGCCCAATATTTCACTTCGATCGAATTATGTGTATTTTAGGGCGAGATTCCATATATACACACAGC
>JAOEHK010000001.1:136888-156226 GCA_025447835.1 Labidoglobus nevermanni
GTTCACTGCGTGCAAAAGTCTTCCGTTTCCCAGTTGTGGAAGCAACAGATCGACAACGGTGCCAGCCCAGACTTCAGTCACAAGCCAGTGCACAAGACCATCAAGATGCAAGTTGAAGATTCTTGCGCCAGATACTAAATATTCGAAATTGGAACGACGATTTAAATTCAAAAATGTAATAGCATCCCAAAAATAGTAATAATAAATATTTATTATTGCAAGAACTGATTATTTTACTGCATTTTTCCACCGATCCACATTTATTGTGCATTAACATGTGATAACAAAATCGAAGTCAAACTCATGCCTCTTCGATAAACTACTTCATGCCAATTTTCCACTAGACAGAAATCTCCTAATGAGGAGATATAGACTTTTAAATAGAGATTTAAAACTCACTATGATTCGGGATATATCCCAACTGAACTTATGGTACACCACTTATATTTGAAAATTGATAGATATCTCAATCAGAATGGAATTCAATTGTCCATCGTTTGCTAGTCATGGGCTATTAACTCTAAACGCATCGAATTATCGAATGAATAGGTCATAGACGTTGAACGCAATAAGCTATTGAAAATTATTTCCTATTGTCCGAACTTTCAAAAGATTTGCATCGAATATAAATGGTAGGGGAGGCGATACATTTCCTACAGATCTATCTAGATCACTGTTTCTCAAACTTTGCCCGAGGAATACCCGGCAAATGGCATGATATAATAAAGCAATGCGTAACGGACAAGCCCGGGAAAACCAGAGATTCCGTTAGTGCTAACACGGGAAATAACTGTAATCTGCCCGGATGATAATGGGATTCCCTGGCCTTGTTCGCCTTGGCAAAAATTTACTCTTATTCTTGATTAAGAACAATAAAAACAAATCAAAAACGTGATCAAAGACGTGAACAATAATGAGCATGAAATGTGTCGTTAGCATGCACTTTTTGTGCTCAATACATCCCCATACAGCAAACAATATCCGATCTATACAGGCGCCAGATATACGAATGCTGATACATACCACCCTTCATGAATCAATGAATTATATTTTATAGCAATGATTCTGTCCTGTCTGTATGGCTACAACTTCGTCTCGTTCCAGATGTTCTAATACGAAATTCATCGCCCTTTGAAGTTCTCTTCTTGGCGTCTTGTCGAGAAGCGTCATAGTTAGCGCCGAGACAAACTTCCTCGGAGATCCGCGGTCATTAATTTCGAGCTAAACTGACGTTTAACCCCATCATTGAACAATTAACAATACGAACCGCAGATTTATTTCTGCCACTATTATTTACTCCCTCAATTACGCATCAGAATCCCCGTATTTAAATTGAAGATGGGAAAAATTGCGAACGTAACTTGAGGATTTAGCCAAATCCAATGGCGTCTCTAGGGATGACACTTCTAAGTGGCGATGGTTATGCACTGGAGTACCAGAACACAATTGCAATACTACGATAAGGAGCGTAAGTTTTTCCCGACATCCACACAATCACAGCTAAGGGCAGCAGACTGGCGGGGGAGGATATGATGCTGGCAGAAGTGGTGAGTGGCACGTTCAGTGTTTCAGATGTGTAGACATGGAATAATGCGAGCACAGTAGCAAAATAACGCAATATAATACGCGAACCGGAAACCGGGAAATGGCTTAATGCAAAACTCCGTATAAGCTTATTGTGTGCATGTCGTTTCGTGCAAGAGATGCAGGGTCCTGGTGGGCATGGGGGATGCCTTTGTTGTCGTCGCGCATTGGTATTGTATGCGATATCGGTGCCCCGCCACCGTGAATGCGAAACGACCGGATCCGGCGTGCGTGAGAGGCATGCCGATGGAATTTCCATCAGTCTGCTCTGGTCCTGGAAGTACGCACTGCCTGAGAATGCAGTGATAGTCCGCCGCAGGATGGCCCAGCAAGCATGGAGCAAGAACATTGAAGATGATAATTCCCAACTGGGCGCAATTAAAATCGAAAATGCAAATTGTCAGCGACTCGTAATAACAGATAGCTATGCAACAATGTGGCTTAGTTTAGGGATATGATGGGATAATATGCGGCATGTAGTAGTTATTTAACACCTTCCGAATAGACGCAGCATATTTGAACATTTGGATGTTAACGAACTAAATACAAGTTACTAACAAAACCCCAATGCCAGCAGAAACAAAGGTATAATATTAACACAATAAGGATGTAAAAGAAGACCAGAGAAGACCAGTAGGATAACTTCATAGCATGGATATATAACTGAAAGTAATCTAGCAAAGGACCATTCTGCAACTTTCAACGACTGTTAGGAATGTAATTAAATAGGTCTTGCACGTGTTCGGTCATCTCACTACCCGAGAATTCAGTTTCACTCTTAATGCTTGTGTTGATAGGCCCAGTTGCATTTGCAACACTGCTAAAGAACTAATTTATTCGCACAATCCGCACGCATGTCCTCCCTTTAAGTGCTTGATTATTTGCATTACAAACATTCCACATGACTTAATTAGGCAAATTACATCCCCTTTTGTAGAGTTCAAAGCAAGAACACATAGTATAGCGATCTTTCATATCCCAACGACGATTCCATGCGCATTCTAACGACTGGACCAATTACACGGACCTATCCAACAGTTTTGTCCCCAGCGAGCGATCACGACTGACTAGAATCAGATTTCCTTTATTATCGTCATCGAACACAATCCCACAGTGAACGGTAATGCTGAGGGATTAATTAGAGAGCAGATTCCGTTCAATTGCAAATGTAACTTTTTCCGCAGTACCCGAGAGATAGTTAGCGGAAGAAGGCGGCCAGTGGTTTGGCAGTTGCCGCGACGACAATTAATCCTCGATGCAGAACGTCGGCGGTGGTTGTTATGTGAGTCACATGCATTGGGGGTGGCACGTGCAACACACGTGGCTCGTGCAACTTTTCCAAGTGCTATTTAACAAGTAACGACGCGCGCCAGGACTTTGCCAGCGCAGTAAGGATGGATGGCGGAGTGTGGATGAAGTCCTTGCTCTAGCGGTGGGTAAAAAGTGAACGCGTTCCGAAAGCAGTTATTATGATTTATTCGCGAATGTCGCGATTACTACACTATAGCGCCAGCAATTTTCACATGCGGCAGCTTTTCATTTTCGGCATTGCTGCATTGGATTCTATTAGTCAATTGTTGCGTTGAAAGAATTAGGTCCTTCCCCGTGCTTGTCGCACGCTGTTTGTATATAAATATATTCACTACCCGCTCTATTGGTCTTCACAGTGTGGGGTTTCGTAGAAAAGCCTACTGCAACCACGTTTTCAGACGTGCTCTTTCCAATGGCCGCTCGGTAGTTCTTTCGTGTTTTTACAGCATTATGAGGATGTAGACCACAATGGATTTTAAACTACACCGCTCTGCAATTTCGGTGTCGCAAGTCTGTACTTGGGCCACTCAGCTACCGAGCGGTTGCTGTAAGAAACATGTATGTATATGTTGTCCACCTTCTCTGTATATGGACGACATACTATGCTTCCTTTCTGCATATATCGTCCAGTTCCTTTCAATATATTTCGATGATTTTGTGCATATATTTCCGACCTATATATTCATTAATTCCATGAGGTTACTGAATGATTTTCAAATTGAATGCATAATTCGTTAATGGAGAGAGGGATAGGGAACCTATTCCATTTTTCCCTTCTTTACCATATACTGATACCCCAGTATCTAGAGTATTTGCACAGATGCACGCAGTGTCTGCAATAAATTGCTTTGTATTAGCGAAATTGTACGGTCTTGTACGGGCATTATGGAATACGGTCTAATAGTTGAGGAAATCAATTCAATGTGCTTTTATTGGATGCCATTGTTATGCTCTAAAGGACAATATGCAATTCCAGAAATTTCAATTACGACTTCCATGTCATATATTATATATGCAAACTATATATATTCGATGCCACAGCAACAAAATTAGAGCTAATATATCAGAACTCGTATAATATTTTGTCATTTATCAGATACTAGTGGAGTACCCAGAGTTGCTTGGGAAACCAGTGGAAATAAGGTAAAGCTCGTTATGAAAAAATCCGGAAGAAATCATCAGGCATGTAGTATGTGAATGAAGTTTTACCCTGGCCAAAAATCACCAGCCAATATTGTGTCCAAGTTGTGTTCAATTTGGCTGGTGCACTCTTTTACTAGTCGATAATTCAGACAATCGGCTCACAGACCCTATTGCCGTGCACCCCTTGATTGGCCTTAGATGCAATTGCAGTTGCTGTATTTCACACAACTTGAATGCAACGTCACCATCGTAGTCCTGGCTCGGATAACAGCCTGAAGCCCTTCTTACATAATGACCCATTCATTGTGCAATACTCCTGGAATAAACTGAGTTAATACTGCATTGTTGTAACAATAAGTGGTGCGATAATCTGATATTATGCGAAACGAAATCCGCTTTTCACAATGTAATACAGTCTCATTTACAACAAAGAAAGGAGAAACTGGGCCATTATCATAATTACATTGTAATAGTTTATTATTAGCAATAAAATCTAAATTAACTTTTATGTCATAATTTTAGTGTGCAAATATGGTTTGTGGTAGGTTTTCAACTCTCCAAGTAACCAGCTTAAACAAATTTTGAGCAGTATTCTGTTCCTATTATGCCCATTTCTCAATTATTAAAGATCTAAAGCTAAGGTCTTCCAATGTAGTTAGGCTCTATCCCAAATGGGGTTAGATTGTGCATATTTTAATTTCAGCCTGAAACTCATCGCTAAATTTAATACTGAAGTATTGAAAAGACTGCAAAAACTCAAATTTATTATTTTTTGCGAAGGCTAGGGTTTTATATTTTATAACGGACCTTCGTTGCATGCTACAATAAAAAGGGGTTGTTCCTTGTTATTCTAGTTCGTTAGTAGCCGGCGCACATTAGCGCACATAGTTGCAAATCCCTGGAGGACGTCTTCGGCTAGCGACATGCGCTCGTTGCAGTAGTGTCGGGTGAAACCTCGATGGTCCCATAAATCAATTCGGATCAATGGATCATTATCTCTGGCACACTACCACAGTGCCCCACACACGCGGCGACTGTGGCAGTGTCCTTCGCATGCACTATCGTTTTATGCAAGGGCATTGAGCAAAAATCCGGCGTCCTCCCTTGTCAGCACAACTGGCCTAGGTTCCAGCTGACGCAATTGTCCCCCTAACTGAGATTTTATTCACGCTGGATATCGCTAACGGGGTGGCGAATCTTCAAAGAGTATTCGTAACACTTATTTTGCTTGAATGGGATGCGAAATCGTAAACGGGCCAAATGTTCATAATTCATTTCTGCGTTGCTGATCGTGCACAAATAAATCGACCCCTTTTGTGTTGCACTCACCCGACTGTGCTATCTCTCTTCACGCTGTGCTTATAAGAACTTAGTGTTTCGACGGTAAATCAATTACACACTTAATTAAATTTTATTTCATTGTAATGCTATCGCTGCCTCCATAGTCAGTTCTCATTAAAAATGATGCATTGGCAAAGGGTTTTTTTGCACTATTTTCCTCCAGTTCATGCCTTAAATCATAGTCCACCGGTCAAGAATAGAGAAACGATGTGTTAGCCATTTAGTGTATAGTGTATAATTATATATAGTTAGTGTATAGAGATCCGATACAGAAAGTGTTTGCTTCAGTCCCCATTACAGCGAAATACTACAAAAAGGAAAGGAAATATAAAAACTAGAGAATGGTCAGTGGAGAGTGGACAGGACGATAAATGAAAAATACTTGGGCGAGGGTAGTGCTTATATACGATTTATGCTATAATCCATGTTTATTAACCGAACTTCTTCGTTCGGGAGAGCCAATACATGAAACCTAGCCCGAATGTGATGCAAATAGAAAATTAATTGGAAATCGAATTCCACGCGAGCAATTGTACTCGACGACTGGGATTCTCATTCGAGGGAGGCACATATGGGGACACATGTGCACACACACTACAAGTGATAAGACCTAAGAATGCGTTCAGCATGAGACAAAGGCCTACACCATACCCGGAGGGTTTTTAATGATTCGGCGATGATTCACAATGCAGTGTCCGCTGGTGCATCATGCATGCAGACGATTTTCAATGGGAGCAAGTATTGTCACCCCTTTTCAATACCCAATTTCGATTTTGGCTTCATATGCATTCAGCCGAATTTATAATTGCACATGCTATTTGCTTATGGGGATTCTAAGTCGATGGATATGTGACACGAACAAAATGCCGACATTAATTCCATCCTGGACACTTTGTTTATGGGTCCCAGCAATCTTTTCGGGCATTTCTTTAGCTGTAAAACTTTCTTGTTTCTATTTATCTCTAGATGACTTTGTGTTTATGTGTAATCAAACGCCTTATCACCAGTCGCAGGATAAAGATGCATAGCTTATTAAGGATGAGTTGCAGTATACCGAACGGGTTCCGAAATAATGTGCGCACTTGTGAAAACTGCACCCGGAAACTGTTGAAGCAATTCGCTTTGGTATGAGTCGAAGGTGAACGACGGGCGCGTTTGCGGCTTCGTGTTCGCCACACTCCGGATTAGGAAACTTCGCGCTACCTCCGGTTCACCCTGGACGTAAAGATATTTTGCCTGTGACGCCCATGGAACAGAAGGCCATGCGGAAAACGTTGTGCTAAGTGTCTGCTTTCCAGGCACGGGAATATCTACAACAAATTTGGCAAACGTGAGCCGACTTTAATAATTCAGCAGGGGGCAGGGGGCGTTCACCCCTTGAGAACATTGCAACTATGTTAGTTTAATGCTTATCACACAACACGTATAATTGAGGCATCGCGCATAAATCGCGTGTAATTAAAACACGCTTCATTAACGCACATCTTTGAAATAAAGCCGCGCACGTGATGAATTTATACGGGAAGCAACTTATCGGATCTTTGTGCGAGTGAACTTTGCTGGAAGCACGAAACTGAAATTTATTGTTTTTCATATTAAGGATACGATTAAGTATCAAGTTACATGTTTTTTTATTTCCCCCTTCAACCTTTTTCGGCGTATAAATTACCCTGGTCCAGACGCTCCCAGCCTTGTAGCGTATGCCAGCAGCTCACAGGGCGTTAATTAAAAGAGCTTAATCAAGTTCACACATGTGGTTCGATCGTAGGGTCACTTTAAGCATTAGAGATATGTACAACATGAGGAACATTCGTACGACGAGTTACATTCAGCTTTAGCTAATTCCTTTTGAAAGATTTCAAACGTGTTCATTTACTTGCTGAATCTCAAGCAATTGTTAGTCACACTTTGCACCCTTATTGTTTTCATTTTAATTGTTCCTGTACTAATTCAATCTCGTTTAATTCATGCACCATCCATCTAGCTCCAGATGCGAAAAAGAGTAAATCATGTCCTAACAATGTCGACATGGAAATATAGGGAGACTATAATAAACAGTAGACCTAGTTTCATTTAATTTCTTTGTTGCTTTGGATGTTATTTATTTATTTGTTTGTTGGTAGAAAACAGCTAATGCAGCCCTTTACATCACCAAAAACAATAATAACAAACATCACTAGTTGCACACACCGCCAACTATTTACAATTGTAACCAGGCGGCTACCAGGTCCGCAATAGTGTCATTAAAGAAGTCAAATTCAGACGTTAGATTATTAGCACATCGGCACAACTGGACCGACGGAGGCACCACATTGGATCGGTTATGCGACAAATGGGTGATATGTGCATTCCATCGAAATGCGCCAAGCTAAGATGATGGCACCCTGTCGCGTAGTACTGAAAGTAACTCAATAATTGATTGATTAAAGACACACTATTATTTCTAAAAGAAATTAATGTCCCCCAATCGCTCTTCAAAAGATTGAAGTAGTATCAGCACTAAAAATTTGTTGCCGAAAATGTTGGTAAAAAAATAAATCAGGCATTGAATTAAATGGCCACTCTATATATTTGTTTATCTGGGAACAACTGTTCCAATAATTTCTTACATTCTGCATAAAATAACAAATTTACGAATATTTTAAGTTAAGTAGAGTTTAAGCGGCCGTTCTAGCTAACTTAAATTTAAACCTGCTATGCTAATCAATAAGCCATATCGGTGAGACTGCTGAGGATGAACACGTGATTTCACTCAATTCGTCCTTTCGCATTTTCATTCTGAATTATCATTAATTTATAGAATTAGAATTTACATTGTCCTTGCTATTGGAGAAACAGCACAACAAGAGTTTATGCGGCAATAAACGAAAACTTGATAATTAGATTATGGCAATTTCCTTAATTTGCTTTCCTTCCATTGGCACATGCGTTGAACTACTAACTTACCGTTCAAGATTGTAACAAAGTTCGTGTTTACGTTCATGCTTAAACTAATCCTATATATCTATAGTCGTAATCTGCTTATTATAAGTTGTTATAACAATAAACTTATGCAATGAACTTAAATCCTTATGTGTCACGACCTATAAACATTCACAGTTTATAATGTTGTTATTTAGTGACATGTTACTATAGAATTCAAGTAGACACAGATCAGAGGTCCCTGGAGTAGCAATCAGTTATAGCTTATTAGATATACCTAGTTTTTACTTACTAAACATGATGAATTAATTTGATTGGGCAATCACTCTAGTCTAGTGCATATGCAGTATCAGCAACTGCCCACCGAATATGCTGGAAGCTGGGGATTGCTGGGCCTTTGCATTTGTTGGCTGGACCACGCATTGACAGACTGTAGGACCTGTTGTTCCGGTTGTTTGATGTGAAAGCATTCGTTGTGACGTTCGTGTGCACGTTGTATGCCCGCCTGGTTAAAGCTGCCGTTATTTGCATGCAGGAGTGTAAAGCTTCATTCGCGAAAATTGAAATCGCAATTTGCAGCTGCCGCCTCCATTATATTGCAGTTGGACCGTTTTTATTTTGCAGGGATACGACTATAGCTGCGTGGATCTGGCTATAACAGGAACGTGTACAAGAATAACACATGTGGACACTCAGTGTATGCATATTGTTGTTGACCAGTGTCCGACCGCTTGTCCGCATAAATCGCCATCCATGTCGTATCCGATTTCTATTCTACCATACACGCTGGAAATATTCTGTACTTCTTTTCATATAACAAATTGCACTAAATCCACTGTAATAATGCTCACATCCCAATGTACACATTTAGAAATCAATTAAAACCTGTAAAAATAAACGCTTGCGTGTACTAATTACAGCTTTGTCTCCAATAAAACATTATACTGAAACTTTCCATCAAGCTTATCCCACTTTTTATTACAGTTCATGTTCCTGACAAGTTTCCAGTCCGCTGAGAATTTGCATATTTAGACTTATTAGAGGGTAAATGTTGGCGCAGTGAATTTTTAAAGTAATTTCTATAATATCAACGCTGGCGAATCGCAAGCTAATTTGCCCTTGCTGATATATTCGCATCAAGCTTGCAATTAATGCAATTTCGCCTCTGATTTATTTAATGCACAAATTATTACATTACAACCTGCTTTCCATGCTAATGTATGTAATGTACTCCTACAAAACAGGCTGGTTTATTGAAAACAACGAAAACATATCCAGACGACTAAAAATTGCAATAATCAGGGTTCAAGAAAATGGCTGAAGTCTACCGGTTTCCCGCGCTTTTGAAGGATTAGTAAAATCCGATCTAAAATGTAATAGACTTATGGGTCAAAGTCGCGTGAAAAAATAACATGTGGCATTTAGATGGGAACAGTTTTAATGTAACCTAACATAACAGAACCTACTGTAATTACTCAAACGCTGCTTTACATCTGCTCTTGCATCTCTGTGAAGAATTTATTCATATTTCATATTTACGTATATAGTATAAATTTGAATATGCCACTATTAGAACACTGGATGTTACGTGGTCGTCGGCGACGTCAACGTGGGTTTGCGGCATTCATTTTCAATGCACCACCACGAAATCTTCGTTATCGGAGAGTCGGCGCAGGTATTCACGAATGTGATTGGCTGTTTTGGATCTTCGTGCATGTCTTCATAATCCTTGGATTGGTGATGGCCTTCAATTACTTCGGAATTGACAAATTTTTGTCAAGCTCCCTAACTTGGTTCTCCTTCAACCGGTAATTGGACATTTGACAACGATTTGTTCAGAATGAAAGCCTGTAACACAATTAAAGATGGTAATAAATTCTGAATGAGTCCTCTACTTATTTGACGCCCCTCAAAGCAGCATTATGTAAAATTTGATAAAATCGGTTCATTAGTATGTTCCAAGATCCAGCGGACAGCATGGGGAATACCCGAGGTAACAATAAGACGGGTCTTCCCCATACTTGTCCGCTGCGTCATGGCTTAGTATGCTTTCAACTAATGACGCCCCTAGGCAGAAGCGCCCCGATGTAACGCATCGATTGCTTCTACCTGGAGCCGGTCCTGCATATAACACATCAATCGCTAAGATTACGAAGTACTACAATATATTATAGAGTGAAGATAGACGTTAATAAACGGGGAACCCTGCCCGCATATGCTATTTGCCTAGATATCCGAGCATCGCGATTATTCGCGTTTGTTATTATCCATCTATGGAGCATCAGAAACAGAAGAGCTGCAGCAGTCATCAGACAAATGCGAAGCAAACATTCGCTCCCAGACGCGCTCCGCGAACGGATTACATTTGCCCAAAATGCATGATGAATCAATCAAACTCTGATCGCAGCATCACATAGGCGCGCTTGCCTGCGATTCAATAACGACTGATTAGATTTAAAATCTGAGTCATGTGATGATTGGTGTCGGCAGAACGGGTGATCGCTCACGGGCATCTGACACTTCCAGCCAGTGCGGAATATTCGCCCAGAAATTGATTTGCATTGAATTCGAGGGCAAACGAGCGTGAATCTGCCAACCTCACATTGCTGAATTAATTAGCTGCCTCTAGTGAACTGCTGCTGATGAATAAAATGTTCAAGAATCTCTCGCATCCATTTCGACCTTTTCATTCGAATAATAGCACGCGTCCCCTCGGCGTTGGTTTTCCACACGTTTTTATTGGGATATGCCTCATGTGCATGCACCCCGCAGAAGTCAACATTTGGTGCCACGTGTGTCAAATGGCGGCACCCCTACGTACATTTTCGGGACTCGCTGATCAACGTCATTATAAAGCATCACTCAGGTTTATCAAACTCGTAGAATTCATGTGACATCAGAGGCAGGCTCTGCGTCTGCTTGATTTCCGGCACAATCATATGGAGTATGCCATCAACTTCATCAACCTACGCATAATATGTGCACGCATAGAGCAGCAGCTGCTCGAGCTTTTTCAAAGTAATGAACCTGTCATTGAAGATACGCCATTTCTAAAACAGTTCAGTATTGATTGGACGTGACTTCTGAATTTAGCATCATCATTTAGCATCATTGCCCTGTAATATGTTAGAGATCCATTTATTATGCTTTCACACAATGGGGTGCCGGAACATTTGATGCCCTTTATTAGGAGAGTATCGGTGCAGTCGCTAAAAAGTGTGAACATGAAAGCTGTAAAGTGTCGGGGCAATGCATCGCAACAAAACTAATGTTAGGTGCTCAGACTGGCGCGTTGTATTAATCGCAATCAGTAATATTCACTTCAGGGGCGGCTGCAAGTGAATATGTTACATGTGCCTGAAGGATGATTAATTGCACCGGCGGTCGCTTGTTTAATGGCTGTTTTCGATACTTTTGTATCCCGTTTTTTGACGCTGGACAATTTTCAATTTCCACAATGGATTTCCTAACGCCTTTGTCCTGCCTTCTTGCATTAAGGGTTTCATTAAAGCTCACTCATGTTTTTACAATACAGCATAGATACTATATTGATAAAATTATCGGGGGAGCATTTCAAGTAAAGCGTCTGTTGAAAGATTGGTTAATTTTGAGGTTTTCCAACATTTCAGAAACTAAGTATTTGCCTTATATCAGAGATGGAACAAGAGTTATACGTAAAGGAATGCATCCTGGGGGAATTTTCTTGTGGTGTATCCTTAAATACCAACTTGATTTAATGCATTCTCTCGGGTACCAAGCATTCCATCAGTTTAAATCTTATGGCATGATAGGTAAAGGTAGTTCGAATATTTGTGGTACACATAATTAAGCCCATATTAATAGAATGCTTGAGGTCCACTATTGTAAAACCAATCTGTTACCACCTGTCGTAAAAATGTGTAAATTATGCAACAGACTGACTGCTGACAGTGATGTTCATAATGACTCAATTATTAGTCTGGTTGCTGCGAATTCTGCTTTGTTTTCGTAGAGCCAGCATAGTTAGTTGAATACATTTTTTTGTTACTAGCTCTGATAATATGTGAGTGCCTATTGCGCCTTTTTTTTTTGTTATATTTCTTCTGTTTATGGATATGTATGGATAGGAAACTATATGGATATAACAATTATTATTATTCATACATTATACTTTCGATTAGCATGTTTTCATTTCGAATTTCATGGTAATCTTTTGAAACCCTGGAGTACCCAGAATTTATTCAAATTATGAAATTGGAAAGAATAATATCGCAGAAGGATGTAAACAGAAGTTGTCGATTACAAATCAAATTTATTATTCTATATCCGGTTTCGGCATTAAGCTAACATTAGGGTTGTAGAAACAGGTAAAAACAGGGAGTTCCTATCTGTGCAAATATGTAGGGAAAGTTGAGATTTCTAGTCAAATTTCACAACAAAGCACATTTGCTGTCTTTTCTTACAAGTCTCTGTAACCCTGATTGTTTGAGCGTGTGTTTGCAACAAATTTATAGTTATACTTGGTGCAAGTGTTAGAAACAAGTGTTGCCTCCATTTACTAGTAGTCATTGTGGCGACCTCGGTCGTCGTGTCTTGATTTAGTGCGATCCGCGTGCTCCTTTATGATACCGCATGGTGCCGGGGGCGGCATGGACGAATATCTGAGATGGCGCTCGTGCTAGCTATGGCGATGGCGGCAAGCACTCAGTCTTAGGAAGCACTTTCCGAGCTATCCGTGCTTTTCAGCCTTCGTACCAGCTGATAGCAAGTTGGAAATAAGAAACAGAGGATGGAAGTGGCGGAGGTTGGCAGTGGCAACACGATAAAGATATAGTCATAATTTCCTATTTTTGGCATGTAATTGATTTATTGTTTTGAAGTAATTATCTTCAAATTTCCCACTGCAGCGCACGTTGGGTGTATTTTCTAGCCCGATTCACGAATACCCTAAGGGCACTTTTGCATTTTAATTAGCCAATTAATAATATTCTGTCTTCCATTCCAACGATAACTTTAATTGCCGAATTCAACTCAAATACTATCATTATATCAAGGTATAACCAATAAAATAATTTAATTTGCAATACTTCTTAATTTTATTTTACTAAAAAGGGCAACCTTCGTTTTAAGCTCACTTCAGAGCCCCATCGCACCTTTAAAAACCCATTGTGTTCTTTCCAATTTGATCTATTTAATAGATTTACCACAAGGGCATGCAGATTCAATTTTGGTACGGTGTTATTTGAATAATAGTGCAGTTCTGGAATATCAGACCATTTCTAACCCATCATTTACAATTAAGCACACCACACCAGATTCAATGAAATTAATCGATTGTGACAATGATTCACTCAATAATAGGGGTAATTTAGATAATATCCTATAATTAAAATTGGCCACAAACTGTATACAATCCCTTACTAATCAACTGAACAATCAACCTAATAGTAACCGCAATTCTCATGGAAATCTAGGAAATCTCCACAATTGAGCGAAACTGGGGTATATTGCTAACCCTAAATGCTCTTCAATACATCAGTAAATCTGCATTATTCCACCCATCATTCAATCGACCCTTCTATCTTACCAGCTGTAGATCGCAAATAGCCATCCGGAACATCCTCCGATTGTATTGAATTATCACGGAAATGAACTGATAAATGCATTGATTCCGATCACTTCCTATCACTTAGTCAGCCAGAAAAAGCAAATGCGCATTGCCGGCTTATGTGTTGGCAACCAGCATCAACCCTTACTATTGGGGGTGCATTATGGCCAGTCTGGAAGTTACAACACCCACATGGGCAACAGATTTTTATCAATGCGGCTTTATTGGGAAGTCGGTTATAACCAATGCGAATACAGGGTGGCCACTCTAAAGTGGTTTTCAATTTAAAATTGAATATTTTTATGGTATTTTCCCAAGAGGAGGAAAGTCATAGTATGTCATAGTCATACAATAATGCGAGTTTTTGTAAATAAATCTGAGTGAGTAAATTAAGATCACCCAGTAGATGTACATGAATCTATGCAAAGATAGGCAAAAGAAAGGGGAAAGTGTGATCCTGAAGCGAAGCAACGCTTTGGGGGATAGAGGACCATGCCTTCTTCATTCGATTGTAAGTGATTTGTTTATCGAAGGGTGACTTAACCGAGATTAGACGGGTAAAACGAAGATGTATGGAGCGCTAATGTGATTTGCTGTTTAACATCTCGTCAATTTGACTGAAAATGAAAGTCATTTTCTATTGCAGTTTGTGCGTGATTAGAGCATAATTCTATTAGTTTTTCAATTCAGCATCAATGTCTCTAGATTGTTATCGCTGCATCCCAGCAATTACCCGTCTTCATGGGTATGGGCAACTTATTACAGCGACCTACTTAATCTGCGCGAATTTAATGAAATTTTGGCACCGCCATGGCCAATACTAGGCTACAAATACTTTTCCAATAATTCTTATCATTCTCAATACTTGAGTCTCGTCTGGAATGGTCTATAGATTGACGGTAGTAGCATTTCGCTGAGTACACTTAAGCCCTTAATAGAATAATGGGTCATTGTTTTAAGTAGCGAAATGTAAGCCAATTAAGCTAGGCCATGACCAAATGGGTCTCTAAGTTCGCCTCTGTGCATCTATGCGGACATGGTAGATGATAGGGCTAGCTGCAAAGGCGGAGGTCGTTGATTATTTTGCAATTCCATGCACAATGCATCGAAAATGCTCATGCTGGTTTAAATTGGAGCACTACGCGCTGGTTGGCCGTCGATAAAGGGCTCAATCCAGCATTTCAGGTTGGCATGGCACGCACAATTGATTAAATTTCAATAGTAATCTCCCTCTAATAGCAATTTCTCCAAAATTTGCCATTCAACCTTCGTATCCCCTGTTTACATAATTATTATCAGTGTTGCAATAATCCTCACTATAAACAAAATTAATTTTCTAGACTATCAAGAACTACAATACCTACGTAGAGGAGATACAATTGATTCCAGCACGTTTTGCTCCTCAATGCAGTAGAAAAATACTGTGATAGGGAACAGAATACAAGAAAATACGTAATTATCCCAGGAAGAGAAAAATGTCTGGAAATGCGTGAAAGCCCATGTGTTCACAAAAAGGTACACATTGTGGCATATAGCGTGAGATTGCTCAGTGAAGAAATACATTAATGGATGCTATTCTTGTTGGATGCGATATCTATAAAAGTGTTTTTTACGTGAGTCCTTCGAAAGCAAAGAATACAGTGAATCAAGACAGTTCGTAGGGAAAATGTCAAAAAAATGTATGAAGTGTGTAACCTCTCATTGACACGTTGAGTCCTGTCGTATGCATGTCCTCTTGGTCCTTTTCCTGCTGCACCTGCCTTCAGAAATTCGTGTATTCCTGCATCATTTCCAGACTTATAATAGATGAATAAATATCTAAGATGAATATTTATTGATGATTGCCTACCAGCACTTCAAATTACTGGAAATATGGAATTGCTGCATTGTTGGGGTCCTGATCTCCTCAGCTTTCGTTCTCGAACAAAGGATGCGCTGAATGCGCAATCACAAGTAATTCAATGGATATTATACATAAGAGAATAGGAAGATTAATTATTAGCTCTATTCACGTATTACTTTGCGCTTTCAAATCTTTAGTCTGAACCCATCATTAGGACGCCGGAATTTGAACTACGACGCTCTTAATGTAATCTACGTCGAAACATCCGCTATGGATAATCCCCGAAATATGCATTGTTGCCATTTTGAATGAAATCTCCTTTTTATAATTCATATTGAATCTCTCTTAATGCCATTTCGTGCATTTCAATGATATCTTAAGCATGCATTGCTTTAGGCCAATTATTAACATTGAACCTGGAAGCCATGATAGGGAATAAGAGACCTTAACCTAGACGCGCAATGCCCCTGATGCCTATACCCTTGTGGCAATAGTATTGCTTTTGAAACTGAGTTCACTTGCGTACTGACAGACATTTTGTCAGTTAATTCGCGCGCAATACTTTTTTTCAACTTTTTCCTTCTTTTTCATTGCCTACACGTTTCCTCGATTGTTATTCAAGAGGGGCACGTTAGCCGCCTTCGGCGCGACTTCATCATGGTCTGGCCGATCAGGCCCTCCAGCTTTATTCTTGTTACGGGCTGTTGTTACCGACACTCATGTATGCATTCCACCCACGAAGTTCTCGCGCTTCCTTTACACGCTTTACCTCATCGTGGAAACCTTTCCTAGCCGAGCGAAAGTATTCCCACATTGGCTTCTGTGTAATTTAATCAAGAAAAGTTTTCTTTTAATTAAGTTATCTCGGTTGAGTTGAAAATAGTGTCACAATTTTCCAATTGCCGGATACACTTCGCTTGTAAGACTTATGCCAAAGAAATTCGAGGTTTTCTCTTCTACTACTTGTAGTATACTTTGAACTACATAAGTAGTGTGCCTTCACACACAAAAGTGCTTCCAGCATTTGCCGGAAGAAGCAGCCTTCGGATATAATCGACCCAGGCGAGGTCCAGGGGTCTGCTAATCCTCAGGATTCTTTATATTGTATATGAAATCCAGTTTTAAATCATGAGCTGTTAGTCTGGTTTGTATGTGTGGAGTTAGATTACAGATAGAGAGTTGAGGATGCCCACTATTAGTTAATTCTAGTGAACCTATCCGGAGCTATGATCGGTATATAGTCTGGAGGAATTTGGCAACGTTGCCATTTTCAATTTGTTAAAAATAGCATCATTGGCAAAGCGTTCACGTAGGTGATTAAAACGAAATTAAAGCAACGCAGGCATCAGCAGGAAAAGTCGGAAAGTCGAAAAGTTTCAAGTTTTCATGATTGGAATCCAGTGCGCGCTATAGTTTTGGGGGGAAGCCGGGACACGACTTACAGTAACGCCAACGTGCACGTTAAGCCTTATTGCTTTCGCTGTGCACGACTTGCAGGGCGTTTAAGGCATTGCTAAAGACTAAACAGACTCGAGTTTTCTTTAATATAACTTGAAGTGCGAGCACTTACAAGTTGCCTGCAACAACGACTTCCAGCGCTTTCCGCGAGGGTAAACCGCGCGAACCTTGTTCACCGCCCGACTAGATTTATGAAGCTATTTCCCGTCTAATGAAACACGGCCCGACGCGCCGGTGATTACATCCTAATGAGAATGCACTTCGATTTTTGATATTGCCCCAAACTTTCGCTTCGTCGCATCTCATTGCCTGGCAAGTGTGCCGCATGCCTGGCTTTGCTCATCCCCGTCCCTACAGTTCGGATATTTGCTCTCGACTTTTGGAAAACTCCACGTTATGTTACATTAACCAAATCTTATTAGACTCTTTCTCATTTTACATGGCACCATTTTGCCAAGTACCTTGCAAAAAGTACTTGTAAAAATGTGAGAAAACATAAATAACCATAATTTTCTCATTCAATTCACTTCCCGCCCACAAAGGCGATCGTGCTAAAAAGGCAAAAAAACCATAATCAATGATGGTCCTTTTTCGGGCTTGATTGATTTACAGGAATCGAAGCCTATCGAGCATAGTTTCTTGCTGACACACAGAACCTTGTTATTACTGATGATGTAATGACCCCACGTAATGTCTTCAAACCTTGGTGGGAGTTGGGCGACTCATTTGGGCGCTTCATTTTATCATTTAGCAGAAGTTCTGGTCGCTATGAGCTTCGATGTAAGTTGGACGAAATCTATGTCTAGTCTTCTCGCTTCCTGCTGCTGACCGGACGATCCTCAGTGATTCAAGTCACATTTAACGTCCGCCGCATACCGGACGATCGCCGAGCATATGGCCGGTCAGTCGGAAACTTCGAACCACCGGAAAACTTCTCCAGTTAGCGAGCCGAAACCAGCAAATTGCTTTTAACTGTTAAGAACAACACGACGGAAGCCACAAAAGACCGCAAACGGTTGCAGCATCCATAAAGGCATGTTGTCCTTGTTCTCCTTGATGTCCTCCTTCGTAGCGCCGTGGGCCATCCACTGTCCAGCATCTTAATTCGCTTCCTCTCGATCGCGCCACTACGTTTCCTTCACTGGCAAACATACTCGATCCGCAACATGGCTTTGATAGTTAGATCTTGCGACTTGTTCATTTATGCCGTAGTAACATAATTATAGCAAAGCTGCATTTCTAATCGTGATGCTGGAGAATGCCGGAAAACAGAGAGCAATCGCGCGCAAATTGTTGTTTCAAAATCGAATTCTCCTATTATCATCGACGCTGGAAACATTAAAACCATACGTGTCTGATTATCCCTCTTATCTGCTTTAAGGGGAATGAAGTAAGCGTCCCTAAATGCACTTTCTGCTAACGCATACTTTTCCGATCATTCAGATATCTGCTTTAATTTCGTGATTCGCTTCACTGCAGTGCGTTTAATTGCCAAGTGAACATTATCCTTATGTACAGGATCCGTTTGAAGTGATTCGTTCTACAGTATTCTCTTTTATCATCAATTACGCCTTCCCCACGTTTTTTTGGTATGTGCATTGCTAACAGCTGCAGATGTGCAAATATGTAGTTGTGAACTAAACTATGAAAACCTCTACGTAGGTTTCCGGATCGGGAATCGGGAATAGCCTCTTTTCGGCTAATGTCAGGCAATAAGTTAATAAAATTCCCATTAATAGCCTTGGTCATATTCTCAAGCCGTCCGAGTGTGGTCACCGACGATCCAACTGGACGCGTGCAAGCGAAGCTTCATGAGGACCATGGGCTGACGATGAACGAGCTCGCCACACAATTTCCGGAGGTATCGTGGACGACTTTGTTTAAGATTGTTACCAATAACCCCAAGACCTCACGAAATCGCCAGGAACAAGCTGTGCATGTGCGATTCAACCGCGAGGGCGAAGCATTCCTTAGCCAAATCGTGGTGGGCGCGGAAACGTGGATTAGCTACATTGGCCAACAGAACGGCGAGGACAACGACGGCTTGGACTCGAAGAAACCGAGGAAGTCAACGCCAATCGATTGCTAACAGGTGGACGGGTAGAACAGATGCATGGGTAGAGGTGCAAATAGCAGTAAAACCCAAGCA
>JAOEHK010000001.1:159221-170026 GCA_025447835.1 Labidoglobus nevermanni
TTCGAGCGGTTTTGCCGTGCCGTTTGTCGTGAAAAGTGTTGGTTTTTTCGCTATAACTTTCGAACCATGAGGTTCTTTCAATTGCCTTTCCTTCCACATTGTCCCAGGAGTACACGGAACATGCCCAATATTTCACTTCGATCGAATATGTAAAGGTCTTCTCCGTAATGAATTTTTATAGAATTAGGCGGGAAAATGTTGCCGTCGTTGTATTAAACACACCCCATTCTAAGATCCGTTCTTGCATGCTAGAATAATGTATCTCATTAGATAGCATTCCTGAATAGTGATTTGGAGTTGTTGACTAGCAGCAAGTCGCCATGCGGTTGAATTCAGCGTAGAGCTGAGCTATATTTATACTTAAAAGCTACCAATAAGCGCTAGAACCCATAATGACAATGTAACGCCAAACCACACAAACAATTTACGAGCAATTTGAAGCACTTGCTTCAAAATAGTTGGCTACGGTTTCGGAGCCGAACGCTCCGTTCTAATTTGAGTGCATTCCTCATTTACAAGCAAGACATGCGTCATAAAGCAGCAGATCCACTTGCTCGGATGCGCTGTTATCACAGTACGCGATAATGCTTGCTCAAGGTTAGGTGAAGGTGGCTGTTGTGCGGCAGCTGGCCTAAGCAGGTAAAACTGCACGGTTTCGTTGTACATCCAGCCGTTTGGCAGCTGCGTGCTCTTCAAATCCAGCACACGGTTGCCTGTTTGGCTGTCGGATCGCCTCGTGCCCGTCATGACCGAGTTTATTGATCGCAACGTGGCGTGGAATATGAAGCCATGGCAGCGCTACGTTGGCGATAAGAGTGCCAGCGTATCACATTCTGCAGCCGCCAACACGAGGCAGTCGTAAACAATTCAAATGTTTCTATGCAAAACGAGTAGAGGACCATTTTGTTTCCGTATCAATATTTATAAAATCTGGTGGGAATTGATTGCCAATTCGATGAGCAAACGGCAGCTAGAAGGAGAAGGTCGAATTGGCATAAAGGCACATGAAATGCAGAGGCGACAGTCGGCGAACGTTGTTCACGCCGTGTCGTCGTGCTGCCAAATGGCGACTCCCCCCGGTGCGGTGCAAATGGACTCGCTCAGTTCTGCGTCGCCTTCACAGCTGAGTGAACGTTTCGTTCGACGAGCAAAGTCGGCCGCAACGCACTGCGGTGCGGTGCGAAGTTGGATTCAGCATGCACGTTCGCCGCATGCATTGTGTTTTTTGATGTCGGGCCGAGCGTCGTCGACAGATGATAACGCCGCTGCCTTCACTTATCATTTCGCGCTGCGATCGATTGCCGCGTTGCGCTTCGCCGGCATTACGCCAGTGTTCCATCGCGATTGCGAAAATGCCAAATTCTGGTGAGTACCGCAGAGAAGAGTCTCGCCTGCTTGCAAGCAAAGCCAGGCAGAGCAAGCGTATTCTAAATTTAAGTGACAGCAGCTGTCGATTGTGACGCAAAGCTTGACGACTGTGAAGCAATAACCATAATGGAATTGGCCATTCACGATTTGATAAAACAGCGACTGCTGCGGAAATAAGAAAGCGTCAAATGTGAATGCGCGAGCCGATGCGAAATGGTTACCGCTCGCCGTTCGCGTTTGCATTGTCTTTCGCAGCCGATTTGAATCGCGCGCGCAAAGTGGTTGCACTGAGCCGATGTCTAATTTTGTAGGTGATAATTAGAATCCAGGTCGGGCGCGCGTAGGAAACAATGCATGCAAAAGTATGGATCGCATCCGGCCGATGACACAAGCCGGTGGATTTCGCATCGTCGTCTTCGCCTTGGCGCTGCTGGTTCGCGATGCGTCCGCTGATGACAGCAGCAGCAGTGGCGGCGGCAGCCATGGCTGCACCTGGAGCGATGGGCGCACGCTGCGCTGCTGGGACGTGCGCTCCGACGACATCCAGCCGCACAACGCGTCCCAGCTGCTCCTCCGCAACACGTCCGCCGCGCATCTGGACGCCGGCGGCGTCGTGCAGCTGGCGTGGACGCACAGCGCGCTCAGCGAGGTGCCGGACGCCGCCATTCGGCACCCGGCGAGCGTGGCCAGCCTGGACCTCAGCCACAACCGCATCGAGGGCCTGCGCCGCCACCAGTTCGAGCGGTTCGCCGGCCTGCGCCAGCTGAACCTCTCGCACAACCGCATCCACGACCTGCCGCGCGACGTCTTCGGTGAGGGCGTCGGCGCGCTGGAGACGCTCTGCCTCGCCCACAACCGCCTGCCGGCGCTGCCCTTCCAGGTGTTCGCGCGCGTCGTCCAGCTGCGCGCGCTCGACCTGTCGCACAATCGGCTCGTGAGCATCCTGGACCACTTCTTCAAGTTCAACCGGCGCATCGAGACGCTGCGCCTCAACGACAACCGCATCGCCAAGCTGACGTCGAACGCGCTCGCCGACCTCACCGCGCTGCGCACGCTCGACCTGTCCAACAACGCGCTGCCGGCGGTGGCGAAGGGCGCCTTCGACGCGCTGCACCGGCTCGAGCAGCTGAGCCTCGCCAACAATCCGCTCGCCAACATGGCCGCCGGCACGCTGCGCGGCCTCGCCGACCTGCGCACGCTCGACCTCAGCGGCAACCGGCTGCAGCGGATCGCCGCCGGCCTCTTCCACGCCAGCCAGCGCCTGCGCACGCTCACGCTGGACGGCACCCAGCTGACGGCGGTGCGCAACGGCGCGCTGCTGGGGCTCGCGCGCCTCGAGCGGCTCGCCGTGCGCGACAACCGGCAGCTCGTCGAGATCGAGGCGTACGTGCTCGCCGACACGCCCGCGCTGCGCCACCTGGACGTCAGCCGCAACGCGCTCGCCGTGCTGCCGCTGACGCTCGCCAACCTCACGCACCTGCGCACGCTGCGCATCAGCGGCAACCCGTGGGCGTGCGACTGCCGGATGGCGTGGTTCGAGCGCTGGGTGCAGCGGCGCCCCAACCTCACCCTGTCGGAGCTCACCTGCACCGACGCGTACGCCAACGACATGCTGCCGGCGCTCAGCCACCTCAACTGCACCGGCCCGCGTCTGGTGCACGCTACCCCCACCGGCCTCCACCGGCTGCGCAGCAACGCGCTGCTCGAGTGCCGCTTCGCCGGCAACCCGCCGCCGGCCATCACGTGGGTGACGCCGCAGCGCGACACCTACCACTGGAACCCGGAGCCGGAGGTCGCCATGCGCCCCACCCCGCCGCCGCCGCCGCCGCGCATCCTCGTGCTGGACAACGGCACGCTGCTCGTGCAGAACGTGACGCGCGCCGACTGCGGCCGGTACACGTGCCACGCCAGCAACCCGGTGGGCAATCGCACCGGCGGCGTGCTGCTGCACATCGACCCCGCCGACTGGAACCGCGTCCGCGTGCTCAGCATCCTCGTCGGCCTCCAGTGCGCCGCCGCCTTCCTCGGCCTCACGCTGCTCGTGCAGCTGCTGCGCTACGTCCTCAGCCGGCTGGGCATCCTCAACAACTGCTGCAGCTTCTGCAAGCGCGACCGCGCCCAGCCGCGCGCCCGACAGATCTACGACCTGCTCGACAACATCGAGCACTACAAGTCCCAGCAGCTGGAGAAGCTGCGCGAAAACTACACGCTCCAGGTAATTGGGTGGCGCCGGCAGGCGTGGAACTAATCTAAGCGGTAACCGCCTCTCTCGCAAAGGTGCATCGCATCAAGGACAATTGCACGCAGCAAGTGGAATGGATCCAGAGCAGCTACCAGTCGCAGGCGAAGCACCTCAAGGACTTCAAGGAGATCGGGCAGCAGCATCTGAGCACGCTGCGCGGCCAGTACCACGATCAGGTACGGCTGGAAGGGCAGTGGGATGTGCTGGCGATCCTAATTGGGGCTGTTGGCCGGCGTAGGTGCGCAAGGTGCGCGATTACTCGACCAGCCAGCTGAACTGGGTGCGCGAGAACTACATCTTCCAGCGCAACAAGATCCGCAAGTTCAGCGCGCACAAGGTGCTGCAGCTGCGCGAGACCTACAAGTACCAGCAGCAGACGCTGAACCGCGTGCTCGAGAACCTGCCCAGCCTGTACTTCGAGAACTGCCGCGCCGGCACGTGCGGCAAGGCCGACTCGATCGTCTTCGACGCCAACGACCTGGACAGCATCGACATGTACATCAAGACGAAGATCGAGAGCCTCGCCATGATCGAGGAGCCGCTGCCGGCGCCCCTGCTGGAGAGCAAGCTGTCGCTGTACTACACCCCCACCGAGCGCTCGCTGGCGGGCTCCAGGGGCGCGATCAATGGGGATGTGGCCGGCGTGCACATCAACTACATCCCGCATGTCATCATGCCGCCGGCGTACAATTCGATTCTCGCGCGCAACGGAAGCGACCTGCTTGAGGCAATCGTGCTCAATATGGCGCCGGCAAATGGCGGCGATGGAGAGGGCCCTACGCCCAGCGTTAGCATGCCCAACTTGGCGTTGCCGAACGGCAGCTCAGCAGCGAAACACGCCAGGGACGGCGGCGATGCGGTAAGGGACGAAACGGTTTTATAACAGCCAGCGAGACGACTCGTGCGTTTCCTAACCTATTAGCGCCTGCTTTGGTGCGCGTTTGTGTGTGTCGTGTCTGTGATAAACGTAAGTGACCGGCCTGCTCCAGACGTTCGTGCCAACGCTGTGCATTGACAAATTCAAATTTAAAACGCATGTACCTTAGAGAATCAATTAAAACTATCCTGCGGGGAACGGCAACGAGATGATTGCAAAGCGACACCTGTTTGTGGGATGGCGCTAGCAAATATTGCAACTAAATTTACACGAAACAGGTCAGTAATGTTGGCATACTTTCACAATTATGCGCATCTCGACGTCAACACACAACGCTGATAACCAAACGAATGCAGAAACCTAGGGGCCGAAGCCGATATTTGGACTGAAACGAGTTTCTAGCGAATGAAGACTTGAAAATTCCACTTGCTTTTATTCCTCCTGTATTGTCGATTGACAGGGTAATTATATTTTAACGAGAATTTGTAGTCAATGAAGAAAGGCTAAACATCATTCAGAGCATCCCTGAGAAGGTTTCAATGAGCAGATAATTACTACGAAGGCATCCTTCAAATATCTAATGATGAAAACAATTGTTTCCTAATTGAAATAAGTAGGTTAGTCAACTAGTAGCAATTTTAGAGTAGTTACTGATGAACAGCAAAGTAGTCAACTTTGTGGGCGGATGATTCAATAGATAATCAGGTGAAACATGCTATTACCTCGATAAATCACTTCTTCCGAAATTGATCACTTTCATTTCCAATGCGACAGCGAAAACTATTGCGATTATTAGCTGCATAAACTACTGGAGTTGCACTTAATTACGAAGCGAATTAAATGACAAATTAAGCTAACTTTGCATTCAGCCAAGAACGAGACATTGGAATGAAGAAGTGACAAACCTGAATGTAGTCTTTAAGTGCGTACCAATCAAATATACTATTTTTCTGATCGAGTCTATTATTGTTATTCAATTGCCGTATGTATATTGTGATTTTTTAGATGGAATTGTATGAAGATGTAGACAGGTGTTTGTTACTCATTAAATGCATTGAATTTCAACGCGATCGCAGACCAAAAGCAGGCACTTGATAACCTAACCCGCGGCTCGAGAGCCACATGTGGCTCTTACCAGTTCCTGGTAAGGTCGGAATATTATATACCAGGCGCAAGGTATCACGTGCCTCACTCTCACCCTTAAACGAGTCACAAATTTCATGAAAATCTAAGCGACTGTCGTAATCCGCAGATAGTTCGATAGTGGAGGCTCGGAATTTCTGACTTTGGTAGGTTTTTGGCCTTTTTTCGTGTTTCATTTTGAGGTTGTTTTTTCCCCTCCTGAGTGGAAAAGTCTCCAGCAACGGGTATTGCGATCGCGGCACTCTGGAATTGCAAGCATCAAATGCTCTATTACATTTGTCAATTCGAATCGAGCACCAACTCCAGTTTGTTCGGCATAAGACTCCAAATTCAAATTTGGTTAGACAGTTGACAGAATAACACTGTGATGTAACCTCAATAAGGTTTTTTTTAAATTAACTTTTGAAATATGCCCTTCCGCGTGTAGAAAACAGTCTAGAAGGTCTTCAAACGCCAAGAAGTAATCTCAAAAACATGGTAAAATTGGCCTTTGACCTACTAAAGGTAGAAACACCAGAGGCTCTTCTGTACATTTAGTGCGGCTCTTTTCAGCCTCTTATTGGTTCTTTTAATGGCAATTTGGCCCTTCCTCGCTAAAAGGTTGGGGAGCCCTGACCTAACCGCACAGTTGGACTCGTCTACTACACTACAACACTAGTCAAAATGTCACTCACCTTCTCCATGCTTCTGCTCCAAATGTTGACCTTGTGTCCGGAGATGATGAGGTTTTTCACCATTCCGGAGCCCATAATGCCTAAGCCGAGGAAACCGAATGTTTGCGTGGACGCAGTAATGTGTTTGTGCTTAAAATTGTCCGAGACTTTTGACAGGTCAACAGATGGTGCCTCCTAGTGCACAATAGTGAAATTACTCGTCAGAAAACAAGCATTGAAATGCGATTCGTAGGTATTTTAGAGGACATTAGCGGGTAAATGGAGACTAATGGGACTTGATTGACACGATTAATTGCAATGCCGTACTTACAGGTACATCCAGAATGGGTCGATTTAGGATATCCTCGTAGCTCTTCACGTGGTTCGTCATCGTGTAGACCGGAGTGGTGGTGCCGTTGTCTTCCAGTTTGGGCGTGACGGGTCGCTTGCGTTTCGGTGTGCTGGTGGGCGTGAGGGATGCGGCTGAAGTACGTTTGATGCTTTCCTGGAACAATCCGGCAGCCATGCGCATGAAGCGAATGTCACTAGTCAACTCAATGCGCAACTCACTTTTCGCGCCTTTTTCACTGGCTTCTCTTTCTCGTCTTCTTTGAGCTTGTCGAACTCGGCGTCTTGGTTGAGATGGTCCAACGGGTCGTAGTTGGGGTTTTCCTAGAGCCGTACAGGCGCGTCAAGCAGTGCATCAACGGGAATCTGTCGGAAAGCGTCATTACCTCGAGCTGTTTGATGAAGTTCTCAATGTCGTCGACGGCGTCGTTGAACGACGACGATTTGTTCGAGTTGACGAGTTTGCTGCGATATTCGATGTACGGCTTGATGTTCGCATCGTCGATCCACGCACTAGGAGAGCAAAGAGGCAGCATGAAACAATGGCATTCGTCGTTTGCGTTCGCTTACAAGTTCTGCGTGCCGAAAAAGTAGATGCTCTGAAATCCGCTCTTCTTCGGCGGCTTCTTCAAATTGGTGCCGGGCTTCACTATCTGGAAGAGACGCAACACAGCGATTAGCGTCGTTCTGGCGTTCGAATCGAGCTGAATCGCAGAGCGTCGATGGTAGACACACTTGGACGCAGTTTCGATGCGATTCAGACTCAATTCGCGCGACTTTTCCGCAATGCGATTACAAATTCGTATTCGCACCAACACACGCTCGCCGCTGCGTGCGCAACGCAGCGAACGCGAACGGTTGGCTCGCAAATGTGGCGGCTTTCTACTCACCCGACCAGGCCACGGACAAAATCCCTTCATCTTCGCCCTGAAACGCACACAACGCATTAGCAAACGATGTCGCACCGTCGCTGCTTGCCACATTTTCAAATTCGCCACTTACCATACGAGATCGCCCAATTTGAATTCTTCCGGCATCGTAGCACCTCACTTGCAAACACTTTGCTCACGAATGAGGCGAGCGCGTATGTTTATGCCGCCGCACAATTTGCTGGGCATGCGCACAACGCGTTGCCGCGCGGAAACGCACGAAGCGTCTCCAGTGTTGCCAAACACTCATTTCAAATTCAAAAATTCCTTTCAAACTACCCGCTCTAACGTGTTCTTCGCTGGGTTCGTTGAAGAGCATACTGAAACCTCGTCTTTTCAGGTGTCAGGACAGAATCACATAAGACCAAATAACATGTGCCAAAATCACACGGCACAAAAATCCCACGTTTTAATATATTTTTAGTATTTCAAGCAAAAGTGATCGCTCGGTAGATCTTTCGTATTTTTACGGCATTATGTGGCGATGCAAATCACAATGGATTTCAAACTACAACGCTCTACCAGGGATTGAACCTAACACTTTGAGTATCACAACTCAGCACTTTGACCACTCTGTTACTGAGAGGTTCTATCAAAAAGCAAACGAATTTGCCGAAGTCGAGATGACAACTATTAAGCCTTTTAAACTCGACTACGGCAAATTCGTTTGCTTTTTGATAGAACATCTCAGTAACCGAGTGGTCAAAGTGCAGAGTTGTGATACTCAAAGTGTTAGGTTCAATCCCTGGTAATAGTTGTCATCTGCCTGATGAAGACACTGTGTTGTCGAAACGCGTTGAAAGAGCAACTACAAAGCCTTTTAAAGTCCACTTTGGCAAATTCGTTTGCTTTTCAGAATGGAGTTTAAACTATTAAATGCCACTGCTATCAACTAGGTTCTATCAAATTCAGCGAATTGTCAATGAACAATCTGCCAAACGAGTGAAGAAGGAATGGACTATAATGAATATGGATGCGTGAGAAATGAGTATCAGAAACGAATCATTACTCTAATTGCATTTCAATTGAAATTAATAAAATTGATATATACGAACGAATATGCGCTAGTAAATTGATTGAAAGCACAATTTTGTGTGGAGAAAACGATTAAGAATTACGTTAAGCATTCAATTGCTTTAAAATCGATTCGTTTGCGGCCGAAGCCATCACCAACGGCTGCTTGAGCACATCGGAGAAGTCTAGCGCCATCTTAATGTCGGAGCGAATGTTCTTCATCGTGTGCTCAAGCTCGACGTCGTCGGCGACTATATTGGATGCAGTGAGCTGCAAGAAGGGCGAATTCATCGACGTTATGCTGAAGATCTCGAGCACGTCTTTCAGCGTCAGACCGCATTTGCCGGCGAGCGCAAAGCTCTCCTGCAGGCCCACCATTGCGACGCCTCGCATCACTTGCAGAATGAGGTTCATCTTGGATGCCGAACCGACTTTGCCCAGGTAGAAGATGGTCTTGCCGATGGCTTCGAAGCTCGAATTGCAATCGTCATACAGTTTCTCATCGCCAGCCACTAGAATGACGAGCTTTCCTTCCTCCGCCTCCGAAACGCCGCCCTGCAGCTGCGCTTCAATGTATCGCCCTTCTTTGCTTGTGATAATTTTGTACGTTTCTAGCGAATTCTCCGTTCCTATGTTGGACAATTCAACGTATCCCTTCGCCGCGAAGGTCTCCACTTCGTTAAGTCCGTTTTCGCCATACCAAATCTGAAAAATGGTGAGATTTTAGTGAATATTGGAGAAAAAACCGTTAAAATTCAAAATACATTTTTCACGCTTGCGTAGTCTGTGACGCAGGAGAAGATAATGTCGGAATTGTTAGCGACTTCTAAGGGCGTAGAATAAAGCTGAACGAGTCCTGGATACTTCGCATCCAGTTCGGCTCGCAGAATATCTGCCTTTGAAATGGTGCGATTCCAAACGTTCACTTTATGCCCGGATGTGACCAAATTGGTGATAATGTTACGGCCCATACGTCCCACGCCCAAAAAGCCGAGAACGTATGGGGTAGCTTCGCGTTTCTGCTTGTTTTCGGCTTCCTTTACTTCCGTTTCAACTTTCGTCAGCTGCAAGTGAGGTGGTTGTCAATATTGGACAAGTTCGAATTTTCCCATTTCTTACCGAAGCGTCCTTCGCTGTTGGCCCATTCTTCTCCACCGTGGGCGAGGCGATTGGCGTGGAAAGCTTCGCTTTTGTCTTCGCCACGCTGCTGCGTTTGCGTTTCTTCATCTTGGGCTCTTCTTCCTCGGGGTCGGCGATGATCTCTTCTTCCATTTCGGCTGCAGACTCCTCATCCGTCGACATTCCCGGCGGTTTGATATCTGCCTCCGGATCGTAACTTGCATCTTCGCCCATCTTTCGAATTGCGTCTTCTATATCCTCGATGGCGTCTCTGAACGATTGCGATTTGCATGATTTCTCGAATTTATTCTTGAAATCCAGATACGGCTTGATGTTGGCTTTCTCAATGAATGCACTACAAACAGTAAGAGTCTAACCAACTCACCAAAACAAGGATGTAATATACCACTTACTAGTTATGTGTGCCGAAGAAGAAAATGCATTGCACTTCTGTTTTCAGGTTAGGTTTCTTTAGAAACGTTTTTGGTACGGTCACCTAGACGTATTAGGTGGGCATTAATTAGCAATATGAGCGATTACTGAAGAGCTGATTGTATGTGAGTACTTACACGCCCCGGCCATGGACTGAAGCCTTTCATTTTGGCCCTGTAAACGCACAATGTGAATCGACGCAGATTCACTACAAACAATTACTTACCACACTAAATCTCCTATCTCGAACTCATCCATTTTGCGATTTGTTGACGTGGAAATGCACTTTTCACTAGCTATTGAAAGTGTAATGAATGCAAGTCGAAATCGAGAAACCGCCTGTTTGTTGGAACAATGTTTGCGCTTGGTTCTCGGCGTTGTTTACGCTTCATGTTCATCCAGATGGCAGCACAATGCAGCGACCTTTGGATAATGAAATTCTCAATTTAGTTATTCATTTTGAAATTATGGGCAGCTGGGTGCGGAAATTGATAACAGAGAAAAGAAATCAACAAGAATCTATTACGCGCTAAACCAGGGACGGCCAACCCAAATGAACTCGCGGGCCACTTTGGAAATGCATCATGACTCCGCGGGCCGCACAAAATTCTCCCGGGCAAGCACGGGGATTACCCGATGACAATTACCACGAAAATAAAATACAATAAAAAATACCAGGA
>JAOEHK010000001.1:178742-188972 GCA_025447835.1 Labidoglobus nevermanni
CTAACCTACCACAAGACAACCTAACCTTATGAATAGATGGAATCTTCAATTTTCTTGGCTCTGGAACATAGCCATCGACTTGTGAAAAGGGGAGCGCTTTCTGGTTCAAAATTGACCGAAAATAGATATAATTGAATTGAAATAGGATGAGGTTGCGAAAGTAGGTCGTATTGACGTGTATCCTTTATTGCCGGAAACGAATTGAAGACGCTTGAATGAGATGCGACGGAGGGTGATTAGGGAGACGGCGAAGTGTGCGCAGCGGAATGCAGACACACGTGCCGTCATTACGCTTGAATTATCGCGGCGACCGGCGAGGCATCCGACGATAGTAGCAGTAGTAGCCGTAGTAGACTACCGGTTTTGAGTGCCTCTTCTTCTTCTTCATCGCGTGCCGCGCATCTGTTCAAGGTGCGCGCGTGCGCCGAAGTGTGGCGGACACCGAGGAACGGGTTCGCCAGCGACAAGAACAAAAAAGCCAGAGATCTGGTTAAGCGTTGCGCGGCGCCCACCGCGTCCCCATCTTCATTCATTCGTGGTACCGCTACAAAGGTGAACCGCAAGGCAAAACTCATCCTCATCTGCGCATTATTCGCCACCTTGATGGTCAAGGGTCGGTCCTGGTGTAACGCGTGTCACCCCTGCGTGATTGGTCTCTTCCCAACATTGATAGTGGCTAATATGGGCATTGCGTATGCCGAGCTACCCCTCGCCGAGGGCATAAAATCGCCATTACGACGTGTGATAACATTTGGACACATCGTCAGCGGCCACGGCTGGCCCACACTTGAAAATGTAAATTTTGCATCGCCGCCCCCAATATGCAGGGGGTGCGATAACCGCAATATGTGCGTCTAAATCAATGTCGTGGATTTTTAATAAACGCCGCGCACGATAAAACCCATACGTGTCTTTGAATTTCGGCAATTTTCAGCGCCATCCACCCCCGGCGGTGGGAAACAGTTGTTGGCCATCCAACCCCCACCAGTCCTGCGTGCGCCGAGTCAGTTATCATTTGCATTTGTTCTGCGCATTCCAGAGGGGGCATTGGCCACGTCACATTATCGATGAATACGAATCGCAGTCGTTGCGAGGGCGCAGCCACCCCACGCTCGCGAAAATGTGGGAAACAAGTGGGTGACTTATCCGATGCGCTTTAATGAAATGTGTAGGGCTGTCACGGGCGCGTAAAGAGTTGTCGCCGCCAAGACGGGCGAGCAACTGGTGCTGAAGGGGTGGTGCGCAGCTGATGCGCCGTCAAGGGTGCAAATATTCATATTGGCGGCACAGCTGCGATTGGCAGCAGCCGACCGACCGGCACCCTTACCGCTGTGCGTCGTGTTGGACTCGGCGTCGGCCACCTCCGTCCGCGACTTCTTGCAGGAGCTCTCCTCCGGGCCGGAGGAGGACGTGTCCATGCGCTCCTGCTTGATGCTGGCGGGCTTGGCGTCCTCGCCGTCCGAGATGGACGAGGTGAGCGGCGACGAGGTGGACGACGCCGCCGCGCCGCGATGCTTGGGGGTGGAGGACGCCGGGCCGTCCACGCAGTGGTCGCCCGGGGCGGGCAGGCGGGGGCTGGCCGGCGGCGGCGTGTGGATGCGCGTCCCGCTGCTGCCGGACGCCTTCTTGCTGGTGATGGGCGCCGATATGCTCGGCCGGCGGCTGTTGATTGCCCCCAGGGGGTAGGCGGCATCGGGGTCGTCGCGGTCGCGGTCGCCTGGTGCCCCCGCCGTTGGCGCGAAGCAGTGCCCCAGGTTCTCCTTATTGCACGCGGCGATCTTGTGCTGGATGAAGCGCACGATGTCGGCCAGCGCGAACGCCTTCTGGCAGCCCCCGCACGTCAGCACGTCCTGGTGGTGGTTGTCGCCGGTCGTGATGCCTTCGTCGGTGTCTGCAACAGGGAGACAGGCGCATTGCCAGCATCAATCGGTTCCCGGATAACTCCGCACAAGAGATTTGCGTACAACCAGATCCGATATGGGTTGCCATACACTAACACAGGTTCGAACGAACCTAAGAAACGCAAATATGAGAAACTATCTGAAGCTGTCTCCACACAGGATGTCACCCCAAATAAATTACATTTGCGAATATTGAGCAATTGAGCAGTAGCAATTGCAACAATAGCTGAATTGTATTTAGAATTAGTTGTATTCAATTGTGAATAAGTGAAAGCCCGTTATCGGGAAATTCAAGGGACCAGCGTAAATATTTCCCTATAACGAATTCCTTCTTTATAACGAGCTTCGATCCCGCGTGCTCCGCACTTAATTTTTGAAATGTTATTCCGTGACGTTCCTTAAATCAATGAATCCTCATAAGTTGAATTGTCGATTGAGGTTTTTGGAGGAAAAATTTAGATCAACCTAACCTATATATATATATATATTATATTAAATTTATTTGGAGTAGACATCATCTTGATATCATATTTCGTGAATGTACACGATGATTAACGTAATTGTAACACAGAATGACTAATGAAATGACGCGGAAAATCCGCTTTATAACATAAAAACTCATTTTAGAAGAAAAACGCTTTCCAAAACTTCACTTTCATGCACATATGAACAATCTTTAAGCTTAAATTGTGAGTAAGCTTGCTTGAGGTTAAACATTGTTTATATCCACTAAATGCATTTTTCCAAAAAACATTGCAAAATTTGGCACCTGGGGATTCAAACCATTATATACGGTACTTCACAAAACTTCCGAAAGTTACTTCAACTCCATCAACAAATACGAATTGGACAACGTTTCACGAATGACCTTGGCTCAAAACGTTTCCCTATAATGAGGAGACCAAAATGCATTAGTTTGTTCCCAGTAACGAGTATTTTTCCTGAAATGGGGTTTCCCCTATAACTGGCATTTACTGTACAACCCACCAATTGATTATTAAGTAATTTATTGAAATGGCCAGTTAATAATAGTTTTCAAACGGTTGCAATATTAAAATACAATTAATACTTTTAGTTCTAGTTAATCCTATCCGTATACGGAATATGTCGCACAATTTTTCTGCTTGTCGCAATGAGTAAGGTTTCCGGTTAATGGTCTAATACAGTGGTCGGAATTGGCGGCTCTCGAGCCGCATGCGGCTCTTTGGGCCTTTGGCTGTGGCTCTTCCACAAAATATTTTGTGCGGGCTCATAACATGGCATTTTTAGAAAGCAACAATACTTTCTTTGGGATTTTACAACGACGGTCGAGCCTCGGAAAATCATGGCTCTTTGAATATACTTTAACATTGTGTTTGCTTAAATTTGGCTCTTTTTGATGACGAGTTTTCCGACCACTGGTTTAATTCACTGGTTTATAAACTCTTTAATTTCAGTCATCCCAGTATTTGGAAACTGTTTGAGGTTTAAAAATGATATGGGGTACCATACACTAACCTTATAAACGCCTAGGCAGGTTCGAACGAACCTAAAAAGCGCAAATATGAGAAACTATATGAATCTCTCTCCACGCATGTCCAAAGATATGATGTCACCCCATATAAATTACATTATTTGCGAATATTTGCCAATTTGCAGTAGCAGTTGCAACAATAGCTGAATAGTATTTAGAATTTGTTGTATTCTATTCTACATATATGGAAAATTGAGATAACTGATCATGTTCAAAAATAAGTTGCTATGTATTTCATTGTTGTGTTATGTTTTCATTTAGGAAAATCCCATTTGTATTTTAGAGGAAAAGAAAAACCTTTTGTGCGCAAATTTACGTGTGCGGAACTATCCGGTCACATCAATCAATACGGCGGCCGACTGTAAGGGTGGCCAAGGGTGCCAGCCAAGACGTCTCACGCTCATTCGATCGCCGAGGTGGCCAATGTCCATTTGGCTACCTTCGCCCAATGAAATTCAAGCCGCCCCACTTGCGGCGCGCACGAGAGGGATGAAAGGGACAACGGTCAGCGCGACCCCGAAACGGTCAAGCAGCGCAAGGCGATAGGCTGTCGCACGCACCCTTCGCTCGCTCACGCAGATCCGGTTGCCGCTCGCGTTCGCAGCCAGACCTCACTCCCATGCGGGTGGCGGCGGGTGGCGGGGGGTGGCGACGTAGACGCGCGCTTATCTCTACATCTGGCGAAATTTTCGATTTATATGTACATGTTATTGATATCGGCGATTGTTCCCCGCAACCAACAAATCAGCAACCCGTATCAGCAATCTGCACCCACCACCCCCTCCCGCCCCAATCGTAAAGTGAAAGACTCGTCCAAACATGTCCAACAATCGTGCGTCCAGTAAATTACACCAGAGAGCGAGCGCGCGCTGGGCTTGCAGCCGCCATTTGTGGGGTTTGTTTCTTCCGGCCGTGGGACGTCCAGGTGGCGCACAGCGTGCGAGCAAATAATGGACCACATTGTGTCCGCGCGCACAATGCGCAAGGGTTGCGCAGCGCGCATTGAGCGGCAGGAGGAAAACGCGGCCGACATTGTTTTTCCTCCTCTGGGCATTCGCGACCGTTACCGATTCGCGGGGGCGGGGGCGGCAGCGACGTCGCCGCAGGAGATGTCACACCGTGATCGCGTTAGTGCCTCTTGCGCCATCCTCTAATGGGATAATCCACTTGTGTGCAGTTCGCATCTTCGTCCGCTTCGTCACTTGCCGTCCTTTTTCCGGGCCGCCTGGTCAGTAATCGAATTGGCGGCATGTTACACACTTCCGCCGCGTGCACCCCCGGCATAATGGCATTAATATCGCACGTAGGTGGGCCGCAAGTCAAACAAGCGCCAACTTGACAGATGTGGGACTTTGTTATTCATTTCGCACCCGCCTTCAGGCTGAAGATGGTGGTGGTCGCAATCGTCCCCATATATTAATAAAGCTAATTCCGGGGGTCGGTGGTGGTTGTGCGGCGCGTCGCAACGCATCCCCACGAATGCGCGCCATCAATCGCCGATGGCCGATTGCAATTGATCGGCGCGTTCTCACCCCCTCGACGCGACTTCCACTTTGCTGACGAATAACACAAAATATGGGCAGCACATGTCGGCGAGGGTAATAATCCGCTCGCCGGCAATCTCTTCACACTCGGCGTCGAGTAATTGCGAGTGGTGCGCCCACCCCTTTGCCATTCGCCACGGCAGCAGCGGGCAGGAGGTCGATTTCTTGCAAAAATCTGCTCGATAATCGGTGGAGAGGTCGGCGTCAATGCGGCGCAGATAATTCTTTGGCCTTGTTAGCTGCTCGAGTCAATCAAAGGCGTTGAGGGAAGGGGATGATGATAGTGCTCGACGTGGTATCGTATGGAATTGCGTCTATTAAGCGCAGAAACGGCGGCACTTGATTGGAAATAAGGCGGCGAGCGCTCGGATCCAGCATCTCGCATCCGCCGCCACCCCTACAACTGATTAACTGGGAGCGTCCGGATTTTTGCGGGCCGCGCGAGCACCATTTGCGATACAAGTGGGCGCAGAGTTATTTTATTGCTTCTCCACTCGTGATGGATGCGGCGCAGGTCGTGACACAAACTGCCGCCACCCGCAGCCGCATCCCCCAGCAGCGGCGAGGCGCAGAAGAGTTGCCCGCCGCAATTTATTCCAATTATACGCATTCGCAGCGAATCTTGACAATCTCACCCGTCACAAACTTCGACCAGAAGTGTGTCATCTTCAGCAGCAAGTCCTCACTGAACAGCTTCATCGTCGGCCGCTGCTTCTGGCTGGGCCCTTCGAATCGGACTCGGTTAGGACAAGCCAACCGCAGCACTAGACAAGCACGCGAACATTGCCGCCCGATGGACACCTGGAGACTGAGCGCTATGGATGCTGGACGCAAATTTTTATTCGTCCGACAATCACCTGGGTCAGGTAGAATCGAACCTTGCGATGGAGGGTGAAGCTGGTAATTCCGGGGTGCTTGCATCGCCAATCGGCGGAGTAGGGGTGCCGTAGCCTTGTGCGTGTGCCTACGTACCGGATACGTGCAAGGGTTGCGCGCAGAAGTCACTTTTTATGCTTTGCTTTTATTAGCTTCTGCAAGTAACGTTTAATATTGGAAACAAATTCTGTTTTTATCAGGTTTTCACATTTGAAGGAAATGAAATATTATTGGTTAATTTGCAGAAACCAATTATCTGAATATTGTTATTTACTCGTGGAGCACACAGAGGGGGTTTGACGGGCACTAAGGCTACAAGATTTGTAATGGAAAATCAAGGTTCTTTCGCTATAACTTTCGAACAATGACGTTTTTTCAAGTTTCCTTTGCGTCATCGCTGTCCAAGGAATACACAAAACATCACCAATATTTTATTTCAATCGAATTATGTGTATCTTAGGCGTAGATCAAGGACACACACGCGAATACACATACAGTGGTACCTCGTCATACGAGTTTAATTCGTTCCAACCCATCTCCCAAAACACCATCTCAGTTATTTTTGAAAAATAAAAAGTGAAGAAGTGCTTACGGGAGCGCTTAATTTTCGTCACTGTTCTTCACTTTTTTCGTCACGGTTTGCTCATTTCACCTACAGATCTTTTCCAAAACTCTCCAAGGAAGTTTGCTCCTTCATCCCTTTTAGAATATTACGGAAATGAGTTAGGTAAGTTTCGTTAAAGAACTCCGAGGCACCCAACCACTTGCAACTTTTTCCGGATGATTTTTATCGACGAATTCTACAACTTTCTCCTACATTCCCAAGATCTCCTTTATATCTCTTGTAGAGATACCCTCCTCCATGTCTGGTCCTCTTCAAAACTAATTTTTCGTTTACCTACCTCGACGAGTTCGTTCACATCTCTCTCATTCATCTTCAAACCCATGGATTTTCCCAGAGAAACTCCTCTAACATTGACACATCGGGTTCCAATCCTTTGAAAACCCTCTCAGCTACTACCTCAAGCCATAGCTTCTTCCATACATAGGTTAAGGCTCTGCGACTGCTCGTATGTCGAGGTACCATTGTATATAGACGCACTAATTCTAAGAAATTCGTGTAAATGCATTAGGCAGATAGTTTTAATGAATTTAAAGAAATAGTGTTGAAAACGGACTAATTCCAGAAACTGTAAATGGCAACACCGTAGTTGACGCTCACATAATTTGATTCTATTTTTTTTAACTTTAAACTAAAATATATGATGTTTTAAATCAATTTTTTAGGTGATCAACCAATCCATGCTCTCCAGAGAGTCAGAAATCGCAATAAACTGCGAATCCATGGGAATTTTTCAAATTTATATCCCACATTTCAATGATTAAAATTGGCAACCCTTTCACAATGAGAACATGGCAACATTGCAATAAATTATTCTTAAATCTAATGAAATTTTTCCAATTCGTATCGAACATTTCATTATTGAACCCTTTCTCAGGATATTTTGTATCCTGCTAAATGGCAACACCGCAGTTGGCGGTCATTTAATGTTTTTATCATATTTTCTAAATTGTAACTCCAATGTATTTAATACCATTAACGAGTTTGTCGACTGAATCCATGGGAATTTGTCGAATGTGTATCGCACATGGCAACATGGTAACATTGCAATGAAATGTTCCTAATTCTCATGAAATTTTTCGAATTTGTGTCGCACATGACAAGATGGCAACATAGCAATCAATTGTTCTTAATGCCCATTAAATTTTTCCAATTCGTATCGATCATTTCATTATTGAACCCTTTCTCAGGATATTTTGTATCCTGCTAAATGGCAACACCGCAGTTGGCGGTCATTTAATGCTTTTATCATATTTTCTAAATTGCAACTCCATTGTATTTAATACCATTAACGAATTTGTCGACTGAATCCATGGGAATTTGTCGAATTTTTATTGCACATGACAAGATGGTAACATTGCAATAAAATGTTCCTAATTCCTAGGAAATTTTTCCAATTCGTAACGAACATTTCAATTACTCAACCCTTTCTCAAGATATTGTGTTTTCTGCTAAATGACAACGCCGCAATTGGCGCTTATTTAATATTTTTATCATATTTTCAAAATTGAAATATTAAATACAATTGATAATTAATTATTATTTATTAACTTCGAAGAACACATGACAATATGGCAACATTGCCATAAATTGTTATTAATTTCTAGGAAATTTGTCTAATTTCTATTTCCGTTTTCAATTTTTCAACCCTTTTTCCAAGATATTTTATATTCTGCTTTCAATTTCTAAATTGAAACATCAATATATTTAATACTATTAATAAATGATTATTACTTATGAATTTCGAAGAACAGCTCTTGGTTCTGCATGCTTCCTAGGAATGCAGAAATCGCAATAAACTGTGAATCCATGGGAATTTTGTCGAATTCGTATCGATCATTTCCATAATTCATATTTGCAACCCTTTCCGGAGATGTTTTCTGCTCTGGTAAGTGACAACAGGACAATTGGCGGCCGCTGCGAGTCTGACCAGCGGCGCATGAGAAAGAGTTGAGCAAAACAGGTAGATCTGATGCTATTTATCAATAACATGACCCACAAACGTGGCCACAATGCGCTGCCCGTTCCCGAGCATCCGCATCGCAGCCAGACAGGTCGCTCCTTGACCATTGTCCTCGCCTTCAAAGAGCCATTCAACTCGCTGACCCGCCTACCCTTCGCCGATGGACTCTCCGCCACCATCGGCGAACGGGATCATTTGGAGCGTGGGAGAATCTCGGACTGCACACCTTGCGCACGCTCACAAATCAATCTCACCTTCGCCTCCGCCTCCGCCTCATCATCATCATCATTATCATCATCATCGGCGTCGTTCTCATCAGCGTGCGCCGAAGAGAGAGGCGCACACGCCGATTCTGCCGTTTCCCATTCAAATCGCGCGCGCTAATCGTGCCACCGGTACCAGAAGTTCAACCTCTTCGCCACTTCGCCGCTCCTAAGCGCGCTCTTGGATCGCCGGCATTGTGTAGCATTTGCATTTTCCCATTGTGCGCAAATCAATGCGAAAAATGGAAAGTTGAAAGTTGCCAACACGATTCCACCGAATTAATTGCCATCCGCGCTTAATTGCCGCTAATTAACTCGTGTGTGCGCTGCGCGCCTGGCAACCATCGAAAGGACATGCGGAAGTCGATGTATTATCGGTAATCTTCAACGCTCGGCGCGATAACATTCCTCCAAATGCAGCTACAACTATTTGTGCTTGTTAACCGCAACAATTGTGCGTTTTCCATACCAATTACCATTTATCGCTCGCTATTTGTAATGTTTTTCAAATTGCTGCCAACCGCCATGACACCAAAATGGTGGATCAGTTGACAGTTTTACGGCCCTTAAGCATGGGATTGATATGGACTGGAATGAAACACAATACTGGGGAAGTGAGGAAACCAACAGCAATACTAAAACACAAATTTGAAAAGGAGGATTGGTAGTATAAGATACGGATATATCAGGAAATATACAATTTCGTGTAATCTAACTGGATTTCCCAATTCCGTTCTTAGAGGCGGGAACATTAAGGATATTCAGATTGAAGGTTAGGAAAATGCAAGCCACTCTAATATTGGGATTCACGACAAAATCAGGTCTTGCTAAGATGATCGATTTTCAGTTGAGTATTAGTATTTTGGTTATTTGGTCAAGTTAGCAGGTAAAAGATGTCAAAAATGCACATAAACCGGTAACAAAACTCGGAAGCATGCAACGATATTGACACAGCTGAGAAAACGGAAATGAAGCTAAGCACACTGCACATTGGAAAGTAGACCATAACCCCACTTACCAGCAGAGGCAGAAATAGGACATTTATGGAAGTGAAGACGGATGGAAGGACGAAGAGGAAGGAGGCAGCAGACCATGTATAGATATTTCTAACCTATTCCTTTATAGTTACTTGAAAAAGGAGGAATTTATGTAAAACTTGAAACCTTAATAGCCTTAGACCTAAAATGGTTGATTGTTAGTGTTTTATCTTGTTTTATCGTTATCTTTATCTCAACAAAAATCATACTCAAAATGCTGAGTGGTAAATGCAATTACGGGTGGAAATTCAACATATCTCGTCTTCCCCTTCCTTCTCCTAATTTCTGCCCCTTGGTAAGCAAAGAATTACAGTTTAGCGGTATGGAAGTGATGATTCTTTGGTGGGACGAGGAGGAAGGAGGCAGCAGATAATTTCACTGATTCGAATGCGGGCTGATCTTGAGCTTTTCGTGTTGTAAATGTATTGAAGAGTAACTTATTAATGTATGGATATTTCTAACCTATTCCTTTATAATTATTTGAAAAAGAAGGAATGTATATAAAATATAT
>JAOEHK010000001.1:194201-213920 GCA_025447835.1 Labidoglobus nevermanni
CTATAAGGTCGCCATTTTATTCCTTCTCAACGACGCCTTGTTAGGCAAATGACAGCGTTCAGCTATATGTTGATATTCAGCATCAAAGCTCAGTAACCTCGATAGCCTAGTCCTCAAATCCATGGATGCTAAGTCTGTAGTACGGGGTTCAATGCCTAGCAGAGTGTTATACTTTAAACTAGAAAGGACGACTACAATCTCATAAAATTGATGTAGAAACATAAAATAGACTAATGAGGACAAATGCTACTTCCAAGAAGGTGGAATCAAGGATTCAACTCAACATGTTAGTATAAGCATATTGTGCAATAATTAAGCGGTAATCTCCTCCAACTTGTTTTCCGAATCGCGATTTCACTATAAGGTCGCCATTTTATTCCTTCTCAACGACGCCTTGTTAGGCAAATGACAGCGTTCAGCTATATGTTGATATTTAGCATCAAAGCTCAGTAACCTCGATAGCCTAGTCCTCAAATCCATGGATGCTAAGTCTGTAGTACAGGGTTCAATCCCCAGCCCAGTGTTATACTTGAAAACTTGAAAAGACGACTACAATATAACAAACTCTCTGTAGAAACATGAAAGAGACTAATGAGGACAAATGCTATTCCTAGGAAGGTGGAATCAAGGATTCAACTCAACATGTCAGTATAGGCAAATTGCGCAATAATTAAGCGGTAATCTCCTCCAACTTTGACCTGTGCAGACTTTACGATGCGGCTACAATAGTAAATGGTCCCATTTAGCACGGCTCGCATGTGGCATGCATTCGCGATGCGCACCTTTGAATGGGTAATGAGGTCTCTGTGTAGAGCATAAAGTCATTGTTTGTGCGCCTCTATTGGGCCCATTGGGCTCATCGATCTTTATCGCAGGCAGCGGTTCGTTGAAGAATGGAAGAGGTGAGCTTACGACTTGATTAGCGTCCAGCTGCGGCCACAGCACACCTTCAATGCCTTCAATCACTCTTCCTCTTCTGCGTCGTCTTGCTCGGAGTCTAAGGTGTGCTGCAGCTCCTCTTCATCGCGCACTTCATATGTGGATGTGGTCGTTGAATTCCGACGTGCATATGCATTTGATTCACCGCTTTATTCATTGATTAAACCGCTCCGTTTCTGCATTGGGGTGCATCATCACTTTCCATTGAATTGCCGTCCTTTTCTTAAATTAGTATGGCATTCGTTTAATCTATACCTTAAGTGTAAGTGAAACTAAACGAAGAAAATCATCATGCAGAAATTTGAAGATATCACGAATCATGTTCGCACTTGTGTCGATCCCAGACGTCTTAAATCTGCGCAGAATGCACTAGGATAGGGTCGTGACACCTTGGACGTGTTGCATACACCCAGGGATGTTGTATCTTGGAAACGCCGCCGACTGACAAGCAATGAAAGCGAGCACTAAACGCGGCTTGCTCTTAAGTCATGCATTCGCATTGAGTTATAATGGCGTGAAGACACCTTTGGAGACCTTCTCTATTACGGGCGCACCGATCCGGCTTTGATGCCGTCCGATATCCGAGAGCTTCATCTCATTGCTGGTACCGTTGGACGAAAGCTGGCGCGCACGCGCTTTTTATTAATTGACCTTTTATTACACGTATCGCTAGATAATAGTCTTGTAACCTGTCAAAATGTCCAGCAATTTGTCAGCTATTGAATGCTGCAGGCAGATTCGCCATCTGTGGGACAGAGAGGAAGAGAGAGGCAGCATTCAGCTTTCGCGATGCAACTGCAGCTGCATCGCGTTTTTGCGCTTTCAATTGTCTTGGACTCTATTGCGCTTGTTCTGGTTTTCCAAAGAAAGCAGTTCCCATGGCCTGTCTTATCTTAGAGCATACCTTCACGCATTCTCTTATCACCTCGCTGCCATCTGCCATCGTAATTTGTGTGTGTTTTATGGGATTTCTTTGCACATCATTCACAGTTACATTGACTCTGCCTTTACTTCCAGCAGATTCGGACAAATCATAATATGGTCCACGAGGTATTAGGGGAGTTTCCTTAAAGGTCACACAGTATAAAAATAGGGTTTATTGATAATTTATAGGAGCATCGTTAATAGTTGTAGATTAGGTTAGGTGAGATATGCTAGAAATTGTGTGCTCCTCATTACCACGAGAACAAGAGCAGCAAGAGCGAATAACAAGAGTTTGACTGCGATAATGATAGTTGGAGATGGGCTCCGGCACTCTCTCTCGAACTCTTCGACTTCCTCCGCGGACGGACAATGGCGTAAGAAAGGGAGCCGTGCGAGAGCTCCCACGACGTCTCGTTCACGAAGCCAGCGAGCGCGCACTCCGACGCTCACCCAATAGATGACCACTGACCCTGGAACTCGTTGACCTCTTCAACTCCGGATGTCCCAGCAAATATTTACTTGTTCGTTTGCATTGTCTTGGAGGCACGCAACGCGGTCGAGCAAGCTGGAGGCGCAGACTGGCTTTCCGACACTCCGACACCGATCCCAGGAGCACGCAAAAAGTGATAATTAAGCGACACCTAAGCGCGGAAAATTGATTAATTTTAGACTGGGACTTTGTTCGCATTGATGGTCAACATGCTGGCTTTCGTTGCTGCTGCTGAGGATGAGCGCGCATCCGAAGACCGTCGTCTTCTTGCATCGCAATCAATTGCACGCCTTCTAATTGGCGCTGTTGGGCAAACCGCGAAAGAATTCGCACATTCGTGATAGTTTGCTTGTTACGTTCGCCTCATGTTGGCGAGCCCAGCTCTCTCAAATAATTCGCATATATTTTATCGACGCGTTTCGAATCGTTTCGTCGTGTTGCTCGTAAGTGTGGATGTAGGCGAGGGTCAAAGGTATATGCAATTTAGTTACAGACATTTAATTTATTTAGGTATTTGTAAACGTTCAAGTCCAACACTGTTTTCTTCTCTCTTTGGCTAGGGCAATTAGTAGACATTTCAGGTTATCTGAAATTTTAGTGTTTATTGCTAATTCTTAGATGAGCAGATTCCAAATTGGCATAATTCTACTAACATTAGTGTTGCCAACATAAATAATAAGATTATTAGCTCTAAGTTGATTTCTATTGTGTATTCCTAGGTTAACCTCCTCGAATCTGACGCTAACCAACAAAATTTTGTTTTTACCTATAACTTTTGAACTGTGAGACTGATTGCATTTTTCATTTCCTTATCATTGTCTCAGAAGTACACGGAACATACCCAATATTACATTTCAATCGAACTATTTATATTTTAGGCGTAAATCGAGAACATACACATGAATTCCTACATCGCATATTCCCTTGAAGTGGAAAAAATCAGTAAATTCCGAATAATTAGTATTTTTGCAATGTCAGTGTTTTCAACATTAATAATAAGATTATTAGCTCTAAGTTGATTTCTATTAATTGAAGTGTATTGTTGGGTTAACTTCCTTGAACCTGACGCTAACCAACAAAATTTTTGATTTTTCGCTATAACTTCTGAACCATGAGATTATTTAGATTTTTCTTTTCGTTATCATTGTCCCAGGAGCAAACGAAACATGCCCAATACTCCATTTCAATCGAATTATTTGTATTTTATTCTTAAATCAAGAACATACAGATGGATTCCTACATCAATTATTCCCTTGAAAAGCGAATAATCCGTAACTTCCGAAAAACTAGTGTTTTCGCAGTGTCAGTATTGTCAACATAAATAATATTATTAGCTTTAAGTTGATTCTATTAATTGAGATGTATTGCTAGGTTAACCTCCTCTAGTCTGACGCTAACCAACAAAATTTTATGTTTTTTTCGCTATAACTTTTGAACCATGAGACTATTTGGCTTTTTCCTTTCGTTGTCATTATCCCATGAGCAAAGGGAACATGCTCAATACTTCATTTCAATCGGATTGTTTGTATTTTAGGCGTGAATCTAGAACATACAGATGGATTCCTACATCGCTTTTCCCTTGAAGTGCGAATAATCAGTAACTTCCAAAAAACTAGAATTTTCGCATTGTCAGCGCTAATCAATTAATTACGGCTGATGGCATAGAAGCTATGTATACTTAGAGGTTCATTAACCCATAAACGTGGAACAAATATTCACACAAATCGCAAATCAATTAAACTGTGTCAATGCATGATAAACAATACATAATTTATACGGCAATAAACAAATCACTAATGAATGCCGTTATTACTCAATACGCTAACAAGGATCGCCGATGCATTGCACGCACAATGCAGAAACCTGAAAAGCATTTGCCTTCGAGTACCAACATTTTCGTTTCGTAATCTTTATTCTGAAAATTCTGCAGGTATTAGAATTTCGCACATTTCTCTTCCTGTATTCAGTGATAAGTGGATCAGTATCGCGCAGGAATCGCGGCGATTGATTGCACGTGATCGCTGATCAAATAATTCACTGCGCTTCGTCAGACAACGTGAGACATTTCACGACAAACGTCTTAGCATGATCATCTCGCGAGTGAAATCAAACCTTGGCCACGTTTTGTGTCTTAAGCTGCAGGATTTGTGAAATCTTTATCGGTTTGCGGCGATTTTTCAATAAGTTTACCTATTGCATGCTTTTTGCAACAATCAACTCGTGACTGACGCATAAATTATACCTTTTAATTAATTTCATTAACATTTAATGCATTTGCTCACTGGAGATTTTACAAAATTCTTCGGCTTGGGTTTTATTATTATATTTATAGTACTACTGTATGACCCAGAATTGCTTGCAATTTGCTGATCGATATTTCAGTGCCGTTTGTTATGTAAAATGAAGTTTTTTCGCTATAACTTTCGAACCATGAGGTATATAGAAGTTTTCTTCTCGCCGGAATGGTCACAGGAGTACTTAGAACATGTCTAAATATTTATTTCGATCGAATAATTTGTATTTTAGGCGTGAAACAAAAACATATAGATGGGCAGAGGGACATATATATGGTAAAATGAGTAAATTTCATCTCAACGCTTCATAATAGGGAGATTCGTATAGAAAAAGGTATTTTTAAGGAAGGGTCAGTATTGAATCTAATGGCATAGAGAAGTTGGCACAAAGGGAGGTCTAATTTCAGCACTCTCATCAACACTTCGATTGCTCGCAAATCTCTCAACTTGGCCGCGACTCGGATGCGGGACAAAGGCAATATTTTGCCGGCAGACGCACACACAAAAGGCGTCTTCCATTCGGTTTGCATTTTTGATAAGTATCAGAAATGACATTTTGATGCATGCTGAAAGCGCGCGCTAGAAGTTTTGTTTGACCCATCCGAGAATCGCGTCGGATCGAATGACCTGTTGGGCGCTCTCGCTCGCAGCTAACTGTAAATCGCCATGTAATTCCTCGATTGTGTGATATCCATCAGACCCCACGTTTTTTATGCGCTCGTATCAAAGGCGAAAAAAGACGCGCACGCACACGCTGGGACTGCCACGAGGGTTGCGAGGGCTCGTCTCGACGCTCAAGGCCAAGAATGCAACAGGCTGCTGCTGCTGCTGCAGCTCACGATGATGACGGTGATGATGGTGGTCAAAAGCAGCATGATCGACGGCGCTGACCCACAGCCAACGCTTTCTGATTACCAGGTATATGAATCTTACACTCAGGTGGTTGAACAATCTGTTTCAAATCTCTCGTCCATTCTCAGGGCGATAATGGCGTGAGATTTCGGTGAGAAATGTTCGCGCAGCCGCGCCAAACACAATGAATGTGCCACAAGTGCGCAATTCAATTAAAATGAATGCTTCGTTCAATCCACGCATTTCTTTGCGTCTAATTAGCGGCGAGTTGCGTGCTAAGGATATGCAGCATCTTGCAGGAAGTCGCTGCGAACGTGAAGAAAGCAGGCATTTCTCTTTGATTGCCTCGTATTATCTATGGATTGACTTGCGACCGAATTGCATTTAGACATCGCGACTTGCGATAAGGAACAGAGAAGAGAGAGAACCTCATCGCTAACTCCATCATTATATGACTAAATCTTACGGTGGCAAACTGCAGATATACCTGTTTATTGTGAAGAGACTGATTACAATGGCTTTTCCTCTTTACCAGTAGATGCGCGATCGAATTACGACGTTTTCCGCTTGAGGAATGTCGCACGATGGTAAACGAACACCATGGGATGCTGCTGGTGACCGGAAATGCGGCACGAGAGCGCTGGGAGAGAGAAAGATGTGTCCCCAGTTTGAAAAACTTGAGAGTTTCTGCACATGTGCTCTATATTCCACTACATTATGTCGTGGGTGTTTTTTCCTCTTCGTTGAATTGGAGCTGCAGTATAATAAGGAGAAAAATAGAATGCAATGGCGGTCATCTGCATTGTCCACTTCTGTAGCTCAACTTCGTATCGGATTCACGCATTTCCTGTTACCACAATACTCACTTCCGCCATCATTTCAAATCGGCTGGAAAATCCGCGGCAGGGGAGGCTCTTTAATTTGTTATGCAGTTTATATGGTTCTTCATCATGGTCTAAACCTGATGATTCATAATTGTGTATACATGGATGCTATATATTCGAATAGTGATATAAGAATGAACTTCGATCTTATATATACATTATAAGCACTAAAGGCTTATGACTTGAGTTGAGATCTTAATCCACTGATCATTAGCAGATCCATATCTTGCAGAACCTGCTTCCTACATCTGGCCTTACTTACCCCCGTTTAGCAGTTTGAGTTGGCTATAGGATTCTTAGAGCTTCAGACCCTAGTGATTGTCTATCCATCTTATCCTTTGCGCGTCTAATACGTCAACCATATCAGGCACCTAGAATAGACCTTCTAACGTCTTCGATTTTAACTTGGATATATTTACAATTGAAAGATAAAAATCAGTGGGCTCGAAATGCAGAATGAAACAATATTGTGAATCTGTGAGAGGAAAGTTTTCAGGAAATATAAGTAGATAGAGTAACCGAAAGATAGTAGAGGAGGTCCAATGAAGAATTCATAATGCTATAAGACATTAAAAGACTAAGATAGTGAAGACACGTGCAAGGATGAAGGAGGGAAGAAACGCCAAGATAGCATATGAAGATATAAAAGGAACACCAAGGCTCATATGGAAGAGGCAAGTTGAAGATGATTGAAGCAAGATCAGAGTATCAAAGTAGAAAATAAGAGAAGGTGATATGGAATAGAAGCTGAAATAATAACGAAAAAATACACAAAGAAACAAGAAATTGGGGGTCTACAAGATGTGAATAGGAGTCTACGTAAGACTAAACTTTCCCATGCTTGTCCGACTTCCAATTATGGGTATACAAGCAGTAATAGAAGTAAGGTCACAGATAAGCGCAAGGTCCGAAACCTCGGGTATTTTCGGTTCTGGTCTGCTGCATCCTGACTTAACGCATGGAATAATTTCCAAAATTAAGGGGTCATAGTTGGAAAGTTATAGCTCAATCATTTTCCATTAGAAATGAGTGAATATTTGGTGTTCCTCCAGTAGAAAGTAACATCATGTAGTAAAACTGTTGGGTCCTCCCCTGGTTATTAATATTTTCAACCATTATCACTAAATTCGGTAGCAACTATAAATATGGCAAACTTAGGTTTGCAATAATAGGGAAATGAATAGAATAATTTATTGTGTGCTCTCACGTCCCTATTGGATTGATTAAGAAAAGGACTATCTCAAGACTATTCAGACTTCTTATTGGTTTATTTCATTCTCATATCATTCTCATATCCGCTAACGTTTCAGTCTTCCGATCTCACACCATCATCAAAGCTACAAGCACATTTCTTATATCAGTGATAATCAAACTAGTTATTTTTCCATCATGAGCTATTAAGCTAAATTCCTACTCAGGAATAATATAATTGTGGCTCAGGTTGTTGGTGTCTGTTTCATAATTAACTAGTGGAGTACCCAGCGTTGCTTGGGTTTTATTGCTATTTGCACCTCTACCCATGCATCTGTTCTACCCGTCCACCTGTTAGCAATTTCTTCGAGTCCAAGTCGTCGTTGTCGTCGCCGTTCTGCTGGCAAAAGTAGCTAATCCACGTTTCCGCGCCCACCACGATTTGGCTGAGGAATGCTTCGCCTTCGTGGTTGAATCGCACATTCATCCACCTTCCTCGCGATTTCGTGAGGTCTTGGGCTTATTGGTAACGATCTTAAACAAAGTCGTCCGCGACACCTCCGGAAACTGTGTGGCGAGCTTGTTCATCGTCAGCCCATGGTCCTCATGAAGCTTCGCTTGCACACGTCCAGTTAGATCGTCGGTGACCACACTCGGACGGCTTGAGAATATGGTCAAGGCTATTAATTTATTGGAATTTTATTAACTTATTGCTTGACATTAGTCGAAAAGAGGTTATGTTTGGATTCTTACTCATTTCTCCCACCATTCTCGATCCGGAAAGCTACGTAGAGGGGAGCCAATGACTGCTTTTGCATCTGGGCACCAAAATGCTGGAGCCGGCACTGCCCAGGATGGTGTATTTTTCAAATTCGAATTGAATAGAATAATGAGAAAGAAAGTTCAAGTTTAAGTATCAACTGCGGCATGCACCTAAGAATAGCAGTGGATTAACATGAAGATCAACAGACGCAGTGTCATTGTCAATTGCCCCCATCTGCATTTGGCACCGTTGTCGCGTTTCGTTGTGGTTCGGATTTGCACGCGACGCTCTTCTGATCCATGGTCAATGACACAAATTTCTTTCGCGCACATGGCCCAGGACGCACATGCGCATGCAAATGTGCATCAGCAGCAAGTGCAAAAATAGCCGCCCCGCCAAGGCACGTCTGGTCAGCAGCAGCATGCCAGAGGTCTGACGACCCTAACTTTTTCCCAACTCTTTGTTTTCTCATTCAGCGACATGACTAAGATTACGTTGAGACACATGCGTCCACACCGGGTGTCCCCACATCGGCGAGCATGGCATTCCCTCATTCCCATTGCAGAGCAGTACATTGACGGGTAGGAGACGTAGCTGGGAGGTGCGGAATTGGCGAAAGGTCCTCTGAAACGTTTCTTCGCGTCGCATCCTTTATGGACGTCCGGCGCACTTTCTTACGCGTATTTCAGGCGTCGTCTTAAAAATAATTCGCTAATGTGTGGACGACTCCCAGACAGGCCTCACGCGTCGACCACGTCGATGCACTTTAAAAGTTATCCCAGGAGAGGACACGAGCGAGGACAAGACACACATTGATCATCATTCTCCTCCTCCGCGTCCCGGCAGCGTCTTGGGCGCGATGCTGGCGGTGTGGTTATCAGTGCAGTCAAGTCACAGGTGGAGCTGCTTTGAAGCATTCGAGGCATGCCGCCCTTTGAGCAGATTTGTGATCGCATTCGGCTGTTGTGCGGCAGCGGAGGAACAAAGTTTAATTGAAAACAAGCACGATACGATCTGAATTAAATTGTTGGCGGTGCAGCGAGCGTGGCATGAATATAAAAGAGCAAAAAGCCCAAGCCGGAACAGCCATACGGGCGCACTCAAGTCTTGCATCGCTCGCGTATCACGTGGCCCGGATACGCGGGTCAAATGCGCGCGCCCATCGCCTCCACCGCCTATCATTTCACCTGCCTGCGCCCGATAACGGCGAACTGCGTCGCGTCGCATTATCGACTAAATAATTTACGAATGCGAGGACAAATATTAACACAAGGCGTCGAAGGAAAAAGGTCGCAAACAGCGGATGTTGCCGGCAAGATTAGCGGAAAGGTGGGCAATCGGACGACACGGCGAATTGCGCCAATTATGCACGCTGGATATCAAGGCACAATCACTGCGAGCCAGTCCCGGAATGGGCACAAAGCTTGTTTACTTGCTGCTTGCTGCCGTTCGCTCCGATTTGCGATTTCGATGTGTCACATGGCGACGCAACAGGGCATTGTTGACTGATGCAATGCACAATGCGACCCATGTCCATCCATCAACTGCTGGGCCAGCGCGAATGGTCACCTCCATGACCACGCCAAAGGTTTTAATATGCTTCATCACGTTGCAGCCGATTGCCCAAATCCCCGTGATAAGTAAATAGGATTTGGGAGGAAAGATAGATACTATAGATTTAAGGTTTGTGCCAATACCAGTATGGGTTTAGTCAATGAATTCGCATATCAGCAATTCAAACTTGTTGGTTTTATCGCTAATTTTCTGTATGCCGCATAATTATTTCTATAAAATCCAATGTCAAATTCGTGAAATTTGCAGTGGAAATGAGTGTAATTTTAGATACAGGAATGGCCAACGAAACGCGTTGAGTTTTCGCAAATGGCGAAGGTAAAACGTGACTTGCACAATTTCGCCATACAATTGTCACTTTTTCAACGTTTTCCGTTCACCTGGATTGTGACAACCCTAAGTAATATTATAAATGATTCAATTTTTGCGCCAAACATCAGCTGCGCTCCGCTTGTGCGCAGATTGGAATATTGCACAACGACACCGTCGACATTTTTCATTCATTTGCCAATGCTCATAGTGATTGCTCATTGAGAATGGCATACATTTATCCTTATTACGATAAAATAGAGAATAATCGCGACCAAATTGATGTTAGCAACGACAAAAAAATAATGAGCCCGACTGTAAAATAAGTTCATCCATAAATATATAAATTGAACGACAGATAAAAAGATTGCACGATAAATAAATAAATTAGGAGACCGATAACATAAATGGCCGACAAAATTTAAATTTCTTAGCGACAAAAAGGCGCGAGTAAAACATAACCTCATATTTTATTTATATCAAACACACCATACACTTATGCAACTTTATGTGAATGGTCTTGCCAAATAAAAGGGCGTTAAAGCGAAACAGCGTTAAACGGGGCAGCGTAAAGCGGGATCTTAGTGTACGTTAAATACAATTTTAGCATAAGTTTGTTCAGGCATTACAATAGAAGAACGCATACCGATTTAGCAATTTTGTTCTTAAATGAATAGGGTTCAAACTATGAAAATAGTAATGGAATATTTAGAGGACTTAGATGTTGATGATGATGAGGTAAAAATTGATTCAAAAGAAACAATGATAAGGAAACGAACGTCAGCTAATACCTGGTAGAAAATAAAGGAATTTGAAACTGCACCAGAAGCAGATTTATATATTGTAAATGAAAATATATGGAAGAAGGCATCAAACAAACAGAATTTGAATGTTGTAAGAAGAGAATCTAGATGTAAATATAGTCAGTACAGAATGAATGAATGCCCTGTTGCCATGTACTTATATCATGCAGTCAATGAGAAAGAATCTTTATATTCCACTGAAGCAGAACATTGTCAAACGAAATGTAATCTTCGTGGATTAGAAACGAAATCAGTTTTGTTAAATTTGCTAATGTATAATAATACATACTATACATGTGAAACACTATTGTACGGGCATAAAATATTCTGCTGAAATAAAATAAATACGATAACTAAGTTCAACCATTTTCCAAAGTTCTAACCATTTCTTCGGGTGTATATAACATATAAATAATATTTGTCGGTTCAAGTTTATATTCGTCGTATTTTGCATTAAATTTGTCGTTCCGATACATCTATTTTGTCGGCTCGTCATATATTTCCCATTGAGAATTAGGAATTTATATAGCAAATTATAAAATATGACGGCATATCATAATGACTGAATAATATTTGTATTTCAATTTCATTGAAAAATATCATAATGAAGGGCACTTTAACATTCTTACACCCAACTAACATTTCTAGGCGAAAAAGTCAGCAAAGGCCGATTGTTTATGTCAAAGCAAGCAATGTTTAAGTGCATTTATTGCAAATATTACAAATAATATTGAATTTAATCTATGTCTGTTTTTGTCCTTCCCGGTCTACTCAATATTAATAGCACAATTATTGCAAATGGAGTCAATTTTTACTCTATTAATTTAAGCTAAATTAAGAATGTTTATGAATATATTTTTAATGTATGTATTTTCTCATTTTTGGAAGTGCAATTGAGTCTTTTAATGAAATTTTTATATTGTGAATTTGCAAACGTGTAAATAGCTTAATAAATTTGCGAAATTCGAATAAAACTAACTTGTAAATATGATGCTATCGAAATGAAAGCGATATCTTAATTTATTTCATGTTTTATGTGTGTTTAAGCATGCCGGTTGCATAAAGATGAAGGTAAACGAAGATTTCACAAAATAATTGCTATAGGAATCAATCGTAAAACGGTGCAATTCACTCGACTGCAGTTTTATGGGCGATTCCTTATCAGGTTGACTCTCTTGGTGTGTCGGCCACCAAGCAACGACAATCACCTGACGCGTATCATGTCGTAAATTCATGCAATGAAAGGTGCGCTTGTCAACGACTCAAGATGCTCAATTGCATCCGTGTGCAAAAAAGTGCACCTTCATTGCACCAACAGCAATTTAGAAATTTGAACAAAAATTGAAGAAAGAAGCTCTCACTAGGTTATGTGCCCAACCTAGCGGGATTTTCTCATATATAACATGGCGGAAATGTTCGTGTTTCTCCAACAATGATGTCCACCATAAGACAAGATAAGAAATCGACGAGATACGTGGAATAAATACGCCATGACGTTGCAGAATAAGGGAAATATGTGGATTAAAGAGAGAGAGAGAGTGAGAGACCGAAACACAACCAGAATATGAGCATTGTATGGCATTTATTATTAAACACCGAAAATGAAAAAGCTTACATAACTTGGAAGAATAATTCACTAATATTATGAAAACATGAAAGAGGAAAAGTCAACGATATTTGCACATTGGTTCTCATTTACATTGAAAATCCTTGGTAAACGAATGTAGGTTATGTTGTGATAAGTTAGGTTTGAAATGCAAAGAACAGTGTCACGGTTTCACATTGAATGTCGTTTTCGTTGCAAGTGATTATGTTAGGCTAGGATGTTAGGTTAGGTTGTGTTGGGTCAGGTATGAAATGTAGTGAATAATCTCACCATTTCACATTGAAAAACATTTTCATTGCAAAATATTGGTAGACGAAAGGTTAGGTTGCGTTAGGTTAGGTTGTGTTAGGTTAGCATTAAATGCAGTGAAGAGTCGCACCCTTTCACATTGAATGTCATTTTCATGGCAAATTATTGGTAGGCGAAAGGTTAGGTTACGTTAGGTTAGGTTGTGTTAGGTTAGGTTTGAAACGCAATGAACAGTCACCGTTCCACAATGAAAATCATTTTAATTGCAAATTATTGGTAGACGAAAGGTTAGGTTGCGTTAGGTTAGGTTGTGTTAGGTTAGGTATGAAATACAGTGAAGAGTCGCACTATTTCACATTGAATATCAATTTCATTGCAAATTATTGGTAGGCGAAAGGTTAGGTTAGGTTGTGTTAGGTTAGCATTAAATGCAGTGAAGAGTCGAACCCTTTCACATTGAATATCATTTTCATTGAAAATTATTGGTAGACGAAAGGTTAGGTTTGGTTAGGTTAGGTTAGGTTGGGTTAGGTTAGGTTGTTATGTTAGGTGAGGCTGTGTTAGGTTAGGTATGAAATACAGTGAAGAGTCGCACCGTTTCACATTGAATGTCATTTTCATTGCAAGTTATTGGTATGCTAACAGTTGGAAGCGCATCGCGAAATGCGTTTTTGTTCTGTTGCGCGATGACAATTCGTTTGCATAACTTCCGGGTGTGTGTTGATGAATGGCGCATGGCCGGGGAATGGCTCGTGCTGTTCCTGTCAGCTGTGGTCCTCGAACGAGCGAGCGACTGCTTTACGATGCGAACTCTCTTCCTGCGTCTTTTTGCGATGCGTGACTCCGTCGAAGTTGATTGCCGGCGCATTCGTTGATTCAATCACTTCGCAAATTGTTTCTTCTATGAATTGTGCGTCTCCAGATAGCGCTACTTTTCGCATCGCCAGCGGTCGTAAACGCGATGAGGAAACGCACTGTCTGCCGGCTAGCGGTAGCCTCCTGGCAGGCAGAAGCGAGTCTGTTAATTTACAATAAATTCCTGTGCGCTGCAAACATTTTAGCATGCGAAAATCTAGGCAAAACGCAATAAATTCGATAATTAATGAATGTGCTTTGGGCACTTAGCACTCTCGCGATTTGCGCGCTGGAAAAAGGTTAGAAATTGTACATTTACCTTGCTTTATTAAGCACCTCGTCATGGACGAAGATGATGAATTCGCTGAAAAATACGCGTTGTATTTGCATAGGAACCTCGTGCTTTTCTTCACGCTGCTTCGTATGTTCACCATTATCAATCCGTCTCCTCCAGGAAGAACTTACTCCCCCCACTCCCATTATCTACCATGTCTTCTGGTAATACGTATCCTCTAAACCCGGGAGTTCCTCAGATATTGATTGAACTATTTGCGTTTCTCAAATCGTTCCGAGCAAGTTTCAGTTTGTTCAGCATTAGATTCGGTCTTCAAATTTGCCCTGTGATGTAACCTCAATAAGTGTTCTGTTGCAAATAGTAACAACCATTACAAGAGCATTCAGGATACAAAAAGGCCCAAATCGTCCACATTCTGATGATGATTTACATGGTTCTACAAACAAGGGGAATTTAGGACGTTAAAAACAACCAAAGGGCCATATTTTATTCCTTAAAAGCCATGTATTTAGGACACAAAACATTGATTTAGGCAAGTTTAGGCAAATACTTAAAAACGGTAAATACATACATCATTTTGTTTAAAAAAACTTGAATAAGAATTATAGGGACATCTCTTGTCATTCCTTAGATCCTTAGGGAAATATCAGCTAGTACCCTTGAATTCTAAGCATAGGCTATAGTACAATAGGCCATCGGAAAACAAGAGTTTGTTGGAAGAAAACAAACGTTCTACAATACATCACAGGAGGTTGTAGGACAATACTTAAAAATTGACCAGTCAGCTGCGGTATGAGCTGTAGCTTCAACTGCTTCGCCGCTGAGCAGCTCAGCAAATACTTACTTGTCTTTTTCGAAAACACTTGGATAAACTTTGACAACATAATTTTTTTCTATATAGTTTTCTATTCTTGAGAGTTGCTTCGGCATTATTAATAACTGCAAGACTTTCTGTAAGAGGTAGCTCGAATGTTTCTTATGTTTTGATGCAATGAGACATTTATAATGCCAATTCATTCCTAAAAGAGCTTTTGATATTTGCATCGAATATAGATTAAATGTGAAGAACAGGTATATTCTCTTTTAGGACAAAATAGGCGATATCCCCCGATTTAGGTTGTTAAAATTCAAAATAGGCAACTATACAAAATAAAACAAGCCAGATCGCTTCGGTTTGTCGAGAAACACGTAGATTTTGAGTTATTTCTAATTTGCCTTGCATTAAAACAAAAACACATTTTGCCTAAACTCCCCTCTCTACTCATGAGTCATGACTGTACTCTTTCTAAATGTTTCCAAAACCCCCAAACCCACATTCTGACCAAGTGATGAATTGGTTCAAATTGGATATTCCAATTGGATTGGTGCTTCAATACAATGGAAATAGGTTATGGATAGGTGAGAACCTACTGTAGAATGAGGCAGCATTGCGTAATTGCATAATTACACAAATGCAGGAAGAATAATCGTTGATTAAAGTGTTGGCGACGCCGCAGCAAGAATGGCAACCTGTTGATGCGCGATTTCTTGCGCAACGTTTCAAGTCGTCGCCGCGGCGCGTGCAAAACGGGTTTAATTAAAACGAAATTATACGAGTGTCACCTTCTTCCGCGCCATTACCCGGTTTCGCCGCCATCGACGACGACGATTTTAATGAAGATTGCCATCTGCAATCGGCGATCGATTGCGCAAATCGTAACTGCTACCGCAATTTGCTAATCAATCGGTCATTTAATCGCTCGTCGCCGCTAATTCGCCTGTTTGCGCCGAGATCGCGCGTAATTGCCTCGAACTGAGCTCGTCAACGGTACACGCACACCGTCTGGAGACAATTTTCTTCTATCGCCGGAGTCCATCGCGCAAATGCGTCGTCTCAGTCTCTTGCTCAGAGTGATGGCTATCAGTGCTCATCAGTCACGAGCAAGTACCGTACGCCGGTAGCAATTTCACTTACGCTCTCTCTCTCTCTCTTCTTCTTCAATGCCATGTGAGCGCACATCTTCTTCTACCTTCTTACCGGACGTTTCCGCGCATCGTTGGCACTCACAAATCGTGAACGATTTCCTTTCGGCCACTGGGCGTACAATGCCTCCGCGTTTCTTGCCGCCGCACAAATCCAATAATAATGACAAACGCACGCATTATCTTCGCCAAAGAACACATCAACGATCGCAAATCTTTCACTTCTACAACTACCTTGAGCGTACCATATTGCAAAACAAGAATCTAAGACCATCTTCAGCTCATGTATGGCTGTGTGTCCTTCATTTACGCCTTAAATACAAATAATTCCATCGCAATGAAATATTGGGTATATTCCGTCTACTCCTGGGATAGGCACAACGGGAAAGAAACCTAGAAAAACCACATGGTTCCAAAGTTATAGCGAAACATAACCTAAATATTCTCTTAGGGCAATTTGTACACATTTCAACTAAACTGGTGTCCGGAACCGGCATTCATTGGAAACTTAATTAATTTGCACATTGCAAAAGAATAATCTAAGACCATCTTCAGCTCATGTATGGCTGTCGTCCGTTCGTCCGTTTGTGTGTCCTTGATTTACGCCTAAAATACAAATAATTCTATCGCAATGAAATATTGGGTATATTCCGTCTACTCCTGGGATAGGCACAACGGGAAAGAAACCTAGGAAAACCTCATAGTTCCAAAGTTATAGCGAAACATAACCTAAATATTATCTTATGGCAATTTGCACATATTTCAGCTTAACTGGTGTTCGGAAATTGCATTAATTGGAAACTTAATTAATTTGCACATTGCAAAAGAGGAATCTAAAATCATCATCAGCTGATGTATGGCTGTCCTCCGTTCGTCTACTGTGTGTCCTTGATTTACGCCTAAAATACACATAATTCCATCGAAATGAAATATCATGCATATTTCGTGAACTCCTAGGATACACACGACGGAAAGGAAACATAGAAAAACCGCATGGTTCCAAAGTTATAGCGAAAATAACATCATTTCCCATGAAAAACAAACATAACCTTAATCTTCTCTTAAAACTGGTATTCGGAATTTGCATTAGTTGATTAATTACCAAGTTCGACCGTTTCGAAAACTTGAAACATCTTAGAAAGTAAAAAGGGTCAAAAGGGCACCATGTGCAAGGGTGCACGTTGCGCAGCAGTAGCGGAAGAGGCTGAGAGCTCAGATGAGATGCGTGTGTGGAGAGCTGCTGCGGACCAGATGGCCGTCGATGTCCTGGCCACGTTTTTTCCATCGTCGCCATCGTCTTCGTCTTCGTCGTCGTCGTCGTCGTCGTGTTTGGCCTTTTCATTCGCCGCTCTCACCCAACGAACTTTTTTATGCCCCTCGTGCGTGGCTGGCTGCGTGCGTTTTTTTCCTTCGCGCGCACCGTAAAAGGGGGCAGATTTTTTCTCAAGTTACCCCTATATCCCGTGGCCATACGGTACCTTCTTCTCGTGCACGCTGCCGCTGTCGATCAAAGCGACCAAGTGTTCCGTTTCGTTTCTTCGGGCGCGCGCACAATGCACGATTTCGGCCATAGGGATGCAATGAGGGTGAACCCCCAATTCAATTGATAAAAACTACCCATGGGTCAAACGCGCAGAATGCCACGAGGTGCAAGCGATTGGTTTCGCTCGCACACAACCGCAAGCAAAATAAGAGAAGGATGAAGATGAAGAAGAAGAAAAGTGATGGTAAAAAAGCATCCTGCACATGTGGATCATATCGAATTTAATTCTCGTTGGCGCAACTGTTGCTCGGCCTCTATCAATATTGAAACAACGTGCAAATGTGATAACGGCGAAAAGAACAAATATCCCCCGAACGTGGCCCAAATGAAGATTTACAGTTGCATGCATCCACCCCTCGCGTTTAAGACAGTGGCTTACACGCTGCGCCTGCGACTCATTGCCAAGTGGAGAGGAAGCGATCGAGACGGCTGAGGGCAAACGGTCAAGTTGGGCGAGCGAGTGGAGTGGCGTTCTCACAGCCAACCCTCGGCCGCTGGCTGGCACATGCAGCCCCTAAATTGCGCACAAGTGCTTGCCATCCGGTTTTTGACCACAAGAGCATTCCGATGCTGTCATAACATTGCATCGGGCACGAAAGCAGCGCGCATGCCCACAACAGTGTTGCCGATTAGGTGTACCCATTGCACCCGCAATAAAGACGCACCTCTTTGCTGACTTCTATTAATTCGAGTTTCACTACGTTCCCAATGAATCTCTCATAGCTATAAATGGCAACACCTTCTGATTATAGACCGGTTTATATATATGTCGCAGGAAAATGGCAGAATTCGTGATTCAATCAAATTCCTAGAGATTTTATTGAATCTCGTGAGATGGCAAAATGACAATGGCGTGAATTGCGACAGTGAAATAATAAAACATGTAAATGTATGCATTTTGCGGGCAAAATAACCTGCAAAATCATATAACAATTCTATTGGAAAAGGGTGAAATGAATAATAAAAGCAATACATTCTCCAATCTAGTAATAATTGGATTAGCTTTAAACTTATTGACATTGTAGGTGCAGGTGTAGTGGCAGTAATTATTGTTTCAGCTATAGACAAAACTGAAAGTCAGAACGAATTTGTTTCTGAAGAGCACTTCAATATGGCAATCATTAAACTTTTAACAATCGCCATCATAATGAGACACCTGTGTAGACGAGTGAAACTATTCAACAAGCAGTCAAAATGCCCGAGGAATTTAGGGTTGTCATTTTCCCATCTCCCGGGATTCAATCAAATCCCTAGATATTTGATTGAATCGTCCCAACCTTACTGCCTTTTATTTAGCAATCGATTGTGCATATAATAGTTTTCGATATGTAATAGCATATGATCCGGTTTAGTCAGGGCCGGTTTCAGGTGGAAACAATAGATCGGCGCCTCCGTATAAGGGCGCTATAATTGAGGCTTACTTGCAAATATTGCGATATGATGAAAGGGCAAACATGGGGAATACCCATTTTCGGGCGATGGGACCTCTGGTATTCCCCGTGCTGCATTGTGGTCTATTACTCATTTGAGGGACGTGAATTATTGTACTAGAGCTGGTACTGGGTCTAGGTATGAAGCGGAGTCATTCGCTACAACTGCCAGGAGGAGATCAAGTGTGCGTGCGCAATGCGAAGAATGATCAGTAAGCTGCAACTGTTGCGGGCTGCTTGCATCTCACACGTTGCACAATGGGGTGACCAGCAATTTCTCCGGATGCTCACATTCGACTTGACGGACACTTCCAAAAAGGTGTGCGTAACTGGTGTTTAGCGAGTAAATGCGCTCCAAACAACGCGCACTTTGCTAATGATACGGAAGCACAATGAGATACGAGAAATCCTTCCATTCTTGCAGTGCATTCAATGGTGGACAATGCGAGTAACCACAGGTATCGTGTTGGGGCAATTTAATATTGGGAACAGAAATACGTACTTCTTGCGTGGAAACGCAGGTCTTGATAATTGATGCTTTGGTATAAGCGCCTTCAGTGCTCGCAGTTTTCTTACCACTGAAATTTAAACTGCATTAAATGTGTGTCATTCGAGATTTTATCGTTATCGTAGTATTTGCTAATATTCATGATATGAATGCATTCATCTGCATTTTATTACAGACTAGTGGAGTACCCAGCGTTGCTTGGGTTTTACTACTATTTGCCCATCTACCCGTCCGTCTGTTCTGCCCGTCC
>JAOEHK010000001.1:221557-238063 GCA_025447835.1 Labidoglobus nevermanni
GCTTACAATAGGAACTGGAGAACATGTTATGCCGACTTATACCTGCTTCAACATAGCGGCTGAGTAGCCTAACGGTTTAGTACAAAGCTGCGATGCTGAGAGTCTCGCGTTCAAACCGCACCAAAATGTTGCAATTTTAAATTCACAGATAGGTTCGTATCTTCACAAAATGTTAACAAAAGAGGAAAACAGGAGAGAAAAGAACCATAACTTGTGCATCAATAATTAAACAATTTGGAAACAGGGGAAAACTGCTCGAAGATTTCGCGCCAAATTAGCTGTCCTGTAATGCAGCACGTGGATCATATATAAAGTTGGAGCGACATACGGAGCGGAGGCACGTCTGGTATTTCATCGTGACTGAAATGAACGCAAAGGGGATGTTGCGCTGCCATCGTCCTGCGAACGCTTAGAAATGTCCTCCGAATGTCGAAATTGCGACGCAGCAGCCGCCTGAAGCGACAGTCCTTGCTTCCAGCATCGCGCACGGCTATAGGGTGCTGGGGGACCTGGCGCATCTGAATCAGCAAGAAATAAGGAAATATCCCATCGGTGTACCACCGTCGCTACCACCCCCATCACGCGCCGCTCACCAGTCCACAGCGATGCAACCCATTGTAAACAATTCGATTCCAGTTTTTCGACAACAAATTCAAATTCCTCGCCCTTAATCTCACTCAAATCGAACGAATGCTACCTGCCTAGGCTTTAACAATCATGCGGGGCGAATCTTACGCTCGGCGCCGTTTTGATCGCCTTCGCTTACGCCTTGCGTGTTTCACATTTCGCATGCACGCAGGGATGGGGGTGGCGGCGGCGGTGGAGAAATGTCGAGGCAGCGGATGGGTTTGCCATCAAGCGCGCCCGAATGTAACAGTAACCACCCTCTATATGCTTTCTGTTTGATCCGAAACATTTCCGCGTACGTTGCAGTCGCACAGCGCAAGGACTCGCTGTGGGGGTTGGCGGTGGTGGCGGCGGCAGCTGCCGACATCCGATTTGCCGCTCCTCGCACGTGCACGACTCGCCTTGGTCGGCTTTATTTGATACCTACAAGGCATGCACCAGCTCTCCAGCTCAAAGACGTGCATATTATTTATTGCGTTTCCACGGCAAACATTATATTGCTTGCTCTTAGAAATAAGCCCCTTAGGGTGTTAAATTTTCCTTGACTTTTGTTTCGCGCACACATAGGGATTGTCTGGCCCTTAGGTGCATCCAGCCATAGGAATTTCAATCCATGGAAATCCCAGGAAACGCCGATTCCAAATATGGTCAGGATGGTCCCAGAAATAGGTGAATACAACTCGTTTTCCTCACTCGCAATTAAAGTACTGGAAAGCATGAACAAAGACGCTTGGGAACATTAGCATTGAGAGCCCAATCTTACGATGCGGTATAGTGTAGCGTGTAGGGGTTGGGAGGGAGGAGGACCGTGAGCCGAATGAGAGTTCCGACGAAGGAGTGCCCCCCCGAAGGCATCCACATATGAGGAGTTCGTGTCGCGGCGTCCTCCTGCGTCCTTCGTAAACGATGGCACAATGCATTCGTGCCGCCTCCGCCACCCTCCAACCACCCTCGCCGAAATGTCTTGCAGAACGGTGCAGCGCAGGGTCCTGCGACCGTGTTGGATAAGCATTGACATTTCGGGTCGCTTGTTGAGAAAGTGCCGCCCCTACCCTCTCCATGGCTCTACTTTGGCTGCCTGTGAAGTCGCCACACAATACTGGCGATTCACCCATTTCTAACGTGCTCCACGTCTGTCAAGGACGAGGCGATTGCTGTACGTCAGGGTGACGCGTAAAAGATTGCAAATTCTGGAATAAATGCCTCGTTCCCAATGAAGATTGGCAATATGTGGGTGCAGCTAACCTAACATCGAAAAGGACAAAGAAAGCAGATGATTTATGAGATTTAAGTCGCTCCGCTCGTAAATATGCACGTTTGGACGTGCGACTAAAGGAGCAGGGCAAGGTGCGCACAAGGGCTGTGCGGTTAGCGGCACGAAATTGCCATCAACCCCTTCGTCTCCAACGGCCTGCCGCCCGCGCACCGACTATTTATAATCGCCATCGAAACGCGAATTGATTTAACGCCACTTGGGCGACATTGCAGCGCACCCGCTTCTGCCACCCCCCATCGCGCAAGGTGGTGGTAACCACCACGAAGCGTATAGTTGACCACTACGCATGGGCCACACCCAAATCGATCGGTTTTCCATGCACGCCGACGACGACAACGACACGTTCACCCCCTTGCGGAACTCCCTCGAAGCATTGCGCGGCAGCAATGGACGCTGGCGCTGGATGCTTACCCCCATTCGTTGCAATCAAATGCCGTGGCGAGAAACGTTGAAATTTGTTTATACGACGCATGTCGCTATAAAATATGAAATGTTTCTGCGCTTTTGTCCTTGCGTCCTTTGTCCTCGCCGCTGTAGCCTGTCCATTTGCTTACGCAAACGCGGCCTGTGTGTGTTTGTGCGTGGGGGTGAGTGAACGCCCAGGTCTCGCGCTAAGAGGCACCGCAGCACAGCCGCCCCCAGCCGCCTCCAAATACCACATCGGCCCTCACAAGCCTTCCTAATCCCTGTGCGCGCGTGGATCTAAAATCCATAATCCCCCTTTGCGTTGGCTTCTAACCCGAAAGCTCGAATACCTTCGCGCCAGCGTCTACCGCGAACGCCGAAGATTCTGCTCAGTTGGCGCACGCCGCTCCCATTTGCTCCGCCAGGGGGTTGGGGGTTGGGGGTTGGCGGCGTGGAACGAGCGTCGGCATGTATGCACATATTAATAAGCAACCGCGATTTGCATAATTAGTCAACCGATTTTTAGCGGCAACATGCGAGTACGAGCTAACATCATCATCGTAATGCAGAGTTCTACTTTATCCGCAATATCCTAATATGCTTTATTGACAATTTATGCATATCTTTGCTACTACAAATTATTTTAACTGTTGTTGCATCATCTTCACGTTGTTGCTAACATCTTAGAATATCTAGTTTTACAGAATTTAGTTTTCCGAGTTTTGGGGATTTTGCAAGAAACTGCTCCAACCACGTTTGCAATTTGATGCACTATATTGTCTTCTTTCCAATTGGCAAGAGATTTTAATTCTTTAGAGTATTTTTTGTAAATATTAGTAATCTAACGCTTTGAATCTCAGAAATTATTTAATATGTTTTCCTTACTATATCTATATATTACATTACATGTTGAAATGAATAAAAATATCAAATTTACTGCCTCCGCTAAATACTGTCAAGTAAGAAATCTTCAAGATCTTCCAGTTAGTCGCAAGGATTCGAGCTTGTCTGAGTTGGACTGGTAACAAATGTATTTGTTGCGTCAGTGGTTCTAGGATTGGTTGGTCAGCTGCTAAGTCTGGGGTCATCTCCATCTGCAGCAAGAGGTATGCAACTAGTCTGTTAATACTTTGAGATTATTCATATGGATTACTTTTATGTGGACCTTTGATTTGCACACATTTCTTTCTGTTATTTCCGTTGCGGTGTAGGGACCAAGATACAGCCTTTAGAGAACCTTTTGTCTATTACTTCCATTATATTATACTTCGGTTATTTTACCTCCATCTAGTTTGTTCTTAATTTGCTGATACAGTAGTTATATTCTTATTATGTGTTTGTATATAATTCTGGAAGTAGATTCTTCTACAGTAGATCATAAATGGTTCTACTCGCTGAATGTCCCAATAAGATTTCCATGGGTGTATACCCTATGGCTGAATGGAAGGTATTATTATAAGCAGGGTTTCCGGACTAACTGTCGGGTATCCATTCTACATAATCCGATAGAGGATATGGATATGGACTTTGTGATCTTGCAAGTCCTTCATCAGCTGAAATTCACGGTCTCTGTCAAAGGTGATACTATTAGGTAGACCGTAATACTGAAAGTATTGGAACAATTTCTCCAGTGAGAGAAATCTTTTGAAACTATCTTTTGGTACAGATGACCAATTTATGAAGATTGTTAGTTGATACTATCGATTTCTTAGGATTATGGGCCTTTAGACCGAGGTCAGCCCCTTGGTCGTAGGATACTTTTGTGACCAATGTGTTACAACATATCTTATTGTTGGCAAGCCCCCTGGTGCTGATGATTCGACTTTGTTCTAATTGGTACTTTGTTCTGGCATCTTTGGAGAAAATCGATGTTTGAGTTACTTGCTGTCCCCCCATAGTGCAACTCCATATGTGCATATCGGCTTGATTATTTATTTGTAGAATTAATAATTACTAACTAACAATAATTGTTGGAACCCTAATACCAATTTAGATTTTAGTTAACCAGTAAAGATACGTTTGATACGTTTATTCTTAGTGAAAGGAAATATCGACACCAATTCGAGGTGTTGACTCTAGAATCTCTACTATTCAACTGAACGATTCCCCTCGATGCTCTTTTCTCTACAATCCTTTCGTTTTTACAATAATCTCTTTTCAAAGCTTACCAAGTTGTTAAAGAAAATCTTACAGTCTACTCATTTAAATATCAAGAACAACACACAAGATGGAGAAACAGTAATAATAGAAAATCGACTTAGAGGTTAAAGACAACTAGTTCTAGGAATCATCTGTAGAAAGAGTAAGTGACTTGGTAGGGGAAGATTGAAAAAGCGGTAAAAATAAATAGAAAAGTATGAAATTTAAAATGGGGAGGATGACGGGTAGTTTGTAACACTTGCGAGAATGTTGAAAGTTTGGTATCGTTTGGGAACAAAGTGAAAACAAACTTTGAGTTCGTTCCGTTCGTCATCCGTTCATTTTCTCGGCATGTGTGAATGATGAATGATTTATATTGACAACAAAGTTGTGGCATGACATTGTTGCGCATACTTTGTAGATGAAAGGATATTAGATGATCCTGGCTGAGAAGAGGTGAGAATGCCGATAATGCATATGCATAGATAAGAGTCGCAGTAAAGTCGAACAACATAAGCTAACGCGAGCGTAAACGAGGTATTGGAATATTCTCGAATACGATGCCGCTGTCGTTCTATTTGCCATCAATCTGAACATGATTTACCGAAATGAGAAACGCTTTTTCGCGACGCGTCCTTCAATAATTTATGCAATGTCATGTCAATGATGCAATTACCACTTAAGTGAACCTCTGCAATCTGTATCAAAGCCGTACTCATGCCATAACAACACCTCAGGCATATTATATTACTGCACGTCAAGTTTCGTCAATAATGCTCTTGTCTTTCAAACAATTTCCAATTAATACTTCATCCAGATACGTGAGGATGGCGTCGAGTTCACTTCACCCAACTCCTTTTGCATGTTCTAACAATCCTAATCTAGCTTGCCCTCCAATAAGAATATAGCTTAGCATCCATTAAGTTATCCGTTATCCCTTTGCTCATTCATATTCTATCAAAATATTTTGTTAAAAGAAATACAAGAGTTTTTCGTAATTATGCCAATTCCTTCACATGATTACTTTAGCGTTCTGCTTCTACAGGAAGTAAGAGAATAAACAACAGCAGAAGAGTACTCCTTAGGTTACTTTAAAGATTCGTATTGTAATCATCATATTCTTATAGTTTACAATACTTGTTAGTCTTGAAAGGGCATTGTTTGGGCACCTTTAAACTTGCCTATAGCAATTAGCATATCGAAATATCGGAATTTAAGCTAAGAAATATATTTACTTTCATCAGCAATCGCGTCAACGCCATAAGAATAATCATAGAATAGCATTGGTTAGCTTAGCTTTCTATTTCTGAGCTTATAATTCCTGTTAGCCTTGAAAGTGTACTATTTGGACAGCTTTAAAGTTTCCTATAGCAATCAGCATATGGAAATATCGGCAATTAAGGTTAGATATAGATTTATAGATTTACTTTCTTAGAAATCTCGTCAACGTTGTAAGGATAGTTGTATGTTAGCATAGGTTAGCTTAGCTTTCTAATTCGGATTTTATAATTCCGGTTAGCCTTGAAAGGGTACTATTTGGGTAACTTTAAAGTCTCTGATATAGTAAGGTTTGTGTGAAGAAGTTCAATTGATTTTACGTAGTAGTTTTTGGTTGCTTTGGTTACATTTACTTTTTTACTATAGAAAAGCTAAAAATGCTGTTTAACCCAGAAAGAAATTAACCGAAGTGTATGGGGAAAATGAGCTGACAACACGCCAGTGCTAGAATTGTTTTGCAAAATTTCGCTCCGACAATTTTGATGTCGAAGATGCACCATGTTCTGGAAGGCTGGTTGGAGCTGATAAAGATATGATAAAAGCATTAGTTGATGTAAACCGGCGAATAATGACACATGAGATTGCTGAGAGGTTAAATTTATCGAAACTGTTTATAACCACCTCAGTAGCCTGGATTTGACCATGAAGCTACTTTTCTCAGAGATCCTTTCAACACTATATGAATACCCGTAGGTTAGCATAGGTTAGCTTAGCTTAGCTTCCAATTCCTATTAGTGAGGAAAGGATCCTTTAAATTTTGTACTGCAATTAACATATAACAATATCCACGTTAATAGAACATGGCTGGTAATGTCAGCAAAGCCAGTAGGCTAAGACTTAGGGCGGTAATAAGGTAATCACAAGCGCATTTGAAAAGGAGGTACAATAATAAATAATTTATGACATTTCAAAGCAGCAGGTCGGGTGGGGGGGGGGGGGGTGTGGGCGTGTGGCGGTGGGCAGACGAACAAATAGCGCTCGCCGTAATATATGAAATCGAATGGAATTGAATGGCAACGCTGGCCTTTGTTCGGCTCGCAGCGCCATCCGGGCGTTCATTAATATCATTAATTGTTCACCACCGCCATTGAGTTGCGGCCCGGTAGCGGCAGAGCGTGGCCAAAATGTAGCAATAAGGGCGCGCTTACCCGCTCTTGTTTTCTTATGCAGAATGTGCTGTCGGAGCGATATGTCTTTGGCGGGGCGCGGCCCACAACCGGGGGTTCCTTTGCAATTTGCAAATTCTAGAATGGCCATACCAACCCTCAAAAATCGCCAATAGTCATATAGAGTCGGCAAGAGAGGAAAACAAATTGGTTGTCTTGCAATTGAACAACAACTGAAGACGTCTCATTTGTTCGAAAGTCAACAGGGATGATTTGTATTTTAACTTATTACAAGCAGCAGTAACACGTGGAATGAGGACGGAAATTGCGAAAAATTGCGATCATTGTGGGAAGACGACGAGCTCAATGACGTCAAGCGCCCTGTCGACGATCAGACGTCATCATAAAGGGGATGCAAATTAAAAAGGATGCGTGCTGGCGGCGGCAACCTGTTGAATCGCGGCCCGTCGCGGCAGCGAACTCTTCGAGCATCATAATTAGAAAAATAAGCAGTAAGTAAGCGGTCGGGGTGGGGGTGGCGGCGGCGGCGGCGGCGGCGAAACCCAGCCAGCTGCTTTTACTTACGGCGTACTTATGTAGTTAAACATGCGCGTCCCTGCCCGCCCCCGCCGCCAGAATGGTAACAAGAGCAACGCAAACAAATTGAGTTAGCAATGGCGTAGAGGGCGCGCGCGCGCGCGGCGTCGGTAAGGACGGAAATTGTCGTCGCCGGCAATCGGCCGCCATCCCAATTAATCCCTCTTCACGCGGACACACGGGAGCACGGCACGCATGCTTGACGAGTGATTTATTTAATGTCCGGTTACGGTCAGCCAAACACGGGGGGCTCGTCCCAATTCGATTCTAATGTGCGCGCGAGCCGCGAGGGGCGCGCATGATGGATGGCGTGTTTATATGGCGAGTGACCAGCAGGGGCGAAGGTCAGGGAGGGAGGCAGCGCGCGTCGGCTTGGGGCGCGATACGCGTAAGGGTCAATTGGCCGGCAGCAAACTCGCCCTGCCTGGCCCAGGCTGGCCAAGAAAGTGCATTAAGACGTGTCCGCTTCCTTGTTCGGGTCAAGCGGAAAGTGTTGCGGCCGACAGGTCAATTAAACCGGCGTCAATCACAATTGCGCCTCCTTGCCCACCGGAAGAAAGGGGTGATTCAGTGGAAGAACAGCTTGCTCAACTGCTGTTTCTCCCACAAGAAAAGTATTGGACTAGAAACCGTTTTTCCTCTTGAACCGGAAATGATGTCATTGTAGAAATATATGCATTTATCAATTGCAAGTATATACCTACTTTACCGACTGGAAGAAATCTGCACACGAAGCAAAGCTAACCTAACTTCTTAGCAATTCCATCACGCAGTTGGAGATTGCTAGTTTTATGAAGTCAATTCAATGAAAATGCCGCGAAAGCGAAATCAAAATAGTTAATAATGCTAAATGTGATAGCAAAGCGTGGCTAAACAGCGCCTAATTTCATCCCTGGCAGGGCGGCGGCAGCCCGAACCACAAATATATAGTTTAATATATATGTTAATAAGGCGGCTAAGACATGAGTAATCTTATTGGCTGCTTTATTACGCCATCGTTTAATGCGCATTGCATATCGCCATTAGACGCGCCGAATGACAACCCCTGACAGGGCGCTGAAATTTTAACGCGCGAGCACTTTGCACTAAAATTCCGAAAATTGCACGCTTAAGTGATGCAATTGAGCGAGTTACGTCCTCGTATATGACACTCGTCAAATCTCATTCGCGAAAAATTTATATTGCACCCCTCACTGCCGATGAGATAAGATCGCCCTGAACGCCATCTGAGACGTTTTCTCACATGTTCAGATTCGATCGTTAACCCCTTTCGATTAAATTGAAAAGAATTCTGCAATCTAATGTTTCCAAATTCCTGCAAATCAAATCCTAACCTGCAATTAGGAGCCGGGGTGGTTTTTGTATTATTGCCAGGATAACCAGGATGTGTGATCAGACTTTGAGCATAAACTCGCTTCGGAATTGAAAACAAACACGCTCGCATCTCTAGCTACCCCCTCGGCACGCTGGCGGCGCGTTCTCCCCGCTGCCACCCCCGCTGTCCGTATGTAGCAGGTGGGTAAACATGGCCGCCGTTTCGCCATCGCCATCGCACACGTTCGCCGCGTGTGCGAGACGAGAGCGCGTTCGGAAGCTCGGAGCTGGTGCTACCCTCGAGGGTTGTTAGCGACCACAGTGCCTAGCAACCCACCCTCGCCCTAGCAACCGCTAGCCACTAGCCGCGGACACTTATTGATTACAGTGTGTACGCGTCAGGCCTCTGCCGCACATGCACATCCCTTCGCTGCCGCCGCCGTCGCCGCCGCCATCACCCGCTACCCGCATTCATCCCCTACGCGGGCGACGCGCACGGCCTCCATTCGTGCGCCCGGAATGCCCAAATATTCCGAGCGCTTGCTGGGATGCGGCGAAATTGTAGCCATTTGCAGTTTGAGGTTATGCGGCAAAGTGCAGGTGTGCAAAAGTTGAGAGACAATTGAAGGGATCGTAGCGGAAATGGCGGTGAATCGGATGCGCGGAATTACCAAATGTTGTCATCCCTTGAGCAAGCAATGCGAGCCCAAATGAGGTTCAGGATTCGACGAAATTTTTAAGTTATTTTACTTGTTGATTGTGTGCACGAGGGTAAATTATGCAACGCGCCTGCAACACCACCGGCATGGCACGAGCCTCGTCTCTTCTTGCCTTCTTCTTATTTTCCTTGCTCGCGATTAACTCGTCGACGAGTTGCTCATTCATAATTTAATCATCAATGCAATGGCTGCTTGCATAATGCATAACGATGTAAAAATGGCATTCGCTTACTATAATACAATGTTCAAATGCTCAGCTTCAACAACTTCGCCTAGTTTGTTAAGCACACTTACACTTTTCAATAACAATTTCATTTCATTTAACTTCTTCGCAAACTTTTCTCGCTTCAAAACTTTACTTCATAATAATTCATGTTCTGCTACACTAAGGCACGATTTAACGACTAAAAGATGATCTTCGGATCTCTAATTAAAGTATTAATTTCAATTACCTGATATAATTAATATAATAATAATTGTAACAAAAATTACAAGAAACTAGTAAAGGACTCAGCCTTGCCTGAATTTTCAAGTTTTGTACATGAGGTATGTTTCGGTATAACTCTCGAACCATGAGATTATCCAAATTTTTCTTTCCGTTGTGATTCAGCCAAGGATATACAGAACATTTCCAATATTTTATATCCATCAAATTATTTATAATTTAGTTGCAATTCAAGAACATACAGATGGACTGACAGTATGAATGTCAAAATGTCCATCAATATTAGGTTAATTTTAAATTTCCACGATAATGGGTACTTAATTATGATGATGACATATTTAAGGTTTCTATTAGTTTATTTATTGAGCATCTAGGGTTTACACCCTCCGTTAATTATGACCTAGTGGAATTGTCAATAAAGTTGAAGATTGTGTGACTTCCGTCAAATTTACTACAAATTTTATTATTGCATTTTATTAGCAGCTTTATTGCGCACGATTTTTATTACAACGCGATCCAGCATCCAGCATCCCTGAGCAATTGAGACACGCACTTTCTTGCCACGTTTTTCTCACCTTTCCCGAAACGTGGATGCATCCAACGCGTAATGCAATAACCAAGCTGAAAGCAGCAGAGTCCTGGCACGTGTGGCGGAAAATTATCCACCGACAGGGGATGCAATCGACTTTGCAGCTTAAAATCAACGCAAACTGCATGAAAGTCCAAAAACTGAAGGGATAATCCAATGAAACGCTGCAGTCGAAGCACAGCTGGATGCCAAGCATGGTCAATCGTGACCAACTCATCCCCCAACGCTAGAATGCATCACAAAATGGCGGCCATGTCGTGACACAGCATCCATACGTCCGAAAGGGCGCTAAAATTGTGTTTACTTCTGTATGCTTATTTATGCCATAAATAAATAAAGCACAAATTGAATTTTTCAGTTTACGAGCAATCACGTTGAATTGAAGACAAATCCGAGAAAGCTTCCGTCACAAATGTGTGAAAACTATAACTCAAGTGCTTTCCGAGATCTGCACGTTCTTAACGAAGGGGTTGAAATGATGCGAATGAATATAGATGCAGACGCGGCAAGCTCTGGCGGAATGTTCACGATGTTGACTACAAGGGCGGCGGGGGTGGTGGCGGTTTTGGTTTAAGCGCTTTAAGCGCCTCGCACACGAGGCGAAAATGTGTAACATTTTACGAGTGCGCTTGCCGCGCTTATCGCACAGGGTTGCACGCCCAGTCGCGGCATGATCAAATAAATTATTAAGCCGCAACATGATTTTTACGCCCGTTTCGTGTGCAGCATGCCAAAACGGCGTATCTGGCGCAAACGGACGAAATCTCGAAAAGCACCCTTGCGCCATAACTGATTTAGAAACTTACCCATCTCGGATACGCGGTGTGTTTCACTTTTCACATCACATCCGGAAGTCGCTGGTCGGCGGTCAGCGGATGTGAGTACGAATGCGGAGAGATGGCCGGGAGACAGGAAGGTTGCGCTGACACTGAACGGGTTGGGGGTATGCCGAAGCTGGTGAGCTGCGCCCCGGCAAGGGCACCGCGGGCTGACACATCCAGGCGGGTAATGTATGCACGCAGCCGTTGTTGGGATTGCATAATAGGTATGCAAAGGTCCTTCCTATAACTCTTTCCCGCTATTGTAGCGCAAGGGTTGCGACGGCCCTCTCACTTCAGGCGCGCTTGTCGGGCGGTTATGTTCTCTGTCATCTGGGACGTGCACGGAAGGCCCGGGATGTAAATAAATATACCTGACCTGACCTGCATCACTCTGGCTGCCCCATTGTGTGCGCGTATGCGGATGTGGAAAAGGTGGCGTTGGCCAAAGGGTTAAACTGGCAAATGCAGGAAATGAATGCCTCCAAATGAAGTTTTCATTCGGTGGCTCCGTTTTTGTTTGCGTTTCGGATACGTTCTTGCCGATTCGAGCAGCGAAACAGAGAGAGAGAGAGAGAGAGAGGAACTGGGACTGATACGAATCTGAGTAAGGTTGCGGCGACAGCAAAGGGGTGACAATGTACTTGTCTTATCGAGATCTGTCAAGTTGCCAATAAGAGGCTCTTCGTGGACGTGGCAATGGATGGTATGGAATCAACAATGTGATTGCGCATGAACCACTTTCATTTGGCTGCGCAGCGATTTTTATCGCTTGGAATTCAAGCACTCTTGACCAATCCTAACGTGTCACATTTTATAATTGTGATTGGAAACGTTAGGCTTTGTTGTCTAGCTAGGTTACTTGTGAGCCTGCTAGGAACTATTTTCAACACTTAAAATTCGCTGCTAATACCAATTGGTAATTTTACAGTTCACTAATAATAATAATAATAGGGGATTTAATGTTAATATGAACAGCAACACTGCCTTTACAATACTAACAGCAAATATAACATAAAGAAATAGAGATATTAACAGAACTGATAACAAATGAACTCAACTAAATTTGCCTGGTCCTACCAGAAGAGTTCAGGTTCGCGGTAACCAGGCTATGCCACTTTTTATAATATTATAAGACTGAAAGAACGTTAAATTGCTATTAAATATTACTTGAATTTAGTTATTGAAGATGGACACCTGACATTTAAGATGTGGTACTGTTTCCTCCTTTGGGTCTTGATTTAGTTTTTTCGTGATTCGAAAGCATTTTTGATGTCGTAAATGTATTGTGTGGGGGGATTGAACCCAATACTCTCAATTCGTCAGTCATCTACTTAACAATTAGGCTACCAAGAACATATCAAGTCAACAGTACGCTGAGTGTATTCTGAGTTCATTTCTTCTAAGTTCCAATTCTAGGTGCAATACAAGGAAACGAAATAATTCGAAATACGAAATGCATTCAACAGAATTTTATTGAAGAAGTAGCTAATTTCTTGGTAATTTCTTAGGTTAGTATAATATTCCATTTATAAACTACGTGTTTCAGACGTTGCTGTTATTTTATTGTTATTATGTTATAATATAGGGAGAAATCAATGTATTGTAAAATAATACAATTTCACAATATATATTAGAAATGCTCATATTCTTACATTCTTATCTATGTAGAGATAAATGAGCCTGTGCGACCGTTTGTGTGTTCTTGATTTACGCCTAAAATGCAAATAATTCAATGAAAATTAAATATTAGGCATATTCCGTGTTCTCCTGGGACCATTAAGGCGAAAAAAGAATTTGGATAAACATCATGTTTCGAAAATTATTGCGAAAAATAAAACAGTTTCCCATGCCAAATCAAGATGGTAAATAGACGAATATTGAAGGTTAATTTGCGTACTTTTAATGTCTCCTTAAGGACGCATATTTAATTGGGAAACCATACCATGTTTCAAATCAGATCGTTAATTGATCAATTTGCAGGATTTGAAATATTCCTATCTTCAAAAGTCGTAGATAATTCCGATATTGTTGATACAAATGTAAAATGTGATAAATGTAAGAAAGGGTCATATTAGCGTCATTAACAATAGTAATTATTGCAACAAGACAAATGAACACGTCTTTGGAACGCATAGGGATGCGATGCCAATTGCAGAGGCAACCCTTTGCTTGCAATTTCCCATAACATGCCTTTCTTTGGCAGCTGCCGCCAAATGGGATGCGCTGTGAGTTTACAGTTTCATATATGGGCATTCAACTCATTGTGCAATCGTACCTTCGCCTCTTAGTTGACACGGCCCGTAATGTGTATGCTCCTATAGTTAACAAGCCGCTTCCAGATGCTGTTTCCAGTGGATACTCGGCGGAAATTCGCATTGTGATATGCTGCTTAGTCGCTCTATCACATATTAAAGCCACAGGCATGGGGGTGGTGGTGCGTCGCTGAAATCAGCGCACAGGTGCACACACTCACGCGTGGGATGAGCGGAGGCAAAAGTGGTCCTTCCCTTTGTGCTGGCGCGTCTTCCTTTATCAAAATCAAAACAGACGCAAGGCACAAAGCTTTGTTCGAGTACACATCCAGCGTGCCGGTATGTTTATTATCTGCTGCGTGCTTATCATTATCGTCATTATTGCCTTTGTATCCTGCTGCTATTAGCTTCTTTTGATGAGAATTCAGAACGTGCTCCCGGGCAGTATCCAATGGGAACTTGCAAGAAATGAATTGGCAGAGGATAGAAAGTATATGCACGCTCATCGCACGGTAGACTATTACTGTTCTCGGTAGCCTAATCGTTAAGTAGATGACTGACGAGTCGAAAGTATTAGGTTCTAACCCCACAAACCGGTGCACTTTTAAAATGCTTTAGAACCACGAAATACCTACTTCATGCCCAAAAGATGAAGACAAGGCATCTTAAATGAAAGATGTGGTTGAAGTATGTTGCTCTCGGTTAATGATAGAGACTAAATAAGTGACTAAAGACTGAGGATAATTAGGAATGGCAGAAAAGGCAATGGGAGACTCTAAAAATATGAAAATCAGAAATCAAAGGCTTCAAGGCAAGAGGCGAATTGATATTTAACACGCAATTTAATCAAATTGCAGAATTAAGTGAAATATTGCAGAATATCAGCATTTCTAATATTTCTATGTTAATATTTGTAGATTGCCTGACATTATTTGTAAGAATAAGATCACTAAATATTGTGAAATTGTATAATTATACATGATTGATTTCTGCCTTGATTATAATATAATAACAATAAAATAACAGCAACGTCTGAAACACGTAGTTTATAATTGGAATACTATACTAACCTAAGCTAAGCTAAGAAATTACCAAGAAATTAAGTACTTCTTTAATAAAATTCTGTTGAATGCATTCCGTATTATATGGCAGTTTCAATTCGTCGTTTTCTTGTATTGCACCTAGAACTGAAACTTAGAAAAATTGATCGGAGAGACAATGGAAATTATATGTACGCTCAGCGTATTGTACACCAGTAATGTTCCTGGTAGCCTAATCGTTAGTAGATGACTGACGAGTCGAAAGTATTAGGTTCAATCCGTACAAACCGGTGCACTTTTAAATTAAAATAATGAATTTACAATCTTATAAAATGCTTTAGAACAACGAAAAACTTACTTTAAGCTCAAAAGATGAAGACAAGGCATCTTAAATAAAAGATGTGGTTGAAGTTTGCTGCTCTAAGAAAGCGGTTGATGATGGAGACAAAATAAGTGACTAAAGGCTGAGGATAATTAGGAATGGCAGAAAAGGCAATGAAAGACTACAAAAATATGAAAATCAGAAATTAAAGGCGTCAAGATAAGAGGCGAATTGATATTTAATACGGAATTTAATCAAATTATAGAATCAGGTGAAACATTGCAGAATATCAGCATTTCTAATATTTCTGTATTAATATTTTTAGATTGTCTGACATTATTTGTAAGAACAAGATCACCAAATATTGTGAAATTGTATAATTATGCATGATTGATTTCTGCCCTGATTATAATATAATAACAATAAAATAACAACAGCAACGTCTGAAACACGTAGTTTATAATTGGAATACTATACTAACCTAAACTAACCTAAGATATTACCAAGAAATTAAGTACTTTTTCAATAAAATTCTGTTCAATTCATTCCGTATTATATGGCAGCTTCAAATCTTCATTTTCTTGTATTGCTTCTAGAACTGAAATTTGGACTGTAGACTAGTAATGTTCCTGGTAGCCTAATCGTTAGTAGATGACTGACGAGTCGAAAGTATTAGGTTCAATCCGCACAAACCGGTGCACTTTTAAATTAAAATAATATTCATAGATTATTAGATTGTAAATTCTTACAATCTTAGAAAATGCTTTAGAACACCGAAAAACCTACTTTAAGCTCAAAAGGTGAAAACAAGACATCTTAAAAGAAAGATGTGGTTGAAGTATGCTGCTCTAAGAAAACGGTTGATGATAGAGACTAAATAAGTCACCAAAGAGCAGAGGGTAATTAGGAATGGCAAAAAAGGCAATGGGAGACTGTAAAAATATGAAAATCAGAAATCAAAGGTCAATGCAAGAGGCGAAATGATATTTAACACGCAATTTAATTAAATTGCAGAATTAAGTGAAACTTTGCAGAATATCAGCATTTCTAAATTTTCTATGTTAATATTTGTAGATTGTCTGACATTATTTGTAAGAACATGATGACCAAATATTGTGAAATTGTTTAATTATACATAATTGATTTCTGCCCTGATTATAATATAATAATAGAATACTATACTAACTTAAGCTAAGCTAAGAAATTACCAAGAAATTAAGTACTTCTTCAATAAAATTCTGTTCAATTCATTCCGTATTATATGGCAGTTTCAATTCTTCGTTTTCTCGTGTTGCACCTAGAACTGTAACTTAGAAAAATTGATCGGAGAGGAAATGGAAAGTATATGTACGCTCAGCGTATTGTAGACCAGTAATGTTCCTGGTAGCCTAATCGTTAGTAGATGACTGACGAGTCGAAAGCATTAGGTTCAATCTGGACAAATCGTTGCACTTTTAAATTAAAACAATAGATTTACAACCTCAGAAAATGCTTTAGAACTAGGATGAGCAACACGCGGCCCGCGGGCCGCATGCGGCCCTTTAAACATGTTTGTGCGGCCCACAAAGCATTTCTA
>JAOEHK010000001.1:247664-269073 GCA_025447835.1 Labidoglobus nevermanni
ATTTTGTTGCAAAATCCAATAAGAATTATCAAAAATTAATTGATGTCAACAGCTTCATTACATGATGATGTCAATTAGTTTTTGATAATCTAATGTAATGATAATGTAATCTAATATGGAGTCTCAAATTCTAAAAAAACGTAAAGTCCCGTAAGTTAGCAACAATGTTTAAATATGAGGTCGTCTAGCATATACACCTAGATCATAGTTTTAGGCAATCTTATGCCTAAGACTGTGATGCATTTATACTAATAGACGTCAACATCCGACTGCATTAAAAATGGGAGGTCAGTGTACTCATTAAACTAACGTGAAACTAATGTCCAGCTACGAACACTACAATAACTGAAGTCCTGTATGTTAGAGACAAATTTAGTATCTGAGGTCATTTAGCATATTCACTTGGACAACCGTTCTAGCCAAGCTTACAGCTAAGGCGCTACTGCATGTATACTACTAGACGTCAACATCTAATTCCATTAATATTGTACCTCACTGCAACCAACAAACCTAGATGAAATATATACTAATATGGAGTCTGGAATTCTATAAAACGAAGTCCCATAAGTGAGCAACAATATTTAACCATGAGATCGTATAGCTTATACACCTAGATCATAGTTTTGGGCAAACTAATACCTAAGACTGTGATGCATTTATACTAATAGACGTCAACATCCGACTCTATCAAAAATGGGCTCCCAGTGCAATGCGAAGAGTATAACAATGTACAGTTATGACTGCTACAATAAACTGGAGGCAGTGGAGCGATGACGTCGTCTCTGGACCTGGCTGCGCTTTCTTTCCGGCAGGCAGCGTTGTTGAACTGTGTGTTTTTTACCTGTATGCAGATCCAGCGACTCCCTCGGCATATACATCCTGTGCAAATATTTATCCAAGGCAGAAACGCGAGACGTGTGCGCCCATCCGACTCGAAATTCAATTCACCTCTACGTATCCTCCCCGGTACCTAACCAACACTTTCGGCACGTGGACGTGAATTAACACATAAACCTTGCCGACTCATATCAGAATGGAATTAAAAATGCAACAACGACTTAATTCTGGTATTAAACGCGTGCCTGCACGAAGGGCCGCCCCACTTAATGGTGGTCGTATCACATATATAAAGACGCCGGGCGTCATTTCGTGAATGAAATTTATAGCGCCACGCCCGGCGCCATAAACATCTCTTCTCCACTTGCACATTCGTCCCATTCAATCGCGTTATATTCGCGATATGTCGCAACTATTCAAGGCGCAAGGATGAGCAATATGGAAAAGGACTCTGGCGGCAGGCAAAAGGAAGAAGCCGGCTCGAGCGCACAGGTGCTGCCAGCGGCTTTAAATTTCCCCCGTGAGGGACACAATAAGAAGCGGCATGGTGGAAGCAAACACGATAACACCGCCGATATTTAAGAGATCCGCAAGGATGCGCTAAGATAATTTCGTCACGGTCCACAATTGCTATTAGGGATAAAGGTACATCAAAAGGACACCGAAGACGCTTTCACCAGTAGACGCAAACTGGCAGTGGTTGGCAGAGGGTGCGGGATGCGCCTATTTTTCATGGCTTTTAATATATTTGGCGGCGCTCAAATGAGAATTATGAGCGCACATGGTCGTCGCATCCTTAGCATTCCATGGCTGCATTTCGGTGTAGACTTCATTCAAGTTATGCGCCGCATTGCCAGCCACCCCCGGATAGCCACAACCCGCGCGCAATTTGAACTCACGGACTTAACTCGCGACCATCCCTATTTCACCTCAATGTTTTAGGTAGACGCAAAATAAGATGATTTAAAATGTGAAAATGGCAAAACACTGCCCAGGATGGCACCGCAGACGATATTGTCGGAAGTATGAATGTCGTCGGCGCGTCGGAAGATGAAGTGCAATGGGAACGTGTCCCGAATCGAAATGAAATATCATCCCTTTATAACTCCTCATCGCGGACGTATTGTGGCGCCGTCTTGCGCAGGACGAGTGAGGGCGCTAACGCAGGGCACGGAAATTTAATGCTTCAATCCGTATGTGTCGGCGTGAGCGAATTATAGCGCTCTACTTATTGCGGCGAGTTGTAAAATTTTTTAGGATTACACAGATACACACACACTTTATTCGCCAAATAAACGCGTAATTGTTAATAATGCTCGAAGAGCAGCGGCGCCTATATGGGCAAACTGGGCTTTTATAAATCGATATTTTATTTTATGAATCGTTACGCGTCGTCTATCAAAGCCGTCGATATTACATAAATAAATTTATTATTGCCACTGGAGAACGTTGCAAGTAATGAGCACTTCTGGATGTACTAGCGTAATCCCTCACATGTTGCTGCTGATGTTATGATTATGTGCAGTAGGGAATACCTCTTCGCCACCCAGAAATCGCCCTCGACAATGGTAGAAGTGTGCCCTTTTCGCGCATCCGAAAATCGTAAATGTTTTACGCGAATATACGCATCTTTAAGGCACTTAAATAAAACATTTCCCCTGCTAGCCGCTGGACTCGTTTTTTCTCCCTTGCTGCTGCTGCCACCCGCATTATGATTTTAAATATCAAGGAAGCAAAGCTTGCAATAAAAGCGTTATGCGCATACGTCCATAACGACATTTTACAACGTTTTCTTTCACTTTGCACACGGAAATCAAATGCGTCATGATCACGCCGCAAGATTTACACTTGGGAGGACAATAAACGCGCTACTCATAAAGTAGAAAACAAATTATTTTCGGACGCACCCCATGCGAAACGCAATCTGAATGTACGAATGCGTAATTGTTTACAATGCGCTCATAAAAGGGTTTCCTCGATGCCATTTGTTGTGGATGGTTATAAAGTGCTAATTTATGGATATGATATGATCAGCCATTGCTGATTTAAGGGAAGGTAAGGTCGAAGTGCACAACTTGAACATGAAAATTGCGGCTGTAGCTAGGAACAATGAACGCGAGTTCGACTGTAAAATGTTGTTTAAATAATTTCCACCATTGGCGCGTAAACCTGTTTGGATTCTTATCAATTTTCCGCATGTTTGTATCCGGTCGTCGGCTCCGCGGGCTCGTAAATAAATCGTCGGCGTAAGCGTTGAAATTAATTATAACTTGGCTTATTATCAACACGTAAACATTGCGCCATTGGCGAAAAGAAGTGACAGCATTTTTCCGGGAAGCAGTTGCAGGTTAATGAAGTTTAATTAAAATATTATCCTGACGAAATTCCACATCTGCACGCGCGTCTGATCCACGTGGCCGTTTTAACACCTTGCTGCGTATTTTTTTGTGCCGGATTGCTGCAAGGCGCGAGAATATTAAAACTAGCTCGCCGTGTTCCATCTCGGCTTCTTAGTGCCGAAAAATATGGAGCGAGTAAGAATTTAATTAAATATTTCGCGTGCCGCGCATTCTTCGATAGCTGTCACATTTTGAGATAATTAACGATTGAATGTGCGGAAAATGATCGCAATTTGCACTAGGAGGAATTGCGTTCGATCCAATTTACGCTCACGATTGTTATTAACGTTAGCGTATGAATATTGCCAGCACGCTGCGACAAGATTGCAAATCGAACTCGTTTAGGGGCGGCAGCAAGCGCATATTGAATGGAAGATATTTACGTTCCGGGCGGCGGCCAGTAATCCGGGGACATTACGTGTTGGATTATTGTGCAATTTTAAAGCACGCCGAGCTTCTGGGGAAACTGCCCCTGAACAATACCGGTGATGAGAGGATGAGGCACATAATTATTTTGTCATTTGCGTTTAATGTTTTTTAGCTACCCTTTGTAGGTAGACATATATAGCCTAGTGCTAACGTTCAGAGACGCGACCCCATTATGCTAGGTTTTCCCTAGTAGTCATATGGCTAGCCACCATACAAAAATATCGTTCATAAAATTAGGTCAAAGTACAAGTTGAAGTTACAAACATCTTTTAGGATAAAGGAAGGATTTGGTTACATAAGAAGAAAGAAAAAGAAGATGTTGACTCTGTTTCTTAATAGGAAAACATTATATTCCTAAGTATATTTTATGAACCAAAATAATTAAACATTATATTTATACGACCAATTTCAATTAGCCTAGACTTGACTTAGCAACATATCCAGATAAAAACAATAGTAAATAATAGAGGATGTTGTTAATTGAAATTCGTGGAAAGTGAAGAGGAGCTTATTATTTGGATCCATATAATCTGGACTTCTCTAGATCACCCCGGAGATGTTCGTCGGAATTACTAATTACTAAGATTACGGCAACAACTAATAATTAGAATACATAAACAACCGATTGCTGGCCGTAGTGATGAGGTGAAACCTGACTTAGTAGGGTAGCGAGCTTTTCTGTCACCCTGACCGGAAGAAGTCTCTGTATACGCCCTGGCCTTCCTACTATTTTTAGATTCTGCTTCATGTGTAGATCAGCCTCCTCATATTGTAAATTTTGTTCAGTCCAGTCTTATTTTTAACAATTTCTTTCCAATCCCCACCATTATTATCATTTCATACTCTATATACATTAAGCCCCGCTTTACGCTGTGGATACGTTCGGGGGTCATTTTAATATGTAAGTCTTAGGGATAGAGCAGTGATTCCCAAAGTGGTGTATATAGACCCCTGGGCGTCAATTTTGACTTGCAGGGGGTCTACAATAACGAAACAAAAAATTGGGGGCCTACGAGATGTGAATAGGGGTCTACGTAATATTAAAGCCAATGACAGAATACCCTGGGTTCCGTCATTCAAAGATGGGTATTCCCAGGGTCTGTCAGCCAGCACTATCTACAAGTACGCATCCAATAAGACATTAAGGGGTCTATGAAGCCATTGTTCCGTTCACCTATAGACGCAAGTTCCAACTTTGAGATCTGAGGTTGTACGGAGAAAAATTTATTATTGGGAAGGAAGTCAAAAAAAGGTTACGTTAGGGGGTCTATGGAAAGTAAAATGTCGGTAGGGGTCTACAGGCCAAAATAGTTTGGAAACACTGGGATAGAGGAACATCGGATAAAAATTAATGAAAAATTTTAATGTTTCATAATCTAATCTACTCATCGACATACGTTTTAGCTCCAATCAATGCATACCTTTTACGACTAACTGATCCATAATTTCTGCTATAGTCGCTAAACTAATATTTAGTAATTCTGTGGATATTTCTCTTAGCTCTAGAATCGCCATGTTCAATAGTTTCGTATTTTTATCTACTTATTACTTAAGCTCCTCCTTCGAAGGACTTTCTGTGTCTTGTGAAATTTCTTCGTGGTCTTCCACATTTACTCCATCTAAGCCAATTTGTGCTGCAATTACGGCTATTTCCTTCATATCATCAGAAGAGTTCCTATTGTCCACCTACCTGCTTAGATCTAGCCATATGTTTTTCAATGCTCCTTTAAAAAACTCTTGTGTTACTTAATTCCAGAAATAGCTATGTGTTCTATTGCATCTATGACATTATACTTCTTCCAAAAACTTCTTATTGTTTGTTTAATAATTCTCAGCAGGTTTGGATACAGCAACGAACAAGCAAAACAAATGAATGATTAAGAAATTTGAAAATAATCTTTATACTCTATCCAACTTTATGTGAATGACTTTGGCCAAAAAAGAGCTTTAAAGCGAAACAGCGTTAAACTAGGCAGCGTAAAGCGGGGTCTTAGTGTACGAAATTAAGCGCGTGTTACTTTTTAAAATTATTCAATTGTTTGATTGCAACACGTGAAAAACTTCATCATGAATGTTTTGTATGTAGAAATTTGTGTGAAATGAGCATAAAAGTATCACTGAGCATTCGTGCAGAGAGGGTGCAAGTTAACTTGATTGTGGTAGCAAATGTGCGACTTACGGCGGTAAAAATTACACAAATTCACTGCGGATTTTTATGTCAGCGAAATATGCCGCACAATTACGCGACCCGATAAACTTCAGGGTGAATTTGTCGGTAAAGTCGTATTGCGGCGTCTAATGAGGAAACAAGGCACGCTTGTAAATTTAATATAGTTGCGCGTAAGTTGAAAAGTTTGCGCAGTCAGTTTTCAACGCCTTGTTACGTTGTAGGAAAAGTTCTCCGGGGAGGACAACTGCATCTTCTTGCTTGTGGCTAACAGGGGTTGAAATTCCACGAGACTAATTAGACGCAATCGTAATCGAAATCGGCGCACGAAGGGCGAAACTTCAAGTCGCACCCAGAATGCCGCGCGAAATTTAAATTAAATTTAATAGCCTAAGCCTTCAACACTGATGAGATGAGAATAATTATACAACTAATTACACATCCGGTTTTGTGAGTTATAAGCAAATGACAGGCTTTCTCGAATATTCGTGATTCCCGTCTAATTCATACACCAATATAGAAAACTCAATAAAAGAGGACTTTATCTTAACTCTGGAAAATAGCTCGATTCGACTATTAGTAGATTGTGAACGATACTTCAATTCAAAGTTTTAATAAACACACTGGAAGAAGTTGAAGAAAAACTTTAAACAGCAAATTTGCTTGAAATGACATCTACGATCGTCATTAATCAGAAAATTAAGATTGATTTTATGCTCCCAAGAGAATGTTAAGAAGATTGATAAAAATCAGTTTACATATAACACGCAAACTAAAATGTACTAATAACTTTTTGACAAAGCATAATCCGAAGATTGGACGATGATAACATTAACGTAAATACTACGGACAATTGCCAATATTCAATTATATTGAAAGCGGTTGTACTTATGATAGTCTAAGACAGTGTTTCTTAAACTTTTTTCTATGGGGACCCCATTTGAGATCCACGATTGCTTCGCGACCCCATTTAATATCTACAATTTTTTTGCGACCCCAGGTGTTAAATATAAAAATTTGAAGTACTAATTTGTGATGCTATTTTCAGTATTATTATTAATGATCATAAACTAGAATTTATTATAAAACAAAACTTTACAATCTTACATAAAGACAGATTATTCATCGCATTCGAGAAAATTTCGCGACCCCAAAATTTGGCACCGCGACTCCAAATGGGGTCGCGACCCACAGCTTAAGAAACACTGGTCTAATATGTTGCAGATTAATTTAATTTTTTTGTAACTGTAGGGCGGGTGTCTCTCAGGTCCTACATGCGCAACACGTAAACCAAACAGATTGCCCTTTGTGCGTCCTCCAAATCATACCAATCCTACACCTCCAGCTAGATGATCTGACGGGCAAACTCCAGAACATTGCTAGGAGGATAGGAAAAACTTTGCCCTGTAGTTGTTGGCCCCACATCGAATAATCTTCTTTATTGGATCATATTTTGGCAGGTACAAAGGATATGGTACGCCGACTCCATTTCCAAGAAATATCCTCGGCATACGGCGCGAGGCGCGAGATGAACCTATAATCACAATTTTTTAATCAGGTACCAGTGACCTACATAAAGACCTAAGGGAATCCAAAGGTTGAAGGCAAATGCACACATGCACGAGTCACCTGCTGATGGGTGACCCATGTATGAGGCTGGCAGTTGAAGGAAATGCTACTTTCAACCAACCCGTTAAACCCCGGCCTTATGTGTTGGCCATTCTCTTAGCTATATGCTAACTTAACTACTAAGCCTTATAGGGTGGTAGAGAAAGGCAGAGATTGAAAGAGTAAAAGGTTGGAGGGAGTATATTACCTGGTAGCTAAACCTGAAAGGGAACGGGGTCTCACTAGGCTCCATGGCCTAATAGCTGTCGGATACCCTGAGCGCGTGCTGGAATATTTCTGAGATGATTGGGTTATCGTGACCCACTACTGAGGTTGTTCGCGAGTTTGCCACGAAATTTGGTGAGTGGGGAGACTCGTAGTAAGGAGCATTGATGATGATGCGGTGGTCGGCCCCGATGAGGAGTTTGTGTCGCCAGGGCTTTGTTCCACCCCAGATGGGGAGGGCGCAACTGTGTCAGGTTTCTAATTATCTTATATACGTAATCATTCTTGTGGTAAGATCGCAATGAAGGTGTTTGACGAATCCTTAATGGGTAGTTTACTCGCAGCCTAGCAATGACCGCTACATGTATTATATAATATCATATCTTATCAGGGGAGACAACTTTTCCTTGCAGAATTCGATCGTATATTGCAAATTCGTATAAAAGTGCATTTCACCCCTTAGAATTCTAGCCATAGAACTCTTGGACTTTACCCTCAGTCTGAAAATAATTACATCAAAGCAGTGAATCTTTCTTAGATGCTATAATAAATATAAATAAAGCAGTTTCGATACCGGCCGGACAGACACTCGCAACTTGCAACTCCATTTCGTAGCGTATATAGATAATTTCATAATGAATTAATTAATTTTAATGATGATGTTTTATGGGTGCTGCAGAGGCGGCCGGCATCAATAGCAGAAGTGTCCAGACGCTACGGGCAAACGCCGAAACAACTAATTAACGACGTTGATTGAATTGTAACACAGGTGGGTGACAAGTTGCCCCACTCGCCGGCTGCATGCCCACAAATGAATACAGACGGCGGCAGCAATGCGCAACAAATCAATTTAATTGAACTGTAAATTAATCAATTCCAGGTTTGATCCAATTGCATGCGCCGACCAAATACATCCAGCCACCAGACGAGATGCGCGCTCATATTCATTGCACGTAAATTACACGCTAATAGTTGCTAGATGCGAAAGCGCCCACATTTCCTTGCTCACCACCGCCACCGCTGGCGCCGCCACCGCCGCCGCCGACAGACTGCTCCGAGGGTTGTTCGCGCACGTGCCCACCCCATGGATTCGGCACGGTGCCACCACGAAAAGCATGCTTTAGTTCTATACGAAATGCCGCCGCCGCCACTTGCCACCAATGCTTCAAAGCGTTGGTGGCGGCGGCGGTAGAGGCGTCAGAAGCCGCATTGCCGATACACTGTTCCTGGGACCTCCACCATCGTTGTCGGGAAACAATGTGGTCCATCTGTTGTGTGTGTGGGGGTGATATTACAAACTGTTTTGTATCTGACTGCCGCCGCCGCCGCCAACCGCCCCCATACCGCGTGTTTGTATGTCAAAGCACATTTGCACTTGATTTGGCAAGTGAGCATTCCCAGCGTCTTCGGCAAACTAACCGCATACAATGACCGGGTGCTCGGATAGGACTGTGGAGTCCGGCAGGCCAATCTATAGATTGTGGATCGATGCAGAATTGGGTAAGTTTGCATACACGCCTGAAATTCCAAAGTGGAACAGACGCGCTAATTAATCTAACTTTACGCGTGCTGTGTGAAGTTGAGGTAGTAGTAGTATCAGAAGTAGTAAACCACCAAGATCCTCGAAGGCGGCAAACAAATGATGTAAACCTGTGCGCAATATCTGCGATCTGAGAAATCAGAAATGGCAAATCTATCAATAGATCAAACAGAATGCGGAATTGCAATGTATGCAGCTGTAATCTGAAGCGAACGTCTAAGGTCGCTACGGCAATTCTCTGCTAATCAAGCGTCACACAAACTCGTACAAACTTAATTAGAGTCAGTATATGATTAACTTCCACTTGAATTGATTTGGCAGTAGGACACAAATTCCAGCTACAAGCATTCGCGACCATCTCTGAGACCCCAGATGCAATTACGCAACTTAGTTGGTCATGTAGATCTCCTATAGTAGGGTCTCCTATTGGTGAGTTGGTTTTTTAGAGGGCGTATGACATACACATCATATAGGCCCTACTATTTGGACCCATAGTGCATGCTCCTTATATGGCCTTTTAGTTTTTGGAAGGGATATGATTCGGTTATTGGGATGGGACTGACCTCCCTCTTCTGGCCACTCTGTCTTCAACGGTAACGCTCTGCCAGGGATTGAACCCAAGTGACCAGGCTCGTAGGCCATTCATTCGCAATCTGCGTTACCGCTCGGCTACCGAAGGGCTCGAGGGTCTCCTATAGTAATCTCTACTCCTGATACCAGTTGCTCCAGTTATCGACATAACAATTTTACTATCATTGACAATTTCATACAGTTTTCGGAGTCTACGAACAGGAGCGCAGAATGTCTGTAAACATCTTTCACTCCACGGATATAATTACGTAACTTAGTCACTTAGTCAGGATCTCCTATAGTAGGGCCTCCTATAGTAATCTCTACTTCTGATATCAATTGCTCCATTTATCGCAATAACAATATTATTTTCGTTGACAATTTCATATGGTTTCGGAGTCTGTGTTACAATCACGTAACTTGGTTGGTCACGTGGATCGCCTATAGTAGGGACTCCTATGGGTGGGTTGGTTGTTAGAGGGCAAGCATAGCAACACATAGGCCCTACTATTTGGGCCCATTTTATATCCTCTTTATTGTGGGGATTAAGGGTGCCTACGTGGTGCTCGTGATGGCGCTGCAGTTTTGTAGTAGTGGTAGTAGTAGTAGTGCATTAATGTAGATGCCTACACTATATGGTCCTTTGTTTTTGGAAGGAATAGGATTGGGTTATTGGGATGGGACTGTCCCCTCTCTACTGGCCGCTCTATAGTCAACGGTAACGCTTTGCCAGGGATAGAACCTAAGTGACTAGGTTCGTGGGGATCCGCGCACCATCTGGGTTACCGCTCGGCTACCGAGGGGCTCGAAGATATCCTGTAATAAACTCTAGTCCTGATACCAGTTGCTCCAGTTATCGCAATAACAATATTACTTTCGTTGACAATTTCATATGGTTTCGGAGTCTGTGTTACAATCACGTAACTTGGTTGGTCACGTGGATCGCCTATAGTAGGGACTCCTATGGGTGGGTTGGTTGTTAGAGGGCAAGCATAGCAACACATAGGCCCTACTATTTGGGCCCATTTTATATCCTCTTTATTGTGGGGATTAAGGGTGCCTACGTGGTGCTCGTGATGGCGCTGCAGTTTTGTAGTAGTGGTAGTAGTAGTAGTGCATTAATGTAGATGCCTACACTATATGGTCCTTTGTTTTTGGAAGGAATAGGATTGGGTTATTGGGATGGGACTGTCCCCTCTCTACTGGCCGCTCTATAGTCAACGGTAACGCTTTGCCAGGGATAGAACCTAAGTGACTAGGTTCGTGGGGATCCGCGCACCATCTGGGTTACCGCTCGGCTACCGAGGGGCTCGAAGATATCCTGTAATAAACTCTAGTCCTGATACCAGTTGCTCCAGTTATCGCAATAACAATGTTGCTATCGTTGACAATTTCATATAATTTCCCGAGTGTGCGAATAGGAGCGCAGAAAATCTTATCAAGAAAGTGGCGCTCCTGTGACCATCTCCCCTTCGACGGATACAATCACGTAACTTGGTTGGTCACGTGTATTCTTGGGTAATTAACACATATTCAGGGTTGTTATTGCTTGAGAATACACGTAGCTGACAAGTGACAACCTACAACGGGCGGACTGCAACCGCAGGGCGAGAGGTCGTAACATCGGCGACCACAACGTGGGAGAAGAGCAAATGGGAGCGGACTAGAAAGTGTGTGCAAATATTTGACAAACATTCAAAGTTTGATGCGATGAGACGCATTTGAATAGATCGCGCATGGACTTTGGGAGGTTGCTCAAATATTTTTCCGCCAGGCATGGTTCGCATCGACGTCACCACGACCCTTAGTCGAAACGAGTCATGCATGCATGCAGCGCTGATGAGTGCGAGCTATTTGAGAAACCACAATCGCAACCGATTAAAATCGCCCGCAACCATCGACACCCGAAATGCCAAACGGACGCGCACAATATTACACTATTGAATTCTACCGACGCTTCAGCACCACTTCAGTGCGACTCAAACGATGCGTTACGTCGATTTCAAGCATCCTGACGCTTCGCAATTCGCCTGCTGTGAACGCATTTCAACCGGAATTAATTAAAGCGTTTGATTGATTCACATAATTAAAACATATATCGCTCTAAATGCTCCCTGCAACTCTCCTCCACTACTCTCTGTAACTGCAAAAGAATTCCATTGTCAATATCTTAACTATCAATCGCAGAAATCTCTATTGTGTAACTAAACTTGTTGTATATCTGGCAAAAACTTTGTAGACTAATAACCCATATTGCTGCCAAAATTAATGGCAACTTGTAGCCAATGTTATGTGATTGACTCTATGGAATATTTTATTTTTGTTATTCTGCCTCAATTGTTGCAAACTAGTTAATAATGTTGGATGGATTGATATAGTAAATCAATGAATACTAATTGCGATAATTCGTAAGCCAAAAATAAGATGAAGGGGTGGACTATTTGCATGCCACGTTCTCCACATATTGTAGGTTGACACAAAAGAATGTAAGAAGGAATCAATCAAAAATCTGCAGCAGTTTTCCGAAAATACGTATGGAATAATGTATGATATCACGAAAACAACCCCAGACTTATGGATTTCCTTCTGAAAATGAGAAGGAAATGAATGTCCATTAAATCTAATCTTGAAATAAAATTAGTCCTACTGTATAGTCATGTGGAATTTATTAAAAACGCAATTATAACGCTCGTCAAATATGAGCAGGTGCTTATTTTGTTCAGTAACACAGTATTTCACGTTCCTGTCCTATAAGCAGTGTTTTACTGGCTCATAGGGCATCACCTAATATGGTGTAGGAATGCCCACATCTACAGAAGTTGATTACTTTAATCAGTGTTTTCCAAACTTTTTTGAGCCGTAGACCCCATACCGATATTGTTGGTTACCATAGACCCCCTTATGCAGTGACCACATTTTCTTGGATGTAAAGGGGAACAATCCACATCTTGAATGCAAAGCGGAACACAATGCCTAAAATTGTTCCTAAAATAGTCCACCAACTATCAGCTCATCACCGAGAACTCTGACGTAATCACCAAGAATCACCAAGAGGTGATCGCCAAAAATCGTTACGCAACTATTACCTCATCGCCTAGAATCATCCCAAACTCATTATTTACAGGACCTTGCGGGAATTCAAAGATAAATCCAATATCATCGGATGCGCAATTGACCACCGCACAAGTTTCCTTTGAATCATCCTGATAAACACTGTAATTCCTGAGAAAAACCATAAAAACTCACATTTCTGTTTGGTAATTTTGTGTTTTCTCATGAATTACATGGTGTATCTTAGTGTTTCTCAAACTTATTTGACTCACGGCACCCCTCAAAGCCAAGACACAGCGGACAAGAACGGAGAATACCCGTGAATTTCTCGGGCTTCCCATTTTCGAGAATTTGAAATTAACGGTTATATTCATTGTTTCCTTTTCTTAACAAAAATTATCCATCATGTTGAAAGATATGGTATCGTAGAAACAAGATAAAGACTGACCGTGCATTGATCGGCAGTTTGTTTCCCACGGACCACATCATCCTTATTCTCAAAATTCGCCCTTACAGTGAGTAGACATTGCCATACCAGGAATATCTAGATATTAGTTATTGCTTTTTATTGCCCGCTAAATTCTCTCGTGTTTCGGCGTATGTGCCAGAATTGCGTAGAATTTCCCAAAAACTATTTAAATTACGATTTATAATGTTTTGTAGGAAACTATTGCTTTTCTATATTGCTCTTTTATGGTACCTTGATTGGTACCGCAGTGAGTAGATACAATCAAATTAAAAGTTTCGCTGCACCCTGCGGCACCCCTGTAGCACCCCATGCAGCACCCCATGGTGCCGCGACACCCACTTTGAGAAATTGTGCCCTATATTATGAAGCTAGTTAATCTTTCTAGCTTTAATATTTTCCGAGAAAATCAGGAAAATGTGCTATCACGTCATCGCCGACTTGCAATAACGTCATCGCCGACTTGCCATCACGTCATCGTAGATGTGTTATCACGTCATCGCGGTGTTGCCATCACGTCACGCCGAATTTCCCAGAAACAAAGTAAAAATCAATTTGCAGGCGAACCATTTTTATGAGCACCTTTATAGCTCATTGGTTGCTTATTTAATTCCCTGTTGTTTAAACTTAATTTCATCTTTCTAACTTTAATAGTTTCCGAGAAAAATAGTAGAAATCAATTTACAGGCGAACCGCTCCTCTTAGGAGAAAGTTTCATAGCTCAATGGATAGGCTATTTAATTCCCTATTTTTTGAACCTAGTTTCATATTTCTAGCATTAACAGTTTTCAAGAAAAATGAAAAAAAAAACGATTCGTAGGCTAAGCGCTTTTCTTAGGAGAACCTTTTATAGCTCATTGGAAAGGTTATTTAATTCTCTATTTTTTGAATCTAGTTTCATCTTTCTAGCTTTAATAGTTTCAGAGAAAAATAGTGCAATGTCATCATCGCGGACTTGCATTCACGTCATCGCCGACTTGCAATCACGTCATCGCAGATGTGCTATCACGTTATCGCAGATTGTTATTACGTCACTATTACCTCATCGCCGAGGAACATTCGACAACTATTGATCTGTGATAAACAAATATTAGGAATCTATTGTAAGTGAAGGTAGATTTATTATTGTAAATATACTGCAACTAAATTTTTGTTTTTACATATATATATAACAGTTAATGTAGCTTTTTGCCTGGCAGGGAAATCCTGGTAATAAGTAGTTATGCAGCTAAATAGTATTGCAAGCCGCCCCCCGCGTGCAATTCGTATAGAATTGTGAATCGCATGGCGCACAATGGGCGCAACATGGAAAAGACATTAGCACGTATTTACACCCAATTGCGGGGCACTTATAAACTTCTTTCGCCAACATGCTCCAGCTAAATATTGCGGGAAGCATTTAATCCACTTACGATTTTGCCGAATGCGCTAGGAGTGCCCATAAAAATCAAATGACTTAAATGCACATATCGGGATGGAGGAAGCAGGACGCAGGTGACGCGAAATACATCCAATTAGCATGACTTCAACAACGACTTTTAAAGCACCCTTGCTGATCGCATCAATCGACTCGATAGTGTTTTTGGTGTGAAATGTACATATTGGCAATGATTGTATTGGACTCATGTATCGAGTGCATCATAATCCAATGAGCGGACAATGCACTTAAAGAAGTAATTTAAACTTTGATCGAGTGTTTCAGATGGTGTCAGCGTCATATTAAAATGTATTGTGTTGGAAAAGTGCAATGAGACTGAAACACGAACAAATCGTATTGTCAGTGCGCTCGGTTGAACCTTGCCACCCCCGAGCCCCCCCAACATAAAAATGGGGCAGCAACAACGTGCGCACTATAGCAGAACGAGAGGCAAATAAATTGAAACGATTGCAGGCTTAACAGCCGCATGGACTTACTATATCTACCTATGCGTATCGATTTTAGCGCGTCGATTAAATACAATTTAGTGAGCGACAAATTCGGGTCATTTGAATGGCAGGCGTTTGCAGCCGGGACAAAGACGGCAAGCAGATGTTATTTTGCGACGGTATACCGGCGAATAAAAGGGCGACACGCTGGGTAAGTGGGCACGTAATGAAATGCGAGCTGGATCAATATATCTCTCGGGGCCGGCTGATTAAATGGCAGCGTTAACCGGATATTGCCATCGGAATTGTCACCGCGAACTGCGGGTCGCCCAATATGCCAGCGCGTGCTCCAACCAACACAATAAACAACTGCAATGCTTCGTCGTCGCCCGGGGCGGTGGTAGAGGCGGTGGTTGTGCTGGACGCAACCTGCTCATCTGATGGACAGCACACGAAGGCGAATATTCAATGGTCAAACTTTCACAAATCTAGACACTTGTTTGTCAAAGATAAGCGCATGGCTCACGGCGTCTGTGAATAGGAGGACAGACTTAGTGGGAAGTAACTGCTCGGCAGCCTAGCGGTAACGCAGACGGACTCGGATGGGCCACGAGTCTAGTGACTTGGGTTCAATCCCTGCCGGAGCGTTACCGTTGACTATCGAGCGGCCAGTAGAGAGAGGACAGTACGACATCAGAATTGACAGATGTAGGTGCAGTACGCTCCTCTACGATTCTCCGTCCCAATAACCCAAACCTATCTACCCTTCTGAAAGAAGTTTATAACAAAGATATATAAAAAGGATAGAGAATGGGCCCAAATACGCACTCCAACCAACCAACCAACCAAGTGGGAAAGTAACCGCTCCGTAACCCAGTTGGAACACGAGCCTAGAGACTTGGGTTCAATCCCCAACTCCGCGTTACCGTTGACCATCGAGCGACTATTAGAGACAGGACAATCCGACATCTGAAATGGCAGATGTGGTTGCAATACAATACAATTTCTAAATGATCTTTGTCGATATCAATCTGAGTTTCTTTTATGTAGCATTTATTACCTTATATTAATCAGATCCTAGTCTTGAAGTCACTGCTATTCTCATCATAATCGATCACATTACTGCTGGTAACAAGAGTATAGCATTTGCCTTTATTGCGTCAATTGCCATATTTACTTTTCTAATATGATATATAATGGGAGTTTGTGCGGCGAACTTTGTATCCCTTCTCACATGCAGCCATTGTCACCGTACCATTCCCATAACACACTATCTGGTTGTAAGTATGCTATAAATTCTGACATTGTAAAATGATACAGAAGCCATACAATAGGACCGTTAGTAACAAAGTAAATACTAAATGAAAACTGTGAAATGGTAAGAACGTTCCGAAACGTGAAGCGAAATAAAGCCGGCTGATGTAATATTTAATTAAATATCCGCAGAAATCAATAGCGACGTGAAGAATGGAATACCCGGCATCGCTTTTAATAATAATTGTCTTAGTTATTGCGCTAACTATACGAATTAGAGCAGCAGGAAAACGAAAACGGTTCGATAGTGGAGCGTATACTCAATCTGACTAAATCTGAGCGCTGCCACAGAGCGAATGCTAGGACTGAGGATGGAAGCAAAGGTCGCAGAGCAAGGATAATGAAACTGGAATAGTTAACTTTCCGTGCGCCCCGAACGTGTGCGTCTCGCCCGAATTGTAAATAAAATAGCATTGTCGGAGAATTTTGCGCCAGCTTCAATTCCACCTTAGCGAAGCGCTAACTGGGGGGAAAATAACAACCTCCGGTATTAAATTTCCACTCCTAGTTCTTATATTATCGCGCATCCCGAATGCGCGAGGCGCACGTTCGTTAACACAAACTAAATTCGCACCAGACAACGTGCATAATTTAATTGATACTCTTTAATTAGCGCCATTCGATTTTTCTTCGGCGACGACGGCACGCCGAAGATAAGTGAATGCAGTAAAAGTTGTAAAGTGTTATTTTCTTAAGTGCATTAGATTACGTCGGCTTTAGTTTAATGCACGGGTAAACACTTGAATGCTTCGGCTCAGTTAGTTTTCAAGGAACTCAGGACCCACTCGCATTTTCCAATTCCCTTTAGATATTTTCGTTCATCGATAATTGCGTTAGACACGGCGACTTTTTCTTCGGACGATTCGCCGTTGAGGACGAAAGTCACAGCGGGCACATGAATTGCGACGTTTAACAATTATTTGTTGCAATTGATTGCGTGCGTTCGTATTTAATTGGGAGAGGAAGAGGCAGATCGATGGCAAGTTCCGGCCCGCCTGGCAAATGCTAAGTCTGAGGAGCGGAAAGGGTGCAAACACGAGTGGATATGATTGATGTGGAACAGGCCGAGGCGCCATTCTGCTTGGTGGTGGCGGTCGAGAAGACGGACTTCGGACACCTTTGCGCTTCAATTGATGCCAACACACGACCGCCAACGAACCGATTGCCACCCAGAGCTTCCGCTTGAGTGCACCCACGGCATTGATGGATCACCGAAATGGGCTGGGATTATACACACTCATCGCGATCATCATCGCCATCCACGTCCATTGGACTTTCTTCAATTATTTGCGCAAAACTTCCACCATGGCGTCAACGTCATCCTTCTGCATTCACAGCACCGTAATTAAAAATAATGTGTTAATTAAAACGCGTCGACAATTACTGCAGCGGCTCCTTGCTGTAGCACGACGCTGGAAATAAAAATCGTTGAGACATATAACTTTGGACCTTACCTTTTTTTATCACAATGCGAGCGTACAACAAATTTACTTATAATTAAGTTTGGCGCAATTATTTGTGCATTTGCAGGGATGAAATGTACGCAAGCCACAAAAATGTTGCAATAAACTTTAAGACAACTCTTCATTGTTTTTCGCCGTCGTCACAATCGTTTCAAAACAGTCGTGGAAAACTTTAAAGCTTCGCTGCTGCGGTAAAAAAGTGTGAATCAGAAGTAAAATCTCCAAGTAAGCAACAGATACGGAAACTTCTAATTAAACTTCTACAATAAACGATTGCGTCATTTGTGAAATGAATACTATTCCTTATAAGAATACTAGATGCTTCTGCAATGACCGGTTCTCGTGCTGATTGACTATTGCCAAAATCTAACAAAATCGCATATGTATTGCGCAATCGACAGGGAAATATTGCGCAATTCGACAAGTGTTTTATAATCGACAGGCTAGGATTGCGCAATTAACATGCAAATATTAATCACTCCAGAAAGCACTGCGCAATCGACATAGAAATATTACACAATATGGCAAGTATTGCGCAATCTTCAGTTAAGTATTGTACAATCCGGCAAATATTACGTGATTGGCAGGCAAGTATTACACAATCCAGCAAATATTGTGCAATCGACCGACATGTATTGCACAATCCGGCAAGTATTGCACAATCGACAGGCTAGTATTGCGCAATCAACAAGTAACTATTGCACACTCCAGAATGCACTGCACAATCGACATAGAAATATTACACAATATTTAATATTAACGAAAGTTATGCAATTTTTGGGTTAAGATATACGAATAATTAAAGACTAATGATGTTGTCATCCCCAAAGCATATATACAACGAAAAATTGACTCGGTTTGCTGGGAGTTGAACCCAGTACAACGCCATTCGCGGGCAATGCAAGTACCGACTCGACCACCAAGCCTTGTCAACCATTCGTTGTATGTTTATATGTAACGCGTTCATAGTGACGCGTTCTTGAAGCATTTTATTGCAATCTCAAACGCACATGGCTGAATAGTAGAATGCAAGCCTCTTAAAGCCACGACTAGGCAAATGCCCAAATGTAACTATTGTACCCTCCAGAAAGCACTGCGCAATCGACATACAAATATTACACAATATGGCAAATATTGCGCAATCGTCCGTCAAGTATTGCACAATGCGGCAAGTATTGCGTGATCGACAGGCAAGTATTACACAATCCAGCAAATATTGTGCAATCGACCGACATGTATTGCACAATCCGGCACAGACATTCACCTGATACTGGAACACTACATTTTATCCGTTTGCCTTATCCAACTACTGCCAGGACATCAGCGATTCACAAGTTGCTTGAGTGTGGCGCAAAGGGTGGAAAGTAAATCTACTCTACTGAGTATTTACACTGTGCAAGTGTAGCTGTTGCACTAGATTTTTAAATAATGTTCTGCAGTTGTACTGCGCTGGCAATTTACAATTGCAAGATGCAAAATTGAGGCAAGATGTTTGCGGCAGCGGCGGCAAGCTGTAAATTAAACGCAAGCTGAGGAGATGATTGACAAATAAACCCACAAATGCCATAAATTGCAAACGGGCATCGGTAGACGTTTCGCAAGCATCATCCAGGGACGCGGAAAATAGGACCCACACGTGGAAAGCTTCGTGTTGATATTTACGTGGCGCGTGCAATCTAACTCTAATAACATTCGTATTCATGTACTTGGATAAATTATAACCCCCTCACAAGCTCAGCAAATGTACAAACCGAACGACGTTAACGTCACCCCGGCATCAGCATTAATTAACTTGTTTGCTTGATTTTCTTAGCGAAAGCGTATTCAAATGACTTCCGCATGGCGGCGCTTCGATGCCCTGATAACGCTCGCGAAAAATTCTAATAAAATAGTTAGATTGCCTTCCACTTCCGCAGTTCCGGTTCATCCCCAGCCCACTAGATTTCATACTACGTTACATCTCGCGCTGCCGCCGAGGTTGCACCCATCGGGGATGTTTTATCAGGTCGATGCCATACAAACCTCATCAAGAGTCAATCTGAAACTTTGACGGCGGCAGCGACGTGCCCACTGCTAAGAATTCCCAGAAATCTTATTAATGCGAAGATACAGCGGCGCATCGAGGTCAACCGGCGCGCGTCAAAGGTTCGCGAAACATCCCCGTCTTGGGCGACTGGACGCTGATCCCATCTGCCGCCGCCGCCGCCTCCGCCAACTCGCTCATTCGCACAGCGGACCACACGAAGCATGAGATTAAAGCAATATTGTGCACTGTCCTTTCTGATCCTGGACGTTTCCCTTTCAGCCAGCCATCTCCAGCCGTCGTCCCCCACAAAGCAGACGGTTCCAGTAAATGAACAGCTGTAATATTCGTATTGCGGCCTTCCGAATTTGCAGCTCGCGACATATTTACAGCTTGATTTCGCCTCCCCCTGCTCAATTCCTTCAATTGCACCAAGAAGGCAATAACAGCCAATAGCCGGAAAGTGTCATTAATAATAATTAAGGCATGCTTGGGATACTTATTCCGTGTTTGCGCTTCCTTTTACTTCGCTACCCCAATTTCCTATTTCCCATCCAAGGCTCTCTGTAATGCGGGGGAGCTGTCGATTGTTATGTGTGTTGGAAGTGTATACAACGTCAATAAATCAATTAAAGTCGCCGGAACCGAATCGATTTTCCTATTTCGAGGCAAATAGCGCAATTCAAGTTTGATATGGAACTTCTCCCCGGTACAAAGGTTCACCTAAAATAACGCAATCAATGAAATGTTTGATTTCAAACGATTTTCGTCCTTGTTTCCGGCATTCCTTCAAGTCATATTTTAATGGGAAATGTAATTTTCTGCTGTGTTTCAGGCCAGGGAGTGAGGGGGGAAGACGGACGTTTTGTTTTCGCGAAGGAGCACTTTTCGCGAATGCACTCAAGCAGACTTAAAGCATGCGGAAAAAGTTATCTTGCGTTGCCGGTCTTTTAGCCGCACACAAACCACACACAACCAGGGCTTTAGACTGCTTACTTTCGCCCGAGGGTGTTGTGGATAATTACGCGCTTCAAAAGAACGCACAAGCGAGCAGGAAAGCCATCGTCGCCAGCGACTTAGGCGGCGCCGAAATAAACTCGGGCGCGCAAAAGAACTCGACGCCAAACTCTCACCCCGCAGTCAGGGTAATTAGTCTCTAAGTATCGCGCTCTGGCGCGTTAAGCTTTATCTCGCGAGGTGCGGATGCGTTCAGAGACAAAATATGAAACGTAAGTGGTGAGCGGTTTTAAGATGCCCCGGTAACTGCGAACGGATTTGTCGTGATGCGTTTCTCGAAATTAGTTGAATGTATAATGACTAGAGACAGGATTTTAGGCAAAATGCCTTTTTGTTTTGATCCAAGGCAAATTAGAGATAATTCAAAATCTACATGTTTCTCGACAAATCATAGTGATATAGGTATGTTTTATATTGCCTATTTGCCTATTTTG
>JAOEHK010000001.1:269173-288690 GCA_025447835.1 Labidoglobus nevermanni
CCAATGTCCTCTCACTCGAAGATGGGTATTCCCCGTGTCTGTCCGTCAGCTGGGCGTAAATATTATCAATCAGGGGGGGCGGCAAAATTTTCCTCCGCACCGGGTGGCAGACAACCACGCTACGCCAGTGCCTGGTTGGTGGCAAACCCACGGGTATTCCCTCGAGTTCATTTGGATTGGCCGTCCCTGGGGTATAGTGACACTGACGCATCAGCGTCCAGGTCAAGCGATAAAGAGAAGCATTTCCGCTGAGTTTAGTTCGATGCCTCGCTGCGACCGTTTAAAACTAGGCAATGATTGTAAACTACGTCAAACGCACAATATGTATATGGTACAATTGTAACGACTACACCGGGTGAACAACAAAGAAGAGAAACGAGAGAAGCGTGAGAGGGAGACGAAGAAATGCAGGAAACTCCACGAAGCAATATCACGTCTGGCTTGACAATTGCTTACCTCTGTTCGATTACCGTGTTTCAATTACCGAATGTGCATAGCCGCACTGCCAACGTGTACTATCATCGTTACGTCAAACCTACACACACATACACACACCCGCATCCATCCATCCATCCACAAGAAGAGAGAGATGGCGTGATTGCGTTCGGTTGCCTTCATCCACACACCACGCCACCACAGCGAACACATTGGAGACCGGACTGACCACGAGGAGCTGTTGCTGCGAAAACGTACTCGACATCGGTCTTCGCCTCCTCATCTTCACGTACCTCCACTCTCCCACCGGAAGCACCGAAGAGCATGTAGATAGTGAAATCGACGGCGACACATTTTGCATTTGCATTAAGTAATAATTTGAAATCAGGGTAACAATGTGTATGTAATGATTGTATTCTTAAGACTTATTTACACTGACGACGATGGTGGTGATGATGATGATGATGGGGAGCATTGGATGGATCGGATGTGATGGTAAACTATGGCGAGGCGAATATACTGTGTATATTGGCGCTCTCGCCGCTAGGCTCTAATCGAAACAAACAAATGACAATTATACATGGCGGACGCGCACGACAAACAAATCGATTCCCAGCTACTTCCGCCACCGGAGAATGAGTGCCGCGACAACCACACACTCACATACACTCACTATGCTACTCTAATCTAGCCGAGTGGCTGCAGACGTGCGGGAATTTCGTAGAAATACAGCGTTTGCGCGATTAGGGAAATGTGTACTATGTGTAAAAAGTAATAGAGAAATTATTTAATTGACATTGTTGCGAGCGAGATTGAATGCTCATACACATCTCAAGATACATCCACACCACACACAAACACACACACACACACAAAACGCATGCAAATTGCGACATTGGAGACGTGGGTAGGGGCGAAATTGTTGCACAACGGGCGCCATTGCATTGCCGATGTTTTTCTGCATCTGGAACGCATGCGCACGCATGGAGGACGAAGGACGATGGATGGAACGAAGGACACACACAGAAACCCAGCAGCCAGCCAGCCACGCAACCAACTGATGCGACATCATGTTAGTGGGCGTACGTTAATATAAATACTGTAAAAATTACTCTACCATAATAAACAATTGAGGCGACATGCAACATTGGTGACCATGCCGAAATCAAAATGACATAATTATACGATTGTAGTTTCGTCCGCATGCGCACGATGCGCTAGTGGGCAGAGCGTTACTAGCTGTGTTCGTTTCTAGAGAAACAGAATGAGACGTCTCCGCAAACCAATTAATCTAATCAAGTAAAACGTAACGATAAAGCAAGCATACACATTCGCACACAGATCGCACGCACACACGAGAGTACAATGCAAATTGCCGAAGAGGAAGATGCTGACGAACCCTTCACAAGCAATACATTGCCAACATTCATTCATTCATTCATCGTCTTGAACCGAAACCGGAGAAACGTAGGTCACACGAATGTTCACTTAGTTTCGTATCGTTTCGAAACACTGTAAAATGCTTTGTTTGCTGATTGTTTGGCGCATTGAGACGAATCAGGCAGTCAACTGATTGTTTGCATTGTACTTGTCGTTCCTAGAAGTGTAACGACGGCATTTGTAGCGGAACTGGGCTGTTGAGTTGCCTTTTCCGTTTGCGTTCATTGCGCAGCTGAATTCGCCCATACAAAGCATGCGGAAGACGAAATTTGTTGAAACGAATTAGTTGATTAATTTCACACACGGCACACGTACACAGGACACGCAAAGTAAGAAATGAAAACAAATATCTGACTCAATAAACGTTAATTTACGAATATGGTAAAACGTTAAGTACGGACGAAAGCAAGAGGACACTAATGAGGAGCGGAAGACAGATGTAATGCGTAGACGATTACTAATACAATAATAATATTGAGAAAGACGATGAGGAGAGCACACAAAACATTTGCCAAAGAGATGAAACAAACAACTTGTTATTAATTATAAATATGAATATTGTGTATTTATTATTATGAATGATGATGAAATAAATAAATTGATAATAGATAACTTATGCCGACACCGATTCTCTCCCGTGGATCTTCATTGCCGCCTTTTGTTTCACGTTTCCATTTCATGTGCGTTTGCTTCATTGTGTTTATTCGCATTGAGTCAGATATTTGCAAGATAAAAGTCAACCAAAATATGCGCATTTGCTCAAAACAGTTTCAACGAATGTTTTGATTGATTTCACTTGCGATTTGGTCAATAAAAGAACAAGCCTGAAGGAATTGTTATTTTCCGACAAACTTGAAAGTCTCTTTACTCTTCGCACGTTGTAGAAATATGTTCAAGTAGAAACGGTATTCCTAAGAGACAATAAGAATAAAGGAATTTGATCGCATTTATCGATATATTTCGATAATTTGCCTTATTAAAAGACGCCATTTCCATGAAATCAGCTGATTCCAACTGAAAGCAAGGTTTTTGTTCCATTTCCTTTTAAATTCATTCTTAGTACAAACAACAGTGGTTGTTTGGCACCTGATGCGTTAGAAACTTTTGCCGCACCCTAAATAAGTTATTTCCATGTAAACGGAACCCCGGGTATTCCTCGTGCTTGTCTGCCAGCTAAATCACCGAATGCGTTCCAGCAATGAACTGTATCTTATGTATCATGCCAATATCAACATTTTCCCGCCCTCTAAATATGCCGCAGAGTGCGGCCCCCTCACCCATGGCACCCCCACCCCCCTTTTGTTGAATCATAAACATTGGCAAGCAATTTAGTATAAATTGACGGTTTTCAGTTCCCACTTCGCAGTTGAACGCGAATCAATCCGCTGTAAAGTTGTGCTGCAACTAACGTTATCAGCATTCAATCCATTTCAAATTCACCATGTCCCCAAGTAACGATAACGCGACAGCTATTGCTGTAGCTAACAATAAATTTACAACGCAATTGTTTGCGCACATAAGCAAAGCAGACGAAAACGTGGTTGTCTCATCGGTGAGCATCCACACAATCCTCTCGTTGTTATCTCAAGGAAGCAATACCGACACAGAGGAATCGTTCATGACGGTATTGAATTTGTCGGATAAAAGTTCAACTGCCGAAGCATATCACATTTTACTGACCGAACTGAATACATTGAATGATGTCACGCTCGAAATCGCCAATAGAATCTTCCTGCAAAAAAGATACGCTTTAAAATCCCAATTCCAAGAAGTCGCCCTCAAGAAATTCCTTGCCGACGCGGAACACATTGATTTTGAAGAATCAAATGCTGCCGCAACGATAAACAACTGGGTGGAGGGCAAAACCAACAAAAAGATCAGGAATTTGGTGCAACCTGAAGACTTGGACAATTCTACGAGAATGGTTTTAGTCAACGCCATTTATTTTAAAGGAGGCTGGCAAGACAAATTCGACGCAACCCGTACCAACGATGGGCAGTTCTTTGTGGCGGAAGACCGTCCAATGCCATGCAAGATGATGCATCGAAGTGGCAGATACAGTTACAAAGAAGATTCGCTATTGGACGCTCAAGTCATTGAGATTCCTTACAAAAATAAGCAATTGTCGATGGTGATCGTGCTTCCCAAAACAAAACACCAAATTGCTGATTTAGAAAATAAGTTGGCCAGTTACGATTTGAATTTACTGATGAACCACATGGCTGCTGTTAAGGTGAACTTGAGTTTGCCAAGGTTCAAGATTGAAATGAAGAATGAACTGAATGAACCGTTGAAGAAGGTTGGTTTACTAGAAATCAGGAAATAACTTGATGCAACTTATTACTGTTCTATCTTTAGATGGGCCTTTCGGTTGCATTTGGCGACGACGCGAACTTCTCAGATCTCATCGAGAGCGACGAATCTTTGAAAATCAGTAAGGTCCTTCACAAAGCTTTTATTGAAGTGAATGAAGAAGGTGCTGAAGCCGCTGCTGCAACTGGTAAGCTTCAAAGCAATGTTTACAATTGCAACCTTATTTAATCAGAGATGAATCTAGATCTATATATATCTATAAGCAATTTATAACATTGTTCTTCAAACGCCGTTCTTCTAGGCGCTATAATGATGATGAGATGCATGCCAATGCGAGAACAGTCTTGGGATTTCTGCGCAGACCATCCCTTCATTTTCTTCATTGTCTACAAGAACACCTCTACAATAAAGTTGTTTAGTGGCAAATTGAATCGATTTAATGAATGAATTTTAATTGCAGTATATTTCTAAATATAATCAATTTTATTGCAATTTCAGTATAATTCTATTGGAGTCGCTTATTAGATAAATGTTTAATATTGTTCTTAGCCTTTTATAGGACATTTTGATAGTAAACTACTGCTTAGTGAACACTATATTAAATTATGTTTTGAACTAATCGTGCCTATATGTATGTAACTCAATCTAATCTTCAAATATATTTGGTATTCAAACATTCCAAACTCTCAAAATTCGAATACCAACAACCATTGTGTAAATTAACTGGCTTTAAAATTAAATTCGCTTGATGCCCATATTGTTGTATTGAACAAATGGAGTTTATCGTAGATATTTGCAATGAAAAACTATTTATTTTCGGATTGCATATGCAATATTAACTGTTGCGATTAGATTTAGGCTGCGGTCGCTTAATCAAATCCAATTATCAGTAATAGATATGAAATGTACACTAGCGCTCCAAATAAATTTGTTCAATCGAATAGAAACATATTTGGAATGTAATTAAGCAAATTTCCTCATTAAATACGGTTTCCATTATTGATTTTCCTCCAACTCTGCACTAGTGATTCACCTCCATCCCCTATTTTTATCTAATTACCAAGAATCATTTTCCTAGATAATGGAAATTGTGGAAAAGTTTGACGACGATATCTCGACAACAAATTAAGCTAGACAAGAATTTTCAGTAGTAGACCTGGTTCATTAGTGAGTTAATGAAATTCCTCTGAACATTAACAACCTCAAATTGTAAAAATTCCGGAACAAATCAGAAATTAACCCCTTTCAATCTCCACACCTCCACCATCAGGGTTGCATCAGCGTGCATCCGCAGTCTGTTTACTTTACGCCCTCTCTCTATGGGGGGGGGGGGGCACAAAGACCTGGCTGGCTACTTAAGAGCGTCACAGGGGCCGACCACCGCAAACCTCTTCCCCAAAAGCATACATAACCTTAGGGTTGAATGCTTGAGCTTGGTTTTTAGTCGGTATTGTCTCTGACCGAGTCCGACATAACCCTCTCTTTGAGGGTACCCGTAAACAGGGTTTTCCAATTTGTCTAATCTATATATATAAAAATGAATGTATGTCTGGCCGTGTGTCTGTCTGCTGTGTGTATATATGGAATCTCGCCCTAAAATACACATAATTCGATCGAAGTGAAATATTGGGTATGTTCCGTGTACTCCTGGGACAATGTGGAAGGAAAGGCAATTGGAAGAACCTCATGGTTCGAAAGTTATAGCGAAGAAACCATCACTATTCATGACAAACGGCACGGCAATACCGCTCGAATGCAGTCTACTGCGCATGCGTCGGCGTTCGTTGTCAAGCAACGGTTGTTTACCGAGCGAATGCGCTCGGGGATGAATTCTCCATGCCATATCAAGTAGGCTGAGGCAGCGGGCACGACAATGCAAAACCGATTGCTAACAGGTGGACGGGCAGAACAGATGAACGGGTAGATAGTAGTAAAACCCAAGCAAAGCTGGGTACTCCACTAGTAAATAAATAAAAAATAAAATAAAAAAGACTACCGCATCCTGAGGTACATCGTTAATGCACCTTGGAACGTTAGAAACCGCTGCTGGCTAGGTTAGTTAATCAGGACTTCTCCAACGAGCCCCTGCTGGATTCTTCGCGGCACCCGTTTTTACTTCTTAAGGCTTAGCAGCTGGAATAGTATATAGCCAAGAGGACAGTCATAGCATAAGGCCAGGGTTTAGTGGGTCCGTCGAGGACAGCATTGCCCCACACATGACTCGCCCATCAGCTGATGGTTTTCATTTGCCCTCAACCCGTTTATAAAAAACCTTTTCAGCACTATTTGGAATAAGATTGGATAAATCTACACACAACAGCATAGTATCTATGAATATATTATAAAAACAAATATATACACATAATTCTTCACAACTATAGTTTAGCAATTCAAGAAATTAGTATATTTCGGTGGTTTTATAATTCGATAACAACTTGTATAGAGGATTGAAATGCAATCAAAACAACAGCACAAAGAATGCATAATTCCAAATACTAGCCACATTGATTAATTTGCAACAACGCATTGTTCATTAAAATAATTATTTATTTTATTACCGCATTCTTAACAAACCCATGAAAATTGTTTCAATGAGATTACAAGGCTCATGCATTCAACCGATTTCGCGCAAAAAGCACATTTTCAGGGCTAGTAAAATACTCTCAAACAACCCGTTCAAGCTTAAAATGGAATGATGCACATTGAATACATCATTAATTGTTCATAATCTGGACTTGTTTCATTTTCACACGTTCTTTACCTTTCATTATACGTTACCGATTGATATTATCCAAAATCAATTGACTACAGAAAAACTCAAAAGGTTTATTGCGATGAAAAGTGAAAGTTTTCATTCAAGTATGATTTAAAGTGGAGCAAAGAAACTGCGAACTTTTCCAAAGATTAATTTAAAACTTAGCTGTTCCGTTTTCCTTCCTTGTTCGTAATAATTATTAATTAGTTCGGTTGTTCATGTTATTAATGTCAGTTTGTGTAATTTCATTTAAAGTAAATTCAACTTGTAGTATTTGGTAGTAAATGTTGATTAAAGCGGAAAGATGTGAGAAACGCATCACGGCAATTATATAACAAGTGTCATGTCCTTTTTACAGGGCAGATTCACTTTTTTGCCCTGCCACAATGAATTGTGGATTGTGAACGCGTCGATGGTGACTGTTAGATGTTTCGTATGCACTTGAGCGAAACATTTACCACCTGAGTTGTACCTGTCAACATAAAGGCGCATTAAACCCTGTTATTTCAATGTTGATAACATATTCCATGATTTCCTGCTGAAATGAAAACACTTACTTGAAAAATTTATCAAACATTCTGTCGTTGACTTGTTTGGGTCCAGTTCCATACAACTTGAGGACTTCTTCGCGATCAGGGCAATATGAATACAATGCGCGGAATTGGCAACCAGCGTCCCGGAACAAAATCAGAAAATGTTTACTTTCCGAACGCCCAATCTCCTCCAACACGCGCTGTTTGGCTTCTTTGTTGACGGCGCCCGGAAAGACGCAGTATTCAACTGCGTTGAGCATAATGCCCCGGTTTGACTTGGTCGTAGGCTGCCGGTATAGTCTTGGCCCTAAGATCCAGATCATGAATTCAAGAATCTTGAATTTTGCAGCAGGACTTGCCATTATAGTCCATCATACTACTTGTTGAACTCAAATCACTGGATCCGTCATCATACACCCGCCGCTTAGACATCATTCCGGGAAGACTTCCTGGACCCGAGGGTGAAGTGAGATGGCGCATTGGGCCCATGCCAGGGGACGGGGCTCTGCGTGGTGGAGTCGCGCGTCCTAGCCCGCTATCCGTGTCTCCATATCGGTAAGCATAACTATCCTGATCTGTACTCGACCCTATGGAAAACCCAGCATGAAAGTTGCTGTATCGCAAACGGTGCGTTCAAAACGTAATTAAAAATTGCATTAAATGCCTTCATACACCAACTTTACTTGAATCAATGTAATGTTGGTCAATAGCGTTAATTTATGAATTCTTGAAATTATCGCTAATGTCTAGAACGCATGATTATTCTTAATTTAGTATTTGATAACGAATGAAGTGAATAATAGAAAATCTATGTTAAATCCTTCCTTATTAACAATCGACAATTGTCATTGCCACGACAACAAAACCAAGATGAAGATGAAAGAGAACCATGATAAGAACTATCACCAACATTGAGTGCTGTGCTGGAAATTAGCCAAACACCGTGAACTGAAGTTGAACCAGATTAAGAGAACCAAGTACCACGAACCAAACGCAAATGAGAGGCAGGCCAGACGAGCATTAAATGAGGAACGGCAACGAAGAAAATGAGAATACACTGAATTAAGAGAAGAGTGCTCGATGTTCTTACCGTACAGATTCATCATCGAGTTTGACTTGCGACCTTTAAAGTTTTGATAAGTAGCATACTTAGATCGTCCTCTGCTTTGCGCTGGCGACGGGTCTGCAAATTACATACACATACAACCTACAACCCTCCATTCCACCCAAAATATCTCCAATAATATACTTAAATATGTACATTCATAATAAGCCCACCGAACACCAACACTAATCGCGCAACAGGGACTGCCACCTTAACTCTATAACAATGAATCAATGGTCAATTTCAAAGACGAATTTTGGCAATCCGTTAAGATTGCGCCCGCTTTCAGATGATTTTGAATGAAATGGGGACGAAGCAGACAACGAAAAACAAGGGACCACTACATTGCATCCATCATACGAAGAAGAGGCGGTAGAGATGGGGTTTTCATCTTTTGCGTGTCTCAATAAATGCGAGAACAAACAGACAACAAGTGACAGCAAAGGGAGGAATAATTGTTACAAACCTCGGGATGTCTTATACGAACTGCGACGTCCCAAAGTCTGATTGGCACTATGACACGGAGACATGCCGCGACTATCGTCGGGGGAATCTGAAATTCACACAACACAGCAAAGCTACAACACAGCTACTTTCCCAGATTGACCAGAACCACCAGAACTAAAAACATGGACTCAAGGCTTCCTCTTAACATAAGGATCATGGATGTACATATAACGGAAGGAGAACCATGCTGTTTGCACTATACATAAGGGTAAAATGCACCCTGAGAGCTCGCCTGCCAATTTGGATGGAATATTTGATCAACTGGTCATGAAATCCAAGATGGACGTGTATAATAGCGTTTCGCTTGGGGGCGAGCCGTCTAAGGACAATAAAAACCAAAACAAACCTTTATATAGCAATCCGTTACTTGCAAGGCTGTCTTGTGAACCTCTGTAATAATCGCGTTTCATTGCAGACGGAATGTAGGAGTTAGCTAAATTTAGGAGGGAAAAAGAAGAACAAATCAAAATCTTGAAATAACGCAATGTAAAGTAAAGCTAAAGCGGCAGCATTATTTTGACACAAATAAATGTGTCCGGACTCACCAGTCAAATTCGTACTAGACCCTTTCTTTCCCCTGGCAGGTTGTAGCATCCCTTCCGCCATTTCTACGCTACCACTATCAATGTGAATGGTTTTGGGCCTTGGCCGTCCAGTGGTTTTGACACGGAGTTTCGGTGTAGGTTTCATAGAGTTTAGTAACGATTTGTCAACTTCCTTGCCCTTGAATGTTTAGAAACGTACATTGCGAGGAAGATGTTTAGTAATGGGGGTATGAATTACTCGTACCGTAGACCAATAAATGAACGACATGTTTGAGACTCGACTGCACACTGGTGCTGCGCTTGCAAGTCAGAAAACTGAAGAAGTTTCTTAAAATAAGGAAGTACTTGGACTAATTTTAGTCGCATGTTAGTCCGAGCGTCCATGCTAATTTCCAGTCGTTCATTTACTGCCGTTTCGTTTATAAATACATGGAGTACATACGTCTCGTTCGGCCTCCTCCAGTGCTTTCTTCAACTTGTGTTGTTCGAGAATGGCTTGTCGTCGGGCTGCCTGCTCTTCTTTTCGTCGCTGCTTCTCCTCCTCCTTGGCCTTCTCCTTATCGCGGCGCGCTTGGGCCTCGAGCTCTTTCCGCGACTTTGCCTCTTCCTGCTGCTGTCGCCGCTGCAACGACAGCATGAGGATGCGTTCCTTTTTCCGCTCTCTTTCATCGATGGTTTCCTATCAAACCCCGCATCATAAAACAAGTCCAGCTCGGGAACACCTAACTCACCGGATCCGGATTACTTAAATCATTTCCTATAATTATGGCAGATGCAGCATTGACCTTTTCCCGTTCCTGACTAGTAGGTTCTCGCGATCGCTGCGGCAGAATACTCTCCTGCTTGCGCCTCATCTCCACTTCGCTCCGCACACGTTCCTGCTCCAACTCCATCTCCAGCTGCTTTTTCCGCTCTAGCTTCTCCATCTGCTGCGTTTCCCGCTCCTTCTCCAACTCGGCGTCCTCTACGTAGCTGCGCTCCTTCTTAGGCGAGTTGCCCTTTTTAGTGCGCAGAGGCGGTTTCGGCCGCTTCGGCTGATCATTGTCAAAACTGATGTAGAAGCCTTTCTGATTGTTGTCCATGCTGGCTTCCGCAGACGCGGTGGTCTCTTCCAAGGCAGGCGATCCCGCAGGTTGGAAGGAGTTGCGTGTAATCAGAGGCCGCGTCGGGGAGGGTATTCTGTACGTTCTGCTACCGGACGTAATATTCAGCCGACTTAGACTCTCGCTGATTTGCTCGTCAGGGTTGTGGCCAATGAAAGATATGCTCTGTGGCTCCATATCGTCCGCAGGGGGAGCCGGGATGGGTGTGTGCAAAGCACTACTTTTGCGCTCTCGGTCTGGTCGCGACGGTTCCATACTCTGGAGCGAAATAGGTGAGGTACGTTTGCTCTCCAGTAGCTGCGAGATTTGCCGGTGTTGTCGATGCTGCGGCGATGTGCTGGGCGTGCTATGGTGCGATCCGGAAAACAACTGGTGCTGCTGGCTCAGCGTGAATCCAGCACTGGTGTTATGGTTCATGCTTGCATCTCCACTGCCATTGAGGTATCGGTTGTCATGGTATCTGTCATGGTACCTGTCGGAGTTATCATGCAACACGAAACCGGATGAACCCTGGGGCTTGGCGCCCCAGGTACGTATTTCTGGCGGTTGCTGTTGAGAGACATAGTCATCAGGGATGCGTGCTTGCTGTGCCCAGGTGCGTCTTTGAGGCGCAATTGGTGGCGGCGAGGGTTGCTGACTGTGCAGAAAGAATTGCGGCTCGGGTTGGATGCGGGATTGCTGGTAGAGCGAGTGAGGTATGTGAGGCGCACTGGAGCTTGTCTGCAGCGTGTTGTAGAGATTGGCTGGATGGGCAGCAGCATAGGTCGCGTACGGGGGCTGGAAGCCCTGCTGTTGAAGAAGTTGATTTTGTTGCTGTTTCAGCAATTGCTGCTGTTGGGCAATTTGTATTTGGTTTTGCTGTGAGACTAATTTTTGTATGTCAGCCTGAATATCGTGGAGACTAGAGTTCATACTGGAATGCAATGGGAACTCGTGAGTCATGCTGACGATAAGGGTCTACCTATAAAACGTACTGTGAAATGGATTGCTGATACGTTTCCATATCCAAGTTATCCATATCAGGCGTGCGACGCGTTTCGATGAATGGCTGGTCACCATCCATCCATTTCCGTTCAACGGAAGTTACCTCGTCCGACAATTCCTAGATGTTACGATAACATGTTAGCCGCAAAGGATGCCAAGTGTGCGACGAATGGGTTATTGGACCATTAAGATGGTTATTGGACGCATGCAACGAGTTATACCTTAATATTTAATGGACGTTCTGGTTTTGCATTGGCACATGCTGCACTCGATGCTTCTGCGGAACTGGATGGCTCTGAACCACCAGTGGTCATTAGACTATCTACCATTACATCCGAGGATGACTTAACTAAACCACCTTTACCCTGGAAACAAAACCGCCACCAACATTGTTATTTAACCCCGGGAACTGATTGCAACGATCATAATTCAACATTAACTAACATAGTAGCCAGTTAAATAACTTTGCATTGTGGACTAAAGGCCAGACTAAAACAATGACTCGTCTAAGCATGCAGCATGTCCATTTCCAAATCCTTATGTGGGGTCTATGCCCATATTGATAACAACCCCATATAAGCATTTAAATGCAACAAATGTGAAATATTTCAAAATCTTAGAATGAAGAAGACTGTGCATTCATTAGACCTGCACCTTACCATTTCTGTTAGCTGGAATTAGAAAAGCAATCAATACAAGACGAAAAGTCAACGAGGACAAACGAAAAACGAGGCCATTGAGGTCACGCGAACTAGAAGTTACACTGTTAATACGTTAAACACCCCCTCACCTTGACGACCGCCTGCAGGAACGCAGCCTTGCCAACCTTTTGCCGTTGCTTGTCCATCGCAAGCTCCATCCGCCGCTTCTCCTTTTCGATGTGCCTCCGCTTCTCCTCCAACTTCAGCCGGATGTCGTTGAGCTGCGACGACATCACATGATCGTTGCTCTTGCCCTCGCTGAAGACATTTTCATTCGCAGTTTGTGAGTTGTTGCTCTGTTGTTGCCACGTCGTGGTGTTGGGCAAAGTGGCGAACGAGGTCGTCTTCTTATCGTTTCCATTCGTGGCGGCGGTCTTGTTGAGGAAGCTCGACTTGGCCGTGGCGCAACCCTCATTCTTGTTCTCCGCGCTTCCAGTCTGTACACCTACCAGGGGATGAGAAGATGAAACTGTTGCAGGCATTGCTCTCCCACGTTGTTCGATGGGCATACCCTTGTAATCAGCAATCAACTTCTTGCCGGAATCGCCATCGACCAAATCCTGCAGGATGTTCTCTTTGTTGCGCTCATGCATTATGCTCCTCAGGGCAATATCATCGCTGCTAAGTTGTCGCTTCAGCTTATAGTTCTGCTGCTCGGTCTCGTGCTTCTCGTAGCCGTTGTCATAGCCGAGTTGGAAGGAACCGCGCGCATCCTGGAGCGAGGAGCGCACAGCCGGATTCTCCACCGGCACCGCTACCGGGGACGACGACAACTTCCGGCCCACATGGCCGCCCACTTCCTTGTCGGGGTTCCTTCCGATGAAGTTGAGATTATCCTGACTACCGCCAAAGTTCTCGATGGTCAGCTGCGAATCATCCGTCATCGAATTGCGGCGCGATCTGCGTCCCGCATACGTTCTTCGGTTCTCGTTCCAATTGCTGGGCTTTCCTGCTGCCACGTTATCCCCGCGCTCCTCCGTCTTGCTGTCCGCGTTGTACTTCTCCTTGTTGGCGCGCAATCGAGCTGGTACCAGCGGCTCGTCCTGCCCGACGACCGAGCTGAGCGTAGGAATGTTCTTGCCGCGATGTACCACGAAGGACTCTTCAGGACCCCGCCGCAAACTATCAACGCTCATATCGGACGCGCTCGCTTGCAAGGAGTTCGTCTTGCGAACTGGCTGGTGAGTGGGTGTTCTTAAAACTAAAGAACACAGTTGCGTAAATGCGGCGCGGCAACCGGTCCACGTTAAATCCTCATCATCAATCGCAATACTTCACGCAAATAGATGCAACCAGAAATATGTAGGATAGTACGTTAGTAGAAGCCATGCAATCGCTATTTCGAGCTGCTAGCTAAAATGTACATCAGGGTGTGTCGCCTACACGTGCAGCGTTAATAACGAAATTAAATACGAACGTAAATTTGAGGAAATGACCGTTTCTATAATTTATGATTACTTTCAAAAGAAACAACCACACGCAAACGCAATGTTCAAACAGCTTAGCGATGGAGCTGAAATGTAAATATGGAGCTAAAGTGTGTCGAATTAACGCCCCTGCGCTAAAATGCGCGTGATTATCTCATACCTTGGAATGCTTGCGCTGCTAGTGGATTGTCTAAACCACTGCGTAGGTCAGGAATGGGCGTCATGACCTTCGGTGGTAAGTTGCGCTTGTGTGCCACACCATGGGCATTACGGGCTGGATAGCCGTCTACGCATACACCACACACACCAAAAAAATACAGTTAGTCTTCGAAACACCACCAGATACACCGAAACACCGACGCCTCAATCGAGGGTTATTGGAAAGAAGTGACTCCCAAGTGGCTAGATTAGATGCGGCCGTCCGAGTTAGTGGCGTGTACCATAACTGTGCGGAAGGGATTGCTAGAATCTAGGTGCATGACCTGCTCAAGATGCCCACTAAAGAGGCCACCACCGGCCGCCTACCCGAAAAATCCATACTCCCCATTGCACCAGAAAGGTGCTATGCTCATTTCTATCGATCACGTGGAGTGTTGCCGTGTATTGCAAGAGCGCGGGAAGCAGCAGCAACATACAGTATGTAAAAGTAGCATACTTGAAGGAATCACGTCGAACGTCGAAGGAATGCACACACATGTCTTACACCTAACCGGGGACTTACCTGGAGGCATTCTGTCCATGCCCGGATATCGCACACATTTGACCGGATGAATTTCCAGCAGGTTGAACAAATCGGCGAGGAACACGATAAGGTTCTGCCGCATGGCGCTACAATTCGGGTGACCGCCATAAGATAAGGTATCAATAGAGATTGGCGTCTTGCCAACGCACCCTCGCATATAAGTGATGTCTTCCGGCTGCATGTGGAACACGGAGGCCGGTAGACATCTTGCGCAAAAGTCCTGTACAAGGCCCAGGTTGTGCAGGCTGTCGGGCAGATTGGGGACATAGGAGGCGCGCACCTCGCTGGTGGGCAACTCGTCCGGGCAGTAGTAGGCGATGAGGCCAGCTAGAGCCACACCGTCGCACAAATCTTTCAGATCGTGGACGCGCTGGATATCCAGCTTCTTCCGGCATGCATCGCCATTCGTCATTAGGCGGTCGGCGTTCGCTTGCTCATGCTTCTTCATGAGGGCCTCGTTCGTGTGGTTCACCCACAGTAGGAGGCAATCGAGGTGGTTGTCGGGTGCGTGCAGAACCTGCGTGTAATCATGACTAAAGCGCTGAACCGCTGCCAGGACCCGGTCGGCGGTGACCACTTCTTTCGCATAGAGGATCATTATCGACTCCACCACAGCCATGTGCGCGTTCTGGAAACATCCCGAATAGGTCAAGCGACAACTCGAGGACACGTACCATTCGCAGGGGATTCGTTTGAATCAGCGTCGTCTCTGTGAGCTGCGCATCGGAGGCGGCTGTGGCGAAGACGCCCTTGCGCGACAGCGTCTGCAGAATGGACCAGTGGTTGAGATTGTGGTAGTTCGGGTCCGAGTAGATGTTGCCCAGCGCCAAGCAATACATCTCCGCGTTGGCCAGGGCGCCCACAATCTGCGGCTTAAGGTGCTCCTGGTTCTCGTGGTCGCGGTAGAACGGCTCCTTCAGGTTCTCGGGCACCTTGTTGTTGAATGCCTTCGAGAGCAGCCATTTGACGGAGGCTCGTTGCTTGGCCTGCAATTCAAACACACCGTCTTCATCCATTCGCTCCCACATCTCCATTTCTCCGTGCGCAAGTGGCAATTATGTTAATGTCAGTAATGACAAGTCGCATCAAATGTTCGACATCGCGGTAGCTGAATGATTGAACATTTGAAGATTGCAGATCAGCATAATTGGCTGCAGTTACTTTCTCGGCGAAGAGCTGAAAGTCCAGCAGCAGGAAGGCTACATTCCAATGCGCAAAACGATGGCTTGCCAATTAGACATTTTCATTTCACACAGCAAAGTAAGCCACTGAATGGCAGAAACTAACTGGGCGCAGAGATCATCTTTGCTTATTAGACGCTCAACAAATTGCCTTCTAAGTGCATTCCTCAGTCATTGCAACATTTCCGTGTATCGTAGAATGTCGATATCAGCGGTTTCCTCTATCGTGGATTCACTAGTCGCACGTAAAAAATTGCGATACAATGCTTGTAACAGAATGCAGAGCGCAGAACACCAAATCCAAAAATCTGACAAGAACATCGGAGATGAGAACAGAAGACGCAACAGGTGGCAACATATTAAGAGAATGAGCCCAGATAGACTGGCTAGACTAGCGAAAGACGGCATCCCGAGAACAAACATCCATTTGGAAGACCACCGAGCAGAAGAAGAGACTCATGGGTATAGATATCAACAGAATCGACGGGAAACACTAACGCTTAACGTAAGAAGAAGAAGAATGTCTGTATTTGTGTTACAGAGTTTCGTTATTCGTGGAACCAATCTGTAACTTTCCTATACATATATGGATGTCCCTCTGATTGTTTTTCGGAATATTGTCAGGAATTGATATACCCCTGTAGTGGGGGGGGGTTTAGAATACCACTACAGTCATCTATGCCTGTCGTAAGAGGCGACTAAAAGAGAACCCTGCTAGGCAATGGTGCTCGGACATAATACTTTTAATTACCACTTGTGTAATTTGGGATTAGTGGACTCGTCCACTTGCAGAGCATGTCGGGAGTGGCCAGAAACGGCCCATCATATCCTATGCTCATGCAATGCGCTTTGATACATACAGCAGTGCATATGGAAGAGGGGCAGCTTGACGCCCTCGGCCATAATCGCAATGCCTCTAAGGGAGCTATTGAATTCCCTTCAGGAAATTCAAAAGAAGTCACTTGGATTTTAAGTTAGAGGGTCACAGTACAATAGGCCTTTTAGGCCGCAGTGCTCAGGGCGAATGTTGCCCAAACCTCCAAATAAAAAAAAAGGAATTGATAAGAATCAGCGATGTTTTCATTCATTAATATAAAAAGTTCTTATTTATAAATTTATAAATCAAATATGAGAGAAAATTCTTGTTAATACTGCGAAACAGAGGACAATTACTCGGTTACCTAAGCCAAAAAAAAGAAGTTAATTGGGATATATTGTTAACAATCATTTCATTTCTTTATGAAGAATATATCTATTTTTGGACAGTTGGAACCTGGCTCGCCCATTTATACCAGTACACAATACCACTCCATACTCGCGGCTTCCCTTGCAAGCAACCTTTTAGAACGTAACCCCACCGAATAAGGAGGTTCAACCGTAATTGTTAGGCTTTACTAATTTTCGCTCATTTTAGCTGTTTTCTTGTGTTGGAGGGCGAGATACTGCAAAGCAGAACCACGCAGCACTTAGGCCAGACATCTGGGCCCTTTGTGCAACCTCCCATTCGGTTTTTCCTACCCCTTCAGCCCCTTCAGCTGGCATTCTCTAGGATTTTGTCCGGGGGGTTGGAAAGTAGTTGCCTCATTGTTATGGTCTCCACGTCGAATATCTGTATTCTAACGTGGTTCAAGGCTGGGCAGGAGCATAAAACATGGTAAGACGATTCTTCGTCCTCCATACAACCCCCGCATCTAGCGGGTGCGAGACCGATTCTGCTGAGATGCTTATTCAGGTGACAGTGTCCTGTGAGGATCCTGATTAGGTATCGACTCAGGTTAACAAGAAGGTTGGCTTTCTTCCGGCAGGGGGTGAAGTTAGACACCCCAGTCAGAAGGCGTTAACTCTTAACTTAATTCTATCCGTTCAAGGCCATATCGTGCAATATCGTTAGCAAATTGAACGCATTGCGAAAACTTGGATATCAGAATGTTTCCAAATTGTATGAATACTTGGATACGCTGTGAAATAGGGTAGCTAATCAATTATCCGCGAATAGTGAAAACGTGAATGAGGAAGCCTCGCATAACGAGGAGATTAGATTGCCAATTTACGGCGTTAATTGCCATAAATAAAACAGTAAACATGAATACAAATGACAGCGGCAATTAAAACAAATCGCAGAGGCGAACATATGTTTAAGGAAGTGGATTGAAGATAAGGACTGCTGGCAAAAGTAGGTGCAAGTCAATATTAGCAAAAAGATGAAACAAACTAAGGCAGTAATTTAAACACAAGCCGTACTTATTAACAAGATTGCTTTAGGTTGGAAGCACTATCTTGTGAATGCAGTTGATAATTCATTTTCTAGCATACAGGATACTTCTTGAGTTTATTTTTATTTCTGCACGCTTGACCGGACATCAATCGGTTAATACTGCTTACTCTCTTCGCTTATGCAATAAAGCATACCATACAAATTGAAGGCTTGTAGCTTATCGAAGTGAAACGATGAAATTTGTAGTTTGTCCAAGAAACATTCCCAACTCCGCTTGTTACAACATTCGGTCAACGCCTGGTCCATCATATTCGACGAAAATCAAAACGAAATAATGAATCCTTTGGTTATTCGTAGAATTCTAAGAATTCCAGCAAAGATTTCATGCCTGACAATCAAGCAAGCAAGTCAGCCAGCAGTTAGCATAAGCAGAAAGTTAGCAGCTAAAGAATCGGACAGCTACAGGAAAGCAACAAGGTGTAATTGAAATTCTCTCTGTTCTACCGTGAAGGTCAACAATTTATTTGATTTTTCCATCTACGAACTAATATAACACAAATTTCTCAGCTAATAGTTTATTATTTATCTGTCAGTAGTTGAGTACCCAGCGTTGCTTGGGCTTTGCTACTATTTGCCCAACTACCCGTCCGTCTGTTCTGCCCGTCCACCTGATAGCAATCGGTTTTGCAATGTCGTGTCCCGCTGTCTTAGCCTACTTGATATGGCATGGAGAATTCATTCCCGTGCGCATTCGTTCGGTAAACAATCGTTGCTTGGCAACGGACGACAACGCATGCGCAGTAAACTGCATTCGAGCGGTATTGGCGTGCCGTTTGTCATGAATAGTGATGGTTTCTTCGCTATAACTTTCGAACCATAAGATTCTTCCAATTTTCCTTTGCGTTAGCGGTGTCCCAGATGTACACGGAATGTACTCAATATTTCATTTCCATCGAATTCTTTGTATTTTAGGAGTAAATCAATAACACACACACAGGCATACATTCAATTTTATATATAGAGATTACAAAGGAGCATGCCATTTTCTCGCCATAGAAATCGCGCAAACGACGAGGAGATTAAGGTTAATCATCATACGAAATGGCGATTAGAAATGTGATAAAGATGTTTCATATCACGTTTCCATAATACTTTTGAAAATTTCTCACTAAGGACTCGTTTCTGTACATATTTACTAGTAAATATATAAAATTATAAAACTAGGTCACTGGGAATTATAGCATTTATAGAATTTCGCATGATATTTGCATTACAAGATCGAATATCAATGCTAGTATAAATAGGAAATCGTACTCAAAATAAAAGCTTCTGATTGCTGGCATTAAATCAAAGGAACATTTAAAACTTGCAATAAAGTGAGTTTAAATACACTTTGTTGAGGTTAATTTTGAGAAATAAAAGCTTACAACAATGAATAATTTTGGATTGCTGGGAGCAATCCAAGTCAATTTTTCGTTGTATATAATTTGGGTCTTTGTCAACTTCATTAATCCTTAATTATTCACTAAAA
>JAOEHK010000001.1:288790-301815 GCA_025447835.1 Labidoglobus nevermanni
TTCTAAAAAAGAGGAAGTTCTCTAAATAGCGATACTGTCCCGCCGAAATCGGGACATTTCTAAATACCGGGTCAATGATCCTAAAAGCAGGACTATATATATATATTTGAAATCGGGATTTTTATTTTGAGACTACCCCGGGCAACGCCGGGGCGATTTCCTCTTGTTAACTATATAAAACTAGAATAAAAGTTATTTATTAGGTTATTATATTAGGTTTGTTCCAAGACATTCTTTTAGACTTCGTCTTCATTTCTGTAAATGACAACCGTATTTAATTTGTGAATATTCGTGCTGAATGAACGCATTTTCACAGTTTGTGCATTCTGAATATGAGCTGCTTGCGTATCAGCCCACATTTCCGGCAAATGTATATCGTTCTTAGTGTAAATATGTATATCAAAGCTGCAGAGGCAATCCAAGAGTGGTAAGTACGCCACGGAGGAAGCAATTTGTTTCAGCACGTCTCGAATCTCCTTTCGAATTTGCTTCAAAGGCTTATCGGAAGTTTGGCCGCCTTCTTGATTTGCATTTCCTTCATATTCCACATTGAAGTCCCAACGCTCCATGATTTCGGATGTATTTACGTTTGCGATCACCATGGCAATCTTATCAACAATTCGTTGAACTAGCCACTCTGTTCCACATATAGATACGTAAACATAGTTATATTTTATATTTCACTAATCATTGATATCAATATACCTTTCAATTGTTCCAAAGTTGACTTTAGAAATTCTTGGATATTTTGGTCTTGGGACATTAATATTGTCAAGCCATAATTTTCAACGGGCTTAAAGTCTTCTGGAGGGTACAAACCTCGTTGAAAAAGGATAGAGTTGATTCCAAAATCTGCACATTTCATGCCAATCATTAAAAATGATTGAAAAATTATTGTTGTACCTTGTATTACCTAAATATTCGCAAACTATTTCGGCAGAGCCTTTCAGGGTTATTGCAGACTTAGTCTGATGAACCGAAGAGTTCATTCTTCTGGAAATCTGAAACCAAAGGCCAGAAGATAGGAATAAAGTTGTTTTAACGGTTTACTTCTTTGGGGTTAGAATTTTAAGCATTACATGGCTAACCTCGGAGGCATTTGCATTCTTCTAGAATATTTCTAGAGATTTCCTGAAATTACATATTTTCGGAGTATTGGAGCCAATGATGAGGACAGAAATGCGAAACTTTATAAAATCTATAACATATATGGCTTTATTACTGTTGAAAAAGCAGCAACATACAAAAACCGCATTGAACAAATTTTACATGAAATATTTACACGATTTCTTCTATAAATACAATACAATAATCTGATACTGTATTGATAATAACAGAATGCAGTATTCGTGGATAACTCCGCCAATTCATGTTATTCAGTAAATAACTTCTTCTATTTGATTTTGGAGAAGTTTCTATGTTGACTTCATTACGAAATTACATTTTGTGCAATGCTAAGTTTCTATCTTTCTAAATTAGGGCATACAATATTGATTTTCCGAAAAATGCGACATGTATTTAAATTTCGCGCAATGTAAACCGGAAACGTTGAGCATTTCCTCTCTCTTCAATCATGGGTATTCCTTTTCTATTTCGTTCTAGAACATTCTAGAATATTCCAGATCAACGTAGGCTATAAAAGCAATTGCCGCACGCGGCGTGTTTCATTTCAGATCGAGCAAGCAAGCCGACCTGCTGCCAGTCAGTTGAGCTAGATTGTCAGTGATTGAACTGAATTTTAATACAAAACGCTAGCAAAAGTGAGTATTCACGTTAATAATTCATTGCAATTGCCTTTAAACATGAATTCAATCAAGTCAATCTTATGGTTTATAGAAAAGCTGCACATGCCGGCGAATTTATTCAATAAATGTGCAATATTCTGATTTCAGATGCCGGAAGAAACTCAAGAGGTGGAAACCTTTGCTTTTCAAGCTGAGATCGCTCAGTTGATGAGCTTGATCATCAACACGTTCTACTCGAACAAGGAGATCTTTCTTCGTGAGCTTATCTCGAATTCATCGGACGCCTTAGACAAGATTCGCTACGAGTCGTTGACCAATCCGGCCAAATTGGAATCTGGCAAGGAGCTGTTCATCAAGCTCATTCCAGACAAGAATGCTGGAACGTTAACCATCATCGATACAGGCATCGGCATGACCAAGGCCGACCTGGTGAACAACTTGGGCACCATCGCCAAGTCCGGCACCAAGGCCTTCATGGAGGCGCTTCAGGCTGGCGCCGACATCTCGATGATTGGCCAATTCGGCGTGGGTTTCTACTCCGCTTACCTGGTCGCTGACAAGGTCACCGTCGTCTCCAGGAACAATGACGATGAGCAGTACTTGTGGGAGTCGTCGGCTGGCGGCAGCTTCACGGTGCGCACCGATCACGGTGAGCCGCTGGGCCGTGGCACGAAGATCATCCTGCACATCAAGGAGGACCAGTCCGAGTTCCTCGAGGAGAACAAGATTAAGGAGATCGTCAAGAAGCACTCGCAGTTCATCGGCTACCCGATCAAGCTGGTCGTCCAGAAGGAGCGCGAGAAGGAGCTGAGCGACGACGAGGAGGAGGAGGACAAGAAGAAGGAGGAGGAGGAGGGCGAGGACAGCAAGCCCAAGATTGAGGACGTTGGCGAGGACGAGGATGAGGACAAGGAGAAGAAGGAAAAGAAGAAGAAGACCATCAAGGAGAAGTACACCGAGGACGAGGAGCTGAACAAGACGAAGCCGATCTGGACGCGCAATGCGGACGACATCAGCCAGGAGGAGTACGGCGAGTTCTACAAGTCGCTGACCAATGACTGGGAGGACCATCTGGCCGTGAAGCACTTCAGCGTTGAGGGCCAGCTGGAGTTCCGCGCTCTGCTCTTCGTGCCGCGTCGCGTGCCCTTCGATCTCTTCGAGAACAAGAAGCGCAAGAATAACATCAAGCTGTACGTGCGCCGCGTCTTCATCATGGACAACTGCGAGGAGCTCATCCCAGAGTACTTGAACTTCATGAAGGGCGTCGTCGACTCCGAGGATCTGCCGCTGAACATCTCGCGCGAGATGCTGCAGCAGAACAAGATCTTGAAGGTGATTCGCAAGAATCTGGTGAAGAAGTGCATGGAGCTGTTCGAGGAGCTGACTGAGGATGCCGACGGCTACAAGAAGTTCTACGAGCAGTTCTCGAAGAACATCAAGCTTGGCATCCACGAGGACTCGCAGAATCGCTCCAAGCTGGCCGATCTGCTGCGCTACCACACCTCCGCCAGCGGAGACGAAGCGTGCTCGCTGAAGGAGTACGTCAGCCGCATGAAGGCCAACCAGAAGGTCATCTACTACATCACCGGCGAGTCCAAGGACCAGGTGTCCAACTCCTCGTTCGTGGAGCTCGTCAAGAAGCGCGGCTTTGAGGTCGTCTACATGACGGAGCCGATTGACGAGTACGTCGTGCAGCAGTTGAAGGACTACGATGGCAAGCAATTGGTTTCCGTCACCAAGGAAGGCCTGGAGCTGCCCGAAGATGACGACGAGAAGAAGAAGCGCGAGGAGGACAAGGCCAAGTACGAAGGTCTCTGCAAGATGATGAAGACCATCTTGGACTCCAAGGTGGAGAAGGTTGTTGTCTCCAACCGCCTCGTCGAGTCGCCCTGCTGCATCGTCACTTCCCAGTACGGATGGACTGCTAACATGGAGCGCATCATGAAGGCGCAGGCGCTGCGAGACACCTCCACCATGGGATACATGGCGGCGAAGAAGCACTTGGAAATCAATCCTGACCATTCTATCATTGAGAATCTCCGCAACAAAGTCGAAGCGGACAAGAATGATAAGTCTGTCAAGGATTTGGTCATTCTGCTGTTTGAGACTGCCCTATTGAGCTCCGGCTTTACTTTGGATGAGCCGCAAACTCATGCTTTGCGCATTTACCGCATGGTGAAGTTGGGATTGGGAATTGACGACGACGAGATGGTGATTGAGGACTCGCCGGCTGGGGATGCGCCCATCGTTCAAGATGAGACCGAGGACGCTTCTCGCATGGAGGAAGTCGACTAGGCGCATGGTCATCGCTTAACTGAACATGAGCACTACTTTGATTTCAGTATCGAGCATTCCTCTTTTTGTACACAAGGTCATTGATCATTTTCGTTCGGCTCTCCTAGAGATTGAAGACTGCTGTATAGCGGTCATTTCAGGACATTCACATTTGAATATGAAACACTATCTCTGCTGTCTGCTGGAATATTGGATTGCCTGCCAAATATGCCATTTCGAATATTGTACTGATTTTTGTTTTAAAAATAAATTGCCAAATCAATGAAGTTTCAAACTGATTCATTCTTTAAAAAAAGATAGGCAAATTGCGATGATTTGGAGTACGCGCCTGAAGGTACTGTCCACCGAATCTTAAAACCGTATAGTTGTCAACTATAGTTGTTATCTGCCTGAGGACTTCTGCAAATTAGCTTGCTTTTCGTTATGGAGTTTAAACTATTAAATGCCACTTCCATCAACTATAGAAACTCTGTATTTTGAGGGGAATTCCCGCGATTCAAATATGTGAATCCTACTGTCCAAATGAAATAGCGTTAAAGCGAGGCAGCGCTAAACGAAGCAGTGTAAAGCGGGGTCTTAGTGTATTTAACTATAATCAATCAACCTAAAAAGTTAACAAAGTTGAAAATATTATAAACTTGAAAAATGACGGAAAAAATTAAGGAGAAATTGCCTGCAGAGCAAGAAGGTATACCACAAATCTAGATTAGATGCATATATAAGCAAAACAATTTTATTTAAGAAACTGACGATCGATTCAAAGATGATCCCGAGGCAATCTACCGCATTTACAGCGTATTATCTTATTTCATCATCCTGGTGGTGATGGGCATACCGGTGTGGTGGCAAACAACCAAAGTTTACCGAGCAGCATTGCCCCTGGAGGAAATGTTTAACATCGAAATTCCGGCGAAAACAATACGCCCTGATAGCATTCCTCTGAGCTTGGAATACGACATTCTGATAACGTTTGTGCATCCAGATCCTCAAAGATATAAAGTAGATATTAACTCGCATGAGATAGCAGCAAACCTCCAACCGTTCATGGACCTTCTTACACCCATTGCAAATTTTACTGTAAAAAGTCAATGGCTGTATTTGGTTGACTTGGGGATCGTCCCGGTACAGAACAAGGACCATTTAATGGTCCGTGAACAAGTCCTGACTCACACCATTACTCCTCTGGAAAAGAAAACCTGGGCACATATGTCTCCACGCCCATCTCTGAATTTGGTCTTGTACTTCCCACATTGCGGCTTGCCTCTATATTTGTATAGCAATGAAAACCGACGAAAGGAAGTCAATGCGTTCCTCAATCGGAGATGGGGTGGAATGATGATTAGCAATCCTGGCAAATCTTGCGAGGCTGGATTGTACAAGCCGGATTTGAAGCCCATCATTGACGTATTCCTCACGCAATTGCATGAATTAATGCATTTACGAAGCATGGATAAAGACGATGTCCTTTATTTGGAACAACTCCGTGCCTGGGAAATGGTCAACTCAACAAGACGAACCTTAAAGTCTTTGGCACAACTCTTGACTGAAATCAATAGTATTGTGATCAGCGATCAAGTCGCAGAGAAAATTTTGATCGCTTTAGAAAATGCCGAAGAAGCGGCCAAGCTTTTGAAATCACAAAATGTCGAAGAAGGTTTGAAGGCAGCTAAAATTGCGTATGAAAATTCAGAAGCTGCTTTCAGCGATCCCTCTCTATTAGCATTGCTATATTTTCCCGATGACCAAAAGTAAGTATTTCATGGTTTCTCATTTATAAGCGAAGGCTCGTGACACATTTTTTCGTAGTATTTTGACATTTTTCTTGTTACACCGGGATCGAACTACCTCCCGGTTCCCCACACCTCGGTCCTTTTATGCTATTCCACCATTATTCAGCTAGTTGTATCATATCTTCAAAGAAGTGCTTGAGTTCAGGCCAGGGCAGTTTAGCCATCTTGGCATGGTTCAGTGCCTCCTTCCCTAAAGTTGCCTTCGGTTACACCCTTAGTGCGATTTACTCGTCCACTATGTGCTGTGGCGTTTCATCCCCTTCTACCCAGAAACTGAACAATGGATCTTCGCGAAGATCCACCATGGCTAAGTGCTTCTTGGACCCGCAATGACCCGTAATGAGTCCTACGAGTTCTCTTAACCTTGCTCATCCCCAAGACAGTACAAGTCGAGTGGAGGTACTTGATGCTTTCTCTCCAGGTATATCTTGAAATGTTGCATTCCCGGTGCTCGTTCTCATTCGTCCTCTGTTTCTGTTGACACTACGGCCTTCAGAAATTTCTTTCCTACATGGGGGGGATTCCAATAATTGGTTCCGGCAAGGCACGTGCAAGGTTTGCTGCGCTTTTTGCTAATACATCCGCCCTCTCAAGCCCAGGATATGCCTGGTCTTTTGGCAGTCAGATTAGCGTTACGCATCTCCCATGTGCTGGGTCGTTGAGTCGCTGTGCACACTCTTCATTTCACAGTGACCATTTGACATTAGTTGAGTCATAACTGAATTTCACTTGGTTCCTTATAAAAATCGAGTTTCCCTTAACTCAAATTTATTCATTTTAAACATTCGATTGATGGGAATGTTGAGTGGCCTATAATTCTAGAATTATTTCATTGAATCGCAAAAATTATTGAAATATTTATTTTCAGGTATGCTGTATACATTCCATTGTTCTTGCCGATTATGATTCCTGTTTTCATGTCACTGGTAACTATCCAGAAATGGTACGTTGGCAGAAAACAGACTAAAGTCAAAAGTGATTAGAACACTTAATCAATTTGTCCATAATGTAATTCAATAATAATAAATGGCGTATGCCCCCTTCTAGATCCTTTTTTCACGGTGAATTTGTCAGTTTTTCTCTTCCGTCTTAGATCACTTCATCACTTAGATCATTTCACATATTTTTCTCCACTCCTTTCTCTTCCTAGTAATTTCCTTCGATTTTATGACACCCACTTCGTTTATATCCCTTGCCACTTGCTTACCTACTTTGATTTGAGTTTATCTTCTTTTTTTCGACCTAGTGGAAAGTTCAACGCGGAATTTGATTGGTTGGTATATTAGCGAGTGTGGCATATGCAGCACTTAGGCCCTACTATTTGGGCTCATTGCGCATCCTCCTTATACGGCCCCTTAATTTTGGAAAGGAATATAGGATTAGGTTTTTGGGATGAGATGGGGAGTCGTAGAGGAATGTACTGCAACCACATGTGCCACTTCAGATGTCGTACTGCCCTCTCTCTACTGGCCGCTCGATAGTCAACAGTAACGCTCTGCCAGGGATTGAGCCAAAACTATTAGACTCGTGGGCCATCCGTGACGCGGATATTCCTGGGTCTCTCCTCCACTCTCCAAACATGCCCTAGTCATCTTGCTCCTAGCATCATTCTTAAAACTTTTCTCCATTACTCTTACTCTTCCCCTTGTTTTTTTGGTAATGCTTAATATTTCCACTAAACCCCGGCCTTATACTATAACTGTACTCTGGCTATATGCTATTTTAGCTGCTAAGCCTTACTCGGCAGAGACGGAGGCGGAGAAAAGGTCGAGTCCAAGATTTTGGGGAAAATAATATAAGGGCTAACGAGGCTACAAGGCATGGTGTATCTGTCTGATGTCTTGGGTGTGTACTGAGAGATTTCGAAGATGGCCGGGTTAGAGTGACCCACAACTGAAGCACGTAAGTTATTCGCGAATGTCAACGAAAGGGGCAATTCCGAATTACCGGAAAATGGCCCTGAGGTACCAAGGTGCATTGACGTTGTACCTTAGTCTGTGGTTCTTAGCTCCGGTGAGGCCTTTAGGGCGCTAAGGCAAAAAATACAAATTAAGCGGAATTTATTCTAGTTCTTGTTTAAGAACATCGACACTCTGAACTAGGTTATGAATTTGAATTCCAACGATTTGTAAAAAATCTCGAATATCGTCAGATAATATTTATTACCTTAACTGTTACTTTTTATATAAATAATGACTGATGAAATGTATCTAGACTGAAATAAATCAGAGCGATTTTAAATATGGTAGATACATGATAAAAATAGATCGAAACTGGGGGATGATCATCGTTGATTCGGTTTTTGGTTTGCAATTCATAATTAACGACATTTACATTATGTTAACAGCTTAATCGATCTTAACCGCCCCATAAATCTTGCGTATGAAAATATATGCTGCAATGAATCCAATTGTGCCTGTGAGCAGCCAAAATGTAACGACCATAAGGCCAGTGTAGCCGATATATAGCAAAATAGGTATAAACTCGGTAATTTCTAATTTGGTAAAAAAGTAGAACATTGAATAAAGCAGAATGTAGACGGCGGAACCTCCAGACGCAATGAAACTTCTCCACCACCAATGGTAGTCCTGAAAATTGCGAACAAAATGTTATTTTAATTCTACATGATTATTATAGTCAAGTCATGTTCACCTCGCCACATAATTGGAAATACACCATCACAATCGATATTTGTGAGCAAGAGATCACTAGAATGATAAAAACTAGGAACAGAAAGCCGAATAAGTAGTAGAACTGATTCTCCCATATAGCCGTGAATATGAAGAACAATTCGATAAACACGGCGCTGAATGGTAAAATGCCAGCCATTAATGTACTGAAAATATTCAAATAAATTATACCAAACATCATTTATTCACTACCGCTATTTTTGGGAAAGTTTCAGGAATAAATATCACTTTGTATGTCTTCCCTACAACAGACACACGTAGCATTTAGGCCCTATTATATGGGCCCATTGTACATCCGCCTTGGGTTATTGGGATGGGATGGGGAATCCTAGAGGAGTGACTTGGGTTCAATCCCTGGTACAGCGTTACCGTTAATTATAGAGCGACCAGTAGATAGGTCAGTTCGACATCTGAAATGGCAGATGTGATTGTAGTACGCTCGTCCACGATTCCCCAACCCATCCCAATACCCCAATCCTATCTTCCCTTTCAAACTAAATGGCCGTACAAGGAGGATATACAATGGTCACAAATATATGCTGCCCTCTAACAAAACAATAACAATAGCCATCAGAATGATCAATTGTGAGCTAATTTTTGGGCCTTAAACCCATCCGATTATTGATGACATGAAGGAGTAGTCTCTATAGAGAGAACCACGTTTACCTATTCAGTAGGTTTCTTTGCCAATTTCTTGATATACTTTGTTTCCAATTTTACTGCTTTTTAATCAAAATAATTCAGACTTACCATAGAAGAGGATTCATATACCAATGTTGTTCGGGAACTTGCCTTGGAATCTGATTAGTTCTGACTGGATGCTGATACGGTTGCTTCCGGTATCCGAAATAGTAGCCCAAATATACCAAAGGCAGAGAAATACAGAACCATATGGTTAATAGGTAAACCATCCATGAAAAGGGCACGGCCCCACTGCTAGCTTTGCCCCAAATGAAGAAATTGAGGAAGAATCCTGTGGATGAAACAATTCCAGGATAAAACATAGCAGTGAGAAAGGCAGCTCGCTTCCATTCGCGTCCTTTCATCGTTTTGTATAATCTTGCGGAGAAGTAGCCAGCGATCAAGCCCATGAATACGTACAAGAAGACAGCAGCTGTCATCAGCGCTCCGCGAGAGGCTGGGGATAACATTCCCAGCATGGCAAAAACTGCAATTTGGCAAAAAGAGTACAATTTGATCATTGCACTGAATGAAATCCAGGCATGCTTACAAATTGTTATCAGGGACATTAAAAAGATTTGAATGCCGGAACCAATAACGGCTGCAAATAATCGGGAACTTCTTGGCGGCCGGAAAACGTCACCATGAACAAGTTTCCAGCCGGTCTCTTCGATGGTCTCGTCCATAATTTCATCCGCATTATAGCGTGCAATGTCTTTGCGCAGCGTTCGAATTAAAATCATCGTGAGAATGCCAGAGAGGAAGAAAATGACTACTAGGGAGTTGATGATGGAAAACCAATGGATCTGAACGTCGTTCATTGCTAAGTATGTATCCCAGCGAGACGCCCACGAGATTTTCGACTGGACCCATTCCACTTCATATGTGAAATACAGTTTGGTGCCACCGGGATTCACAAGCTGCGATTTCGCTGAATCGGGAAACGAGCATGATTTACCATTGAACTTTAGCTCGTCTATATGAACTGACTTGGCTTCCACTTGGAAACCAACAACGCGATAAATATTTCTACAAGTATCCATATTAGATATTGATATTAAACAATTCACATTCTTGTGCCATAGTTTATAGGGGAGGCCCTCGACTTTCGCACATAATTGCTTCCTGAATAGTATACGAATATAGAGTTGTTCTAGAATAGAGTAATGTGCAAAAATCTGCAGTTAAAAGTGTGTTGTAAAACAATACTCTATTAAAATCTTCACTTAATATAGTCTATCAATTATTGGAAAACTCAGAGGGATATAGTTTTCATATTTATCATCAATCCAATGACAAAGATCCTTCCATCACTATGTCGTGTCTTTTGGAAACAATCCTTGAAGATATAAACTAAAACCGCGTTTTGTTTGGACAATGGGAACGTATTTTTAAATAGAAAATAAGAGAAATTACGAATCAAATTGTTGAAAATGATACGGAAGTTGATGAGTTGAAAGGGCAGGCTGAGTCATAGATGGCTTATATACTTAACGGCAACTTATTACGGAACGCACGAGAAGAATTCAAAGACTATTAGTTAACTTTGTATCCAATGTGCCCCTAACCCAGTATTTCTCAAACTTTGTTGATTAGCAGCGCCCCGAAACTTCTAAAACTGGAAAATAAAAGTTCGCTGCGCCCCTGCAACCTGGCAAGCTCGGGGAATACCCGTCAAATGACGCAGCTCATTGAAAACTTGTGGTAAGATCGATTTATTAAGTAACAGGATCTTCCAAGAGCCGCAATGCATCACGCGCCGCGAAAAGATGTCGTTCTACCAGGTGAATTGAAGTTCAACTACACGTATTCAATATTGACAACTGATATTGATCTCCTATTCCGTTGTCTTACCGGGTATCTAGATTACATGTATATCTTGTACGAGTCGAAAATTTCATAAAGATGTAGGCATCTAAGCCAGTGTTTCCGAATCTTCATCGCCCTGTGGACCCCTTAATGAATGCAGCGGACAAGCACGGGGAACACCCGAGGTTCCCGCCTTTGGGCTTATCTATGGTGTTACTTCAATTACTTCTTATGTAGCCACAATCGGCAGTATTTAGGCCCTGGTATTGGACAAGCACGGGGAATACCCATCTTCGAGCAATGGGACCTATTAGTTAGCATTGTCTACGGCAGTGATTCTCAGATTTGCGGTTTAACCGAGGGCCCGAGAGTATCTGCGGCGGGCCATGCATTTCAGCAGGACAAATGGCTACTGAAGCAAATAAATTGGCAAAACAGACAACACCCTGACGGGCTGCAACTGGTTCGGCCTAATCGGAGGTGCCCAGGAGTCCATTTAGCCGTAGAGCGGTAAAAAGTGAATTTTTTAAAAAAGTCCGAAAGTCGAGGACCCCATAGAGGGACTCAATACTTACGGTGTTGGGTTGTGATAGAGCAGAATCAGTTTCAAATGATTATTAATGTAGCTCTTATCACCTATAGAATTACCAAGCCTATATCCATGTTCAAATTGAACATCACTCGCTTCCCGTCTAGTAACTGGGGATGCTGCGGGCAAATTATCCACAAGTCTAGAAGACCAATCGAGATATAAGCACTTGATGATTATGTAACTAATTCCGCAACATACAAATGGACAAAATATTCGTGTTGAATTCGATCAATTACGGATTGGGACTGAGAGCTGTCCCAATTCATCGGTTTACCCGCTGTGTGGCATAACAGGGTGCAAGAAAGATCCTCGGCCATTTGCACTTCGTAGGGTGTATTTACAATACGATCACCACGAAGTACTTCGCCTAAGTTCTCCGACTTATAGTGGATACCTGAACTTCCGTTTCTCGGTTTGCAGAACGGAAGGCTGTAATATTCGTAAGGTAACTGCGTGTGAATACTCGTCATTTTAACGGCTTTCACGTCGATAGCTTGGGCTTGCTTAAATTCGACTGGGGCCATTCCAGGCACATAGAATTGGTGGGTTGTGGAGATCCACGAGAATAATATAAACATTTTCAGCGTTGCCTGCAATAAGATGAGGTTATTTGCGATTAAAACAGGAGTCAACTTTACCATTGGTCGCATGGTGATTTTCGTCAGATATTTATTATTTGTAGAAAATATTCATGTGTTATGGCGAATATGCACAATTCAGTTCATTTTTCGTCCAATTTGCATTAAAAAATCTCGTCCCAGTCAAACACATTGGATTTTCACGTCAACATATTTGATGATGTATCGTCCTCTGCGATTTGTCAAACTATAGCCCTTTAGTTAAAGCGATCCTAAAATGCCCCTAATGCGATTAAAAGAAATAATGTATCGATATAGTTTTAGGGGATGTGTAGACTAGAGGTGTGTCAGAATTGTCTACTCCATAATTTTTTGTTTGTAACCTCCTGTAGACAAAGGGGAAAACCGGGTGCTAAATCCGTTATTGAGCAATCTAGTCACTTTCTGATAAACCTACGACTAGCAGTCAACAAGCAGTTCAATATACGTTCAAATCCAGTACAGACGCGTTTCCCTCTAATCTAAGATATAACACCGGGGCAAACTATATTTTCTTGGAGGCAAAGCGGGACAGAGTACCTAAAATTTCCTTGCACTCATTCTCAGGCCAAGGTGCAGCGGACAAGCACAGGGAATTCCCAAAGTCTCGTTATACGATGACGGGTATTTCCCGTGTTTGCCTACTATGTTATATCAATATGTCCTAGAAAAGCAAACGAATTTGCAGATGTCGAGTTTAAAAGGCTTTGTAGTTGCTCTTGCAACGCCTTTCGACAACACAGTGTCTTCATCAGGCAGATGACAACTATCGTTTCAAGAGCAACTACAAATCCTTTTAAACTCGA
>JAOEHK010000001.1:301915-319869 GCA_025447835.1 Labidoglobus nevermanni
TGATTAAGGCATACAATAACAATGGAATATATGCATTTTGTTGCAAAATCCAATAAGAATTATCAAAAATTAATTGAGATCAACAGCTTCATTACATGATGATGTCAATTACGTGTCATAGGTTCGCCATCACTGCTCTATAGCATACAAAATGGGATTGAAACAAGCTCGGAAGCTGCAGTCTTAGAAGTGCATGCTGCAGGTCTTTGTAGATATTGTATTGCATTTATGAGCTCGATGTTTGTATTTAAACTACGTATCTATGTAAAATAGAGCAATGATTCACCAAGTCTAACTTAACTGCCACATATATTCGAATAAAATAGACAATAGGGGCTTGCACGTATTCAACTGAGTTCATAGTCATTTACCATTCGCTCGTAATTTGGCGTTGCTAAGAAACAAACTGAATGCAAATAAAGCAAATGAATATGCAAACATAAATCATATAAGATTATTACACATGCATTTCTTCTAAAATCCTGTGCCTGTCATATCTCATTAAACTTGAATTTACAGTAAAACTTGAAAAAGTGCTGATTTAAGTGAATAAATGCTGATAATTTAAAATGTAAACATAAACATTCTACATGTGGTTCGTTATCACCTCTTTTAGATGCCATCAGCATGCAGTCTGAGTCATCTGGCATTATGAGTGAACAATAAGTGCATGTTTCAATTAGAACAGTATTTCTCAACCTTTTTTAGCTATGCCCCACCAAACGCTTTGAAAAGTCCCTAAAATAAACATTGGCGACACCCCTACAACGGGCAAAACAAGGTGAATTGCCGGAGAATAGATTGATTTCTTGATCTATAGGTAAAACCGAAATTACGTCAAAAACAATGAAAATAAATGAAGAATTTCGCAACACCAGCTTTGAGAAACTGTTATATCAATACGGAAGACTGCAGTATAATATAGAAATTATAATTACGTTTATAAATCAATGTCATAACTTGATACAATGGCAAATAGTGCAGAAAGTTACTCCGAAAACGAGCGTTGAAAATAAATAATGTAAATGTAAAGCTGAGCTTTGCATTACTTTTCCTTCGCACTAACAGCAAGTTTAAGAAAAAATCGTTTGGAAGAAGATGAGTGAATCCGTGAATATTCATCCTAAAAGCCGGTTATTACACGCTTTACTACGATGAGAAACGATAGGACTGCTGGCTCAAAGAATCGCTTTGTACTCGTTTTGCATACAATCGACTTTCTCATTGCGTTGCTGGTATTGCAATTACAATTATAAGCGAATGGTTAATTTTCGCATTCCATTAAAGTACATCTATTCATTAAGGAGATATTTGTGGCGGAACAGCGCCCAAACTCTCGACTTGTTTGCATCCAAATCTCAAATATTTTGCAATCCTTCAATCCTGATCAAGTTATGCTTATATGCTTCATGAAGCTTAGTGATAACCAAATTTGATTTTAGGGATTGCAATCAGGCGAGTATAATGCAAACAGTTGTGTAGCGGTTAGAGGTGCGGTGGGTGCGGACCCCACGCGGGACATTTAGAGGGCGGCAAACTGTTAATAATCGGTCTGATACATTTCATAGGTGGAACGTGCCAGATGGGTATTCCCCGTGCTTGTCAGTCACTTGGGCGTAAATACTATCAATTATAGCTACACAAATAGAAATAGAATTCAGAAAGAACTACTTCTATTTCATATACAGTAAAACCCCGATATAACGAATTTCAAGGGACCGACGTGAAAAATTCGTTATATCGTGGTTATTCGCCAAATCGGGGTCGCCTTGATGAAAATAGAACTCGGTATATATTATCTGGACCATAAGTTTACTAAACCGTGCGGTATCAATGGCTGATTCGATAGTGTGCAATGCATCAAACACATTTTCATTAATGTTTGATTGTATTAAGAATTTTCGATGGCTTGATTCGGCTAAATAATTGAAATTTCTTCGTTCTCTTTACCATCCAAATCCACCGTTTTATGTAGAATCTCTTCGTTATTAAGGATCTCAGTAACGGCTACATCATTATCAAAATTGACGAAATCAATCCTATCCTGAGTACTCTTTTACCATTCAATCCCGCCTCAAAAAGGCGCAAGTGATCATAAGCGGTACATTTAAAATTTCTTAAGCTACTTCAATTCCATAAAAAATTAGGTACTGGAAGAAGTTTATCGAATGTCCTTGGCCCAAAAAAGTTCGTTATATCGAGGAGACCAAAATGCATTAGTTTTATTCGTAATATCGAGGTCTTTTCAAGGGACCAGCACTTTCAAACGTTATATCGGGGTTATTCGTTAAATCGGGGTTCGTTATATCGGGGTTTTACTGTATGTAACTCCTAATTTTGTGCTACTGAAGGTCGTAGTGGAACAGCACACATTCTTTGCAAGTGTCAAGGTGATTGCGAATTCCGTTTTGAATACTTCACTAATTCACTATTGTTAATGGTAATTTGCGCTACTAGCTTACTTTCCAAAACAGCAGGTTTAGAATGGGACATATTTCAAAAGGGAAATGCCAAACTTTGCGTAGTTTGCATTTGAACGATTTCCAGTCTTGCCTATCATGAGATTGAAGAACGAGCGACGACTTAAGCGTTAATTACTAATAAATTGCAACAGTAAATATAATTCATGTCGTTCGTACAACGTTCAACAACCGTACGAGGAAAACCGCAAGTTGATAACAGCTTCGTAGTCATGTTCCATGTTGGTATCGACGCGGTTGCCTGCCACACCAACAATCACCGTCCAACTTGGTTGTTTGTTGAATTTCAGCTTGCAAATTGCCAGCGAATGCTTTGCATTTTTTTTCACTTCCAAAGCGACTTCCTCGCAATCACGTATCCGCTTTTTGCATCTTCGCAGCCTTGTTCAATTAGTCCGGTCGCGCTCTATTAATTGCATTATTGATGGCTGCCGTTGCCTGGTGTTGATGAACCGGAAGATGCAAGGCAATCAAGCTGTAGACGTTCTAATCGCGTCAAATGCTGCATCCGGGATTTGCGTGGAGCAGCGAGTCCTTCCTGGGCCGTGCTTGCCAACGGAATTGCATCAATTAAAGAATTGCCATGAGTGACTAATCATTGCATTCATAATTGTAGTCTCTCCGAGCCCTATGACGAAATGTTGCAAACAATTCCACAGCCAGATGTTGCTCGGAAATTTATCGCAATCGCGCTCTAGTGTGGGCGAAAGGAGTGTGCTCAGTTAAAGTTGCTGTTGTTGTTGCGCACTCTTCTATTCTCCTCAGTCTTTAGCTGTCCTCCGGTGCTCACGAGACAATAGCGTAACATTTAGTAACAGCGGCGAGTAAAGCAAGCGCAACTTTGCGGCAAGGCGAGTGAGTGAACTCATTGTGCTGCAGTGGCGAAGTAGCTGATGGTATGCGATACCATACCACACCATCTCTGATGGCGATGGTTTTACGTGGAAAACATCTCGACAAGTTTGCAGTGCGAGTGCGACTACTGGAAGAAGTATCCATATCCAAGCAGCGCTTCCTTTTAAATCGCTACTGACACCAGTACCTTTAATCTCGAGTTAGCCACGCAAAAGTGCGCACTAGTTCTTTTTCCTGGGATATCAGACATGCGGCAACGATCGGATCTATCAGTGCGATTACTCCTCTCACAATAATCCGTGTTATCATGATGAGGTGTGATAAGGTGCACTCAGTGCTTACTTTCGCGATTTAATCGCGTTTGCGCCGTAGTGGTCTTCACTTTGGAGATTGAAGAGAGAGAACAATGTGGCCGAACGGTAGTTTAATAAACAGCGCATCCGGAACGAGGATGCCACTCGCTCATCCCATTATCCGATCGCCCTCGAACCACTACACTAGTCAGTGCAACAATCAACAGCAATGCCATAATGGCAAAGGGTTCCTCGGCGGAAACAAGCAGTGGAAGCAGCGTCCTGCATCCTGGGCTGCGCCCAAATTTGATGAATACGAATATGTGATGAAACATCAACAGCATCCGATTCATAGTCCTGCGTCACGTACGCATTCACGTTCCAATCGTGATGGAATGGAATTTGTAAGTTTTCAGACGCAAAAACTGCAGCAATTGCGAGAAACAATCTGAAGTAATCACTTTCGTCGCTAGATAAAATCTAGTTCGATCGCCAGATAAGTTTCGATTGGAAATATCATTTGGTGACTAAATGGAAAACAATTCTCGTCGACAAAATGACTTTCAGTGCGTTTTCAACACACGCGATCATTTCAAACTATTGTGGTTTGCAAATTGCCGTGTGCAATAGAGATTTGCAATATAGATGTAGGTGTAGTTGCTTCATGAAACTTTACAACAAATTCACGACGTGAAATTATGTCTGCACGCAACGCGCATTGTTTTCAAACTTTGAAATGAGTACAAATGGGACCATAGGGTGCACTAAAGCGCAGTCATAACAATCTGAAGACAACACAATAACGCGCGTCGCATTTGTTTCTGCAGCTTAATCTTTGTCCTGCTCACATTGGTGACGCATCAAAAAGACGCGCACTAAAGCTCAAGTTAGTGGCACTTTTTTAAGAGTACCGATGGACATTCCCATTCTGCTTAAAATTCAGCACATGTGGCATTGCGCTTGAAGAAGTAAGCGTCCACGTAGATGGAACCTTGCTTGAATATTAAGTAACTTGGAGACATTGGATTTTGTTTCCATCGGATCGCATTGAACTTGTCATCGCACCTGTGCTTTATTGGGGCTTTGTTTCTCTTTTGCAGAAGGTCGATCCCGAAGAGATATTCACGAAGCAAGAGCGTATAGGTAAGGGTTCGTTTGGCGAGGTGTTCAAGGGGATTGACAGACGGACGCAGCAAGTCGTTGCCATAAAAATAATTGACTTGGAGGAGGCGGAAGATGAGATCGAAGACATTCAGCAAGAGATCATGGTGCTATCGCAATGTGACAGCTCGTTCGTCACGAAGTATTATGGATCATACTTGAAGGTAAGGACGCGCATGCAGAAGTGATTGATGCTCAATGCTCTTTTCGTGATTTACGTGCCGCATGAAGCGGAATCCTTATGAACAATCATTTGCCATTTCTGCTTACGTCTGTTTTCACAATTACGCCGATTCTTATATCAGTTATTGTATAGTTTCAATTAGAAAGTTTCATTACTCAATAGTTAATTAAACTTTTAGAGACTCGCAAACTGTGCTCTGCTCATCAATATTTATATCTTTCAATATATTTTTATGCAATTATTCGGCAACATCAAAGTTGGAATTCTGTCGGCAATTTGAGTGTAATTAATGCATTGAGCCGCATTCATAACCATGTGAAAATTAATAATTCCTTTGTAACTTGATGATTTAATAATTAAAACGTCTCCAATCATACGGCAAACCACACGAAATAAAGCGTTAGTTCAAGTTGGCAGTTTTCCATAGGACATTTATTCAAAGGATGCAATTTCCCTTGTCGAATACAAATGCAATATGATTAGGCGTTCATAATCAGTTGGATGCTAATTATGAAACCGCCTTAGAACTAACGAATCACATATGTATTCGGTCATTCCTTCAATTCGCCTACGCGTGCTGTAATTGTTAATGCAATATAATAGCAAACGCGTGTGATTGCGTAACATTTACTTTTGTATATGGCGACATTCGCCGGGGCGGGTGGGCTTGTCACTTTGCGGAGAGCAGCAGAGGCCAAACAACCGTACTTAATAAGCACGTCTTGACAATCCCGTCTATGATCAACATACCACGAACAACCGTGTTTAATTGGAGACAATGATAGGCACACTCCTTAGATCATACACAATAGATATTATTCAGGCATACAATGATGTACCTCAATTTTATCCTTTTATTACTTTAGCTTTTTTTTACCCCTGTAGGCATTTCTTTAGTAGGGGGATCTCCGGGCACCAAGCACCTCGGTCTAAAACAGTGGCATAACTTCATTTTTGGGGCCTGGAAGCGAATTCTAACCATGGGGCCCCTATTAATTTTTGCAGTGCGGATGTTTTATGCTGGCCTACCTATGAGTGACAAATTGCGGATCGGAATTTGGTTTCGTCAGTGCAAACGGGGCCCCCCTGAAGCGGGGGCCCTGGCGCATTGCTTCCACTTGCTTCCCCGTAGCTACGCCACTGGTCTAAAAGGCCTATTTTACTTTGACCCTCTAATTTAGAATCCAAAAGACTCCTGTTGAATTTCCAGAAAAAAATTCTGTAGCTCTCTTGGAGGCATTGCCATTATGTCGGAGGACATCAAACTGCTCCTCTTCCATATGTTCTTCCGGTTGTGAATTGCGCTTTGCATAACCATAGGACATGGTGGGCCATTTCAGGCCCTCCTACACAGGCTCTGCAAGTGGACGAGTCTAATGACCAGTGAAGGCCCGTGACCATCCGTAGTTCTCGTTTCGTGAGAAGCAAGAGCTCTTTAGCTCTTTGGGTGGATGACTACAGGAACAGCTTCGCTTACCCCTGTAGGGATTCTGCCATCCTAGAGTTTATTTTTATAAATCTCTGTTTTTCTCTTCCAGTTTATGGTTCTGGTCCTTTTGAAATCCTAGTTCAGCTCCTTCAACGAATATTCGTTGGCAGTCCTTGCTTTTTTACCCTTATGCACCTGGCCCTGTCCTCCGTATATGTCCCAGCTATCTCTTTTCTATACCCTCTTATAGTTCCTTGTCCAATTACATTTAGCTAGTTGTCTTACCTGATATCAGATCTGGTACATTCCTCTAAACTGTTCTTCAATCTGCTTTTCTGCTAAGCTAAGCGCTTTTGATCGTTTATTTTTAGGGAACGAAATTATGGATAATAATGGAATATTTGGGCGGTGGTTCAGCGCTGGATTTAATGAAAGCCGGGAACTTCGAGGAAATGCACATTGCCGTCATTTTGCGCGAGGTGCTCAAGGGTTTAGATTATCTCCACACCGAACGCAAATTGCACCGCGACATCAAAGCAGCCAACGTGCTATTAAGTGAAATGGGCGATGTGAAGTTGGCCGATTTTGGGGTCGCCGGTCAGCTTACCAATACCACCAGCAAAAGGACGACGTTCGTCGGGACGCCGTTCTGGATGGCACCCGAAGTAATCAAGCAGTCCGCCTACGACTCGAAAGTATGTGGAAAACTTTTGAATGGGATCCGGTTAATTCATGTCATGCGATTCATCGATTCCCATCCGTTCTCTATTCGCAGGCGGACATTTGGAGTTTGGGTATTACGGCGATCGAATTGGCCAAAGGCGAACCGCCCAATTCCGAACTGCATCCGATGCGGGTGCTCTTTCTAATCCCCAAGAACAATCCGCCACAATTAAGCGGCGACTTCACGAAGCACTTTAAGGACTTTGTAGAAGCGTGCTTGAATAAGGATCCGCAGAATGTAAGGAACTAATGCGGGTATAGGGCGATAGGGAATTTATTGATTTCGTCGTTGCAGCGACCCACAGCCAAAGAATTGCTCAAATTCCCTTTCATTCGCAAAGCGAAGAAAAACTCATACTTGATGGACTTGATCGACCGATTCAAGAAGTACAAGGAGGCGAAAAATGTCGACAGCGAAACAGAGTCCGAGAATTCCGATTCGTGAGTTGTTGTTTATTCGCTTGTATTGCATCATTTGCAAGTTTGCCCATTATTTAGGGAGGAATCCAAGCATGATAACGACTTGGATGATCCAGGCTGGATAATGACGGTGAAAGGAACTTCCAAGTCATTGGTAATGGATGAACTGCCATCGCCGAATCATCAAGTCACGCAAAAAGTGCAAAATGGATCCGGTCCAGCACTTGCCAAATCGCCGCCAAAAGATTCAAATCTGAATCACTACCGAACGGACAAAGCAATAGTAATTTCGCAAGATTTCAAGTCATTGGAATATATTTAAGAAATACAATTGCAGTCATCGCGACCAATGATGCAAGCCAGCGATAATCGGAAAGACGCTGAACACGATAGAGATCGGGAGATTGGAAGGGAGATGATCAAAGGCGACCGCGAGAAGAAGATCAATAAGGAATTTGCTCCTCTGGACCATCGGGGAAGCAACGACCATGATGAGAAGAAGTCGAATAGGAAATCAATTTCGCGCGAGCATTCACATTCGAGTGGCAAGAATGACACGTCCACTCGCTCACCATGTTTATCTGGGGTCATATATCCATTAATAACAGAGGTGAACATAATGCTTGATGAATTTTGTCTTTGCCATAATACGCAATTGTCTCTGGGATTAAGTTGCAGAGAAAATATGATGGACGGACACCTGATACGCCGCATAAACATATTGATGCCATCGAGGAGCTGAAGAACGCGTTCGAATTGGCGGAACGATCAAGTCCGGGTATTAGTGAGGCTTTCATTTCCGAAATGGTTCGAAAATTGTTGCCTTCAGTCACGGATCATCGACTACGAAATGTCATGGATAAAGTAACGCGGTAATGCTTACATTACTTCATCATAATACGTTAAATCTGAGCGAAAATTCTTCTTTCAGAGACATATAGGAATCAACCCCTACAGTGATATTGAAGGATAAAAGAAATGGATTGCAATGATACAAAAGAATGAATTAATTTGTTACTATATAGGATTTGAACGATTCGGGCATTTCCTATTCTCAGTACATGACAATATCTAAACGTAATTAAAGGAGGAAATGCAAGCTAGAAATTTGAGATTGGGTTTAAGCATTCGTTTCAATTGGGGGGCTGATAAGTCGCGTCCATAACAGATACAGAAAGGAACAGTAGTAATTTTGTGTTAATTTACATTCAACATAGGTCTTCCTATTATTTATTGCAATAATTTAAATGATCATAATCCTAAAACTAAACTAGTTGTGATGCTGGGGAGCGCAATGGAACATTTTATCGAGAAAATTAATAATAAGAAAACCCTTGTAGTGCTAATGTTGCATTTTAACAAGTGAGTAGTCTTATTTCCAATCAGCTACTAACAAAGAACAATGATAAGTATTCAAATTGCAAGTTAACGTATTTAGAAATTCGAGAATAGAGCATTCTCCTGCAATCCCAATTGTTCGTGTAGATATATGATGAGTATGATGAGTATGAGACTGCTATGAAAATTACAAATGTTGCATGTTACACAACTAACTTCTACACACTACTCGTACGCATTTGTCTTGTAAGCATTGGTATGGTTGCTGAATGAAGCAGTGACATTTCGCACATCGTACGAATTTTATGGCCCAATGTCGATTGCTAATTGCCCATGTCGTCGCGATTGCGAAGGCGAATGTATATATGTACATGTAGATGATAAAGTATTATATAAATATTTTTTCTTGCAATGTATTTTTTTAGACATGTACATATGATGCTGGAATTATATTGATTTTCTGATCGATTTCACTTATGAGTGGTACCATGTTTAGAATTGTCATCAAATATGCATTTGTCCACATCTTTAGGAAGATGTTTGCAGTAAAACATTGTCGCAGGGCAAATATAACGCGCCAATCCGCGGAACAAACAAGTACGGGGAAAACCTCCCCCCCCCCCCCCCCCCAAGGGTTCTCCCACGGGTATTCCCCAACTTGTGTCGCGTAGTATTGATATATTTTCTAAGTGACCCGCGATTATATTTAGATTGAACCGCTCGATAGCCGGACAGCAACGCAAATGGCACACGGATGACCCACAAGTCTAATGACTTGGGTTCAATCCATGACAAAGCGTACCGTTGACTATTGAGCGGCCAGTAGAGAGAGGACAGTACCACACCTGAAATGACAGATGTGGTTGCTATCCCAATAACCCTCATACGGCCTCCAACAAACCAAACAACCATATTTGGGTTGGCCATCACAGAACTAGCTTTTTTTCCAAAATTGGTCCTTTTATGGCGTTTTTAACTCGCTGTTCAAGTTAGATTGGAAACGCAATTTTCTGACAGTTCTAAACAAGGCCACCTCAAGGAAAGATTAAAGAGGAATATTTGTTTGAAATAAACGAAAATAAATGCCGTTCTTGTCTGGGCTTGTTGAGGATAAACATGGAAACACCTGGCCATATATATGTACAATGAAATGAAACTGATTCTTTTTTTTATGTAAATTGCATATGTATTAATTTGTTGAGAATTGAGGTATGAAGCGATGTTAAACAAATTATTGTATTCCATTATGTTCTATAGTAAATTCAACGCTGCGTTGTGGGCATTCGTAAGATTTTATCACTGTAAATTTGCGCGTGGCACTCAGAGGGTCCACGCGTGTGATTTCGAGTCGTTGACTTACTAAATTGTACCATGCGAGTCCCAAACATGCTTCAGTTTCGTTTGTATCAATATTATCAGTAACCTGAAGCAAAATGAATCCATAATTGACTTTCAATGAGTTGTACTTTTGTCTTATTACCTGATTAACAAATAATCCTACTGCGTTGTTCAGTTTTAACAATTGTCGAAGATTCAATGTTATCTGGCTGAATTCGAGACTTCTTTCTCTATAATCTGTAGTCTGATGCTCACTTCGGTATGCACCTGCTATTGAATCAATGATGATAAGCCCTATATCTTTCTTGTCCATTAATTTTGGTAAACGCTCTTTTATACACTCCAACAAAGATTCCTAACAAAGAACAGAGAAAGTTGATATTCTAATCAGGCGCTACGGCCCTTCTTAATAGAAGCTTTCAATTACTTTTGTTTTGCAACTATCCACAAATACGTTATCTGCAAAAGCATTAATGTCTCTTTCTCTCTCTGCTTTCGCCCGACATAACTCGTGAAAGCGTTTGGAGGGAAATGGGTGTTCGGTAGTGACATAAACGGCCGATTTGTTGAAACCACCTGCCGATTTCGGTAGTTGTGCTTGAATTAATAATTGCAGACAAAACTGCGTTTTCCCTGCCCCGCCGTATCCAAATACTTCTAAGATTCGTCCTGTAGGTAATCCACCACATAGAATGCTATCAATCTGTTTGCAACCAGTAGATAAGCGATATACGGGAGCAGTGAGTCCTATTAAGGGACTATAAATTAATTGTTCCTTATTCTAAATTCGCAACGAACCAGAATAAATATTTGGCACGCTATTCCTTAAAAGAAACATTTGCAAACGCTCTGCTTCTTCCTTCGTTATTGTGAGAATTTCTTGAAGGTCAATTAAATGCAGTGATACTACACTTAAAATGGTCCGGAAACCATCTAAAATAATCTAAATTAATTCATTTCATTAACGATCAACAGGGACATTGTACTTTTCATCAGTTTTCTATGCAAATTAGCATCATATTCTTTCAAGCATTCTAAATCCATTAGTAAAATTGATTGAGGTCCCACTTATTGCCTTCAAAATACAATGAACTCAATACTTTAATCGGGGTCTTCCTAAAAACTAATCAACAGGCGACTTGAAGATGACTTGATAGCACAGAACAGCTGATAAAACAACCTCTCGAGTTCAGAGTGAAATCTTCAACAATTTCCTAACATGAGATGAATCAACGTGAAGGGTAACACTCTGCTAAGGATTGAACCCTAATAGATAAACTCCTGGGACATCCGTGCCCATCTGCGTTACCCCGGTGAAATCTTTTTCGATAAATCGTTATAGTATGCTGTACATCATATCTATCAAGTCCAAACTAGGACATACTTAGCTAATTGTAATGTTCGGCGTGCGAGTCTTTTTTTAATAAAGAGAAGGGCAAATGCACCAATGCACGACAGTCACCCGTTAATGGGTGACCCATGTGTGGGGCTCATCGCTCGGACAGGCAGCTGAAGGCAGTGCTGTCCTCGATCGCCCCACTAAACCCCGGCTTTATGCTATGACTGTCCTCTTGCCTATATGCTATACTAGCTGCTAAGCCTTAGGGGGTGGAGACGGGAAGCCGAGAAGAAGAGTCGAGCCTGGGCTCTTTGCAGAGATGGTGCGGTTTCTAATGTACCAAGGTGCATTGACAATGTACTTCAGGATGCGGTGGTCGGCCCCTATCACGCTCTTGAGTTGTCAGGGTTTAGTGCCACCCCAGATGCGGAGGACATAAGTAAATAGGCTATGGATGCACGCTGATGCTGCCCGCAGTTTGGTGGAGGAGAGGTTCGCGAAGAATGGCTTCAGCTTAGTGAAGGCGGTATGGCGACAACCATAAAGGTGGTGGGATTCACCCACTGTAGGCGTCACCATAGTTTATCACCAATTAAGGGTGGAATAGTAGGTTAGTTAAAGGTATAACACGAGTATATTGAAAATACATGTTAATGGTCCGGATGTCCGAGACCGACTGACTGAACAGTTGAGAATAACAAGCCAGCCTAGCAACCAAAAACAACAGAAAGGAGAAGTGGTAATCTAGTCGCCACAGCGGCGAGCATTTTCTGCCGGGTATATTTCACGTGGGTGCCCCAGATGAGAGGGCGGTCGAAGTGGGGCGTGCGAGTAATAAATGATTCTCAAGGTATAGTTCTTGGTTCTAGACTTTAATGATCAACAGCTTACAACGTGTCTCTAGGTTAGCTAACAACTGACGTCTGAGTTTTCCCGCCGCTTCCGTGTTGACGGCTCTGTTGCCAAATCCTACACTTATTTCCTTTCATTTCATATACAATACAATACAAAGCATTTCATGAAAATAATGTTTTTTTTAACAGAAACTTTATTTGTTTCAATCAAGTTGAATGTATTTGTCACAGATTGCGACACGTTTCGACATACAATGTCTTCATCAAATAAAAGTTAAAGTTTCTGTTAAAAAAACCATTATTAGTATGGAGTTGAAAACTGTTAATGCCTCTTCGATAAACTATTTCATGAAAATTTCGACAACATGCCAGAAAGGAAACACTTTGGAAAATGAGGATTGCAAATGAACAGTTGTTGTATTACAGACTATTAGTTCTAAAATACAAGTCATTTCTTTCTTATTTGAAAGAAAAACGTCTTAACGAGGAGGAATGTTTATTTCTGTAGCTCCTCTGCAGTATCTAGAAAGTTGTACATAAAATGATATTGGACGCAATGTCATTTGTGAAGCAAGTGAGTGCTACCGACCCCCTAAAGGCCAAAGTTGCCAATATGACAGTCCATAAAATAACTGTATGTCCATCTATTCTAGTAATAGAATTGCGATCGCCACCTTCGATAACAAATTGCCATGGGGATTTCTTCATCGCTCGCAGCGTGCTCGTCGAAACTTTGTTAGCGCCGTAGCGCTCACGATCATCGTCGATATCGTTCAATTTCATTATCAGATATAAAACGATGGCCTCATACACATTTCAAGTGCGAACACATTCGCCTCCATTTGTCATCGATATGAAAGTCCATCCGATGTTTTCACACCGGCGTTTATCTAATCATCCCCATACCTAATCGAATTGTCAACGTCGTTGTTGAGGGCGATGAAAGAATACGGCAGTCAGTTAATTGCACTCAACTTCGGCTGATATTCAATTTGTTAAAATTGGCCTGCAAACTGTGATTCGCGAGTCGCGTCTTCAGCTAATCGCGCCCAAAAGAACGCTTCAACTCCTGGCACAATGAGCTGCTGAAATATTCGATTTGCGTTTTACGATTATTGCAGGCGGTGGGTCGCAGGGAGTCGAAGGACGTTATGAAGGTAACATTAAGGTTCTGCGGCTGGAAGATGAGACGACGAAGATGGGAGCGTCGCGAAATAATAAGAGCGAATTTTATGGCGATAAATTTGAGCTCTGCTCTCGGTGGCGACGGTGGAAGGAAAGTCGCTAACTTGCGGTGGAAATCAACTTCAACTTGCCGAGCGTAATTTATTGGCGACCGCAGGGAGGCGCCGGCCGTAATCACGAATGGCAAAAAAGATAACAGCGAATCCGATTTTCTTTCAAACTGCCTGCCAGCCGAGCCGACGAGGATCAGAAGCAGATCTTCGTTCTCCGTTTCAGCTGCAGTATGCTTTCCACTCTCTATCATCGTCTCCGGCCACTCCAAATGCCGCTCTTCCAAGCGGTCTGCAATCTGCACAAATGCGCATATTTGCGCAATAAATATTTAAATGGCCGTTCGCGTAACATGCGTGTTTTTATCTTCGAATTGCATAAATACGTATTGTGTAGTCTGCTATATCGGATAATATTCGCGCTTGGCTTCATTCGCAACGGAACAAATTAATATTCGAGCTTCGGTAGATTCGCAGCCCTGTTCCCAGCGCTACCATTTATCATCCGACGACACCAAATGTGTCGTATCTCACTCGCAACGCCGCCGCTGCCATAGGACGGCGCTGCTCGCAGCGGGAAAGGGTTGGTAATTAAGTTAATGGTCTCGAAACAAGATTGCGTTCGGTTAGCAGTTCAACTGTTCCACTGATAAAATTGTTTCTTTATCTCAAACGCAACGAGCACAAAGTGGTGAATAATTTACGCCGTTTAGGCGCGCAACGAGCATCCGCCCGCCATTCAGCAGATATCATACGATTGGGACGAGTGGATGCAACCCCGCGAACATTGGCGCGCTCTTTAAGCGACGCTCTCGAGGGTGGCACGCGAATCAGCTTCATTTTCATAACCGGCAGCACGATTAAATGTTTCATTTTCTTTTAACCGACCGACTCACTGTATTAAATGATCAAATATTAAAAAAATGCCCTTTTCCACGATACCGTAATGAACGCACTTAAAGCGATTCCTTGATGATGACACAGATGAATGGACGATGAACTATGAGACACAATTATTAAATATTTCACATTATACCCCTGTAGCAGGACGAAAGAGAGAAAGAACAAAAGCTCTAGGACGCTGAGACTTCATTCATGCGCCTGTAATGGATTAACAGGTGCTTAGAAGTAACTCAGCGGCAATTTGCACCTGATTACATCAGTTATTCCAGACACGTTTGGGATGGAGGATCCATCCCCACATGGATCAGTCACATTCAGCGTGCACTTGTGGTTCACCTCGAAATGTGTTACCCTGGACATAATGGAGTGAGCAAACTTGCGGCAACTGGAACTGGCGACCGCCTCGGGTCGTTGGTGGCTAGTGGCGACAATAAGGATTCGGGAGTGTACTTGGGGATAACGCTCGAATTTGGGCACTGAACGAGCGGAAGGAAGAGCGTACTTCGTTTCACATTAGTATCACGTACACGCACACTTTGCAGAGGGTGGATTCTTCATCTTGTCAAATTTAAGCGACATTTCATTTGCACATAATCATTTGCGATATCCATTTGTCGCCATTCCATAATCATGACAGGTGCACAAATTTCCGTTTGCGACGACACCCGCTACATTCACAGGATCATGCGATTCCGGATCCTAATTTGAAATTTTTATTTGTGTCGATCTTCCTTCAGTGCGAGCAAAACCACAAAGATATGCGAATAAGGATAAGGATGCGAAACACATTTGCAAATGATGCAAACGTTTGAGCATGCAAAGGGTCACTAGGGGGTGGTGGTAGTGGTGAGAATTATCGCCGATATCGCAGTACTTTGAGGGTGCCATCCAGAAATGTTATATTCATAAGAAGGATTCTTTGACGATTCAAATGCGGGATTCAATGTGCAAAAAGCAGAAATATGTGTGATAGATAGTGATAAACGTGAAATGGAGAGATATCTAAAACAATTATTTTAGAACCTACGTTTCAATTGCTAAGGTCACCGGCTTGTATCTTGTTTTTCTGGGTAACGCAGTTTATTATACGAATAGGATATTGATATGGCCAAGATTTATTGCTTTTCGAATTGTGCTGATTTGCAAAAAGTTTGTAAAATAATACGAATGCTTGGAAAATGGAGTAAAATCCAGATAATTGGTTAGCTGAATGAAATAGTTCCAACTTCGGCAAAATGTGGCGACAGTTAATAAATTGCCACGTGTCCACATCAAAGATAAAAGATAAATTTAAATTAACAATGCCATCATATTGGGCAAACGTTAATCAAACATTTTGAGCGCTCGGGTGTGGAAGTGGGGCATGGTGAATGTTGATCCGATTTGCGTGCAACAATGCGGTAACAGGATTATTCAATGAGGATCAAATCGGACCAGAGCTTCTGTGTTCGCTCCTCTGTTCCGCTTCCAATGGACTGATGAATACGCTGTGAACCTGAGACCTGCGTCCAACTTCAAAATCTGCTTGAACAATTTACCACTAATTAGTATCAACATTGATGGCAAGGATCCAATCTATTTGCAATACGACTGAATTGATTAGACGATGATTGTTGATTCAGTATCGATGCAAATGCAAGTGCTAAGTCTATATTGCGAACGTACCAAATTGATTAGCATAATCTTTCAGCACCAACGAGATGTGATCTGATGTGCTTTATTGCGAATCGCCGTCTCCACCTCTATAATTCACTATCTGCCTCGACTGCTAGAAATCGCATTGGCTATTATTAGGGATGATGATAGGAAAGAAAAGTGCGATTGTGTGGAGGGATATGATAAAAATATAGCACAATTGGAGTTCGTGGCCAAAGAAGAATAGGAACAATAAAGGTAAACACGAATAAGATAAAGTTTTAATTGCTTTATGATTATGTTTCAGAAAAACTCTCATTGATTTCATTCCAGAGAGAAAATGTTGAGATGGACAAGTGCAAATAATCCATGACAAATGTTGAATTCCCCAGCGACAGATTTGTGCGGATATTTTTTAACCATATAATGCGATGAGATCTTCTTGTTCCTTGTCGGCGCGGATCAACGCACGACCCGGAAAATTAAGTTTGCCACTCTGTGGTGGTTAGCCCACGATGATAATGATGACACCGACGCCAATGTGTCTGCCCAACCATCATCGTTCTCCCGACAGCCAGAAAAACGTCAACAGTGCGCTTGGATCCGAATAGACACAAGTGTTTTGATCACACGGATTATAAGATCAACATTTTCCAACATGGCTGCGAAATTAATAAGAGCACATCTGATTCGATTTCAATTTAGCCACGCGCGGTAGCATTTTCCAATTACGAACGCCCTTTTGTCTCTTTTTTCATCAACAGACGGCAATAAATGCTTAGACAACGAGGCCAGGAAGATCGAAATATTTTGGTGTGGCTATCACAGGCGTCGTAAAAGCATCAGGATGGTTGGAATGGCAGGAAACCGGAATTAAGGAGACTCGTTGTCAGAAGATTTTTATGGAGCTCGTTTACATTTTAACTGTTCCGTTTTTGGAAAACCATGGCCGCATCGTTCCTGGTCCTCGCCAAGCATCTTGTAATAGGTCTCTTTCGTTTTTTGTTCGCTGGCAGCGAAACTTTTATGCGGCGTTGATTTCCACTTGCATTTTACTGCACATGTTTGCGCAATAATTTTCCATCCCCGCGAAGAGATGATTTATTTCGCTGGCAACCTATGCCACCGGAAATCTTTGATTTCAAATCGTAAAACTTTTCGCCATTGGATATTGCGCGATCATATTTTATCGACGGTTTCAGATCTACAAGCGATTTTCGGACACAACTTCCATAGACATTATTAAAAATTGTTTTCTCTCTCACATATCCTTACAATTTTTTCTTATTAATAATTTCGAGAATATTCGTATAATATACATCGAAAAATAGACTCAGCACCGCGAGTCGAACCCGGACACCCTGTCTTTCGCGGACAATGGCAATCCGATTGCGCTACCGAGCCTTTGTCAATGGAAGCCCTTGGAGCAAAAAGATGTTAAGTGACATTTTAGTCAAAATGGAGTTAAGTGCATTTTTGACGTTTTGGTGACCCATACTATACTGTGCTAAATTTCTGTATCTGTACAATAAAAATTCAGTGAGATAGCCAGAGCAAAAGTAACATTGACTATATGGCGCCCATAACCACTAAATCGCGTTTTTCTCTAAAACTTCATTTTGTCACTTAACACCTTTTTGCTCCAATTGCTTCAATTATCAATGTATATTTGGTGATAGACGCGGAGAGTCAGGGTGTCCGGGTTCGACTCCTGGTGCTGAGTCAATTTTTCGATGTATATTATACGAATATTGTAACCGCATTGCA
>JAOEHK010000001.1:327490-367994 GCA_025447835.1 Labidoglobus nevermanni
GAAACAAATAAAGTTTCTGTTAAAAAACCATTATTAGTATGGAGTTGAAAACTGTTAATGCCTCTTCGATAAACTATAGGAAAAATGAATAAAAACTGCATCATAAAAATTTATTATAGTCAACAATCCATAATTACATGCATACAATTATATCCATATTTCCACAATAATAACATTGAATGAAATGTTTCAAAGTATGCGATATTTATAAAATTGCGCCTCAAACAAACGCATTTGCGATTCCAATATTTTAAAATATTCATTTCGAAATCGAGGTTTCACTTAAGTTCGTTTAATAACGCAGGCCCTAAGAAATTCCTTGATAGAATCGTATGTGGCGAAGCTAATGCCAACTGCAATGGGACCTTTGATCCAATTCATCGAAAGACCTTTGTAGAAGCCTCGCCACCCTTCTTGTCTAAGAACATGTTACATGAATTGAAGTTGCAGAGAGACAGACCTAACTCACCTTTCGATGTATTTTAAAGTACTGTAAATTGTTGTGTATATTTTCTGCGAATCGGTTTGCATTCGCCTTCGAACGATATCTAGTGGATAGCTACTTGTTTGGCCACAAACACCTGCTGCAGCTCCAAATAGTAGGGACATTATAGGCCCTGGCTTATCACTGCTAACATAATGTTCTAAAATGTCAAATATTAATAATACAATTGTGTTGCCGCATTGTAGATCAACCTTTGTATATCCGTTTCAAAGTATCGTAGGTGTAAAACGAAACTCCTGCATAGGGTATAACTCCCAAGATTGTAGGAATATATCCCCGATAAAATGTAATGATGCCTTCCTGTTTATAGATTTTGATGAAAACCTGTGGAAGAAGTTGTTGTCAACTAAAACCTCAGCAAAGTGGCGTACAATGTATAGTTTAAAATGTACTTGTTTCAGACTGGAATATTGGCATTTTGGCGTCACAGCCATACGTGCCCTTGCTAAATCTAAGGGATACGTTAATGATTGAGAAGTTATACCAGCTAATGAACCTGCCAGCAGCTGCTTTCCTGGGGAATGCCTGCAAAGATCACAATCGACTTATTCCTAAGATTTGTTCGGACGGAAACTCTCACTTTGTGTTATCTACTTTGAGCATTCGTTTCCATTGTTCATGTGCGGTAAACTGAATGGCAGCATAGGGCACGATTCGTGCCATTGTGGCGCTGTTTCCTCTCCACAAAGCAAGAAACCCTTCCCGCTTCATAGTCTCTATCAGGAAATTCCATGCTCGCTTAGTTGTATATTGTTGCGAACTGAATCAGTTGGTAAGGAAGCAAAACGCCATTAGAATTGCAGCTAAAATGGCAACTGATTCGGAGTATGGAATACTTACGTTACCTGATTTGAAAATTGATTTTTGTGCGGTCTAGAGGCGCTATGGAAGACTTCGCTAAGGCACCAGCAATAGCTCCAGAACATAAGCTTGTCAACACCATTTCATAGTTACTCAAATGGCGTTCTTTCAAGTCCACATGCATCTTAGCTCCTTCTAGTTACCGATGGCAGAATTCATCTCATTGCTACCTAAATCTGTAACCCACATAGTTCAACGTTACTATTGACTGATCTTGAGAAATTAGATTAATTCCGAATCACTTTATTGTTTAGTATATTTGAATTCTCACAATTTTATACCATCTTCAATGAAGCAGTCAATCCTTCGCTGAGCATACACAGATATCTTGTTTGTTGCAATATCTAATAATACTTTGAGCATAGATTGACCATAAAGTCTAAAGGGCAATTCAGTAATTTATATTGATACCACTGGCAGCTGCGGAATGTACGATGTTGTTTGGTTGTTGATAACTAGACTTATCGCATATTTGTGAAATTATGCAACGAAATATGTAATAAAGTCATGTAAATTATTTTCCAATATTTCACGTCGGTATTATCTATACGCTGCTAATCTTCTCACCGGGACTTTTCAATAATAACAGCAAACATTGATGGCATTCAGCGTTTAGCTTGGTAAAAATAGATTCAATTGACACACATCTAAACTAAATATACTGTAGAGGCTACCAGGCTAACTAAAGACCATGAAACATGAATTAATTATCGCTATTTACATGCCTATATGCGATGGATCCTGTCCTCATCCTTCGAAACAATAAGGATGAAGCTAAGGACTGGATAAATGCGGAATGGTTAAGTATAGAACAAATATAAAATGGATATGGAGACAAAGGAGACTACGTAGATTAAATACCATTTCCATTTCGCAATTAACTTCCGTTATACCTCTCGTTTAATTAATACACCTGTAAATTGTTACTTTTACCTGCATAGACCAGATCCAAAACGAAACTCAACTCTTTGGAAATGGTAAGTCCAATCATTTTTCTCTGGTTAGCATGAGTAAGATAAGTAATCGCATTTTGTCCAACTGCAGGCTCGGTACTTTAAGGAACAGGAAATTGAAGGTGCATATCACAACGTAACCTAAAACTCACTGATAATGATATTGGGCCACCAGGCAACTAATGAGGGGTTCATGCATTTTAGAATTCAAGGAATGTTTCTACTTGTATGCACGATCTGGGCAAATTAAGTCGCTGGATGAGCTGACGCTTATAATGCGGAGTCTTGGGCTAGCTCCCACAATCTCTGAACTGGCGACATATTTGAAGCAGAAAGGAGGCAAAATGGTCTTTTCTGACTTTGTCGAAGTAATGCTAATTCATTCGAGAGCAGAGCTTTTGCCCGGAGAAGTTGTAAATGCGTTTAAAGCAGCTGATACCCAACATAAGGGCACAATCTCTGCCAAGCAATTACGAAACATGTTGCAGAACTGGGGCGAATGCTTGTCGCCAAAGGAAGTTGACCGCATCTTTCGGGAAGCTAATGTTCAGAATAACAGCATGGTACGATATGAGGAATTCGTCAAAATTGCGTGCGCCCCTGTGCCAGATTATTACTAATTTTTCATGCAAATAATCAAATATATAACGGCAGCGTAGCGTAGGGGGTGAGCATTCTTAAGGGCGGCAAATTTTTTATATTCGGTATGATACATAACAGTCCATAGGTAGATGGTACTCCTAAGCACGGGAATACCCGTTACGCAAATGATATAGAATATTAAATGGACGTAGGGGAATTCTGTAATATATTCTAAGAATTCTTATACCATTTGACCTGTAAAAATATTTAGTGATCCTTGTTTGTAATTAAAAGTCAGCTATACTTGTGACAGTATTTTAAAACGCTATATGAAACCAACCCTTTTTATCCTTAAAATGTTCCAACTATCCATCACTGAATCCCCTGATAATCGCGACAATATATATACGGCAATACGCGATATCTTTGCGTTGATTTTCAAGTCCGACTTTGTCCATGGAGGACTTCAAGTAAGTAAATCGACATCACCACGTTGCAAAAGTGTTCATAACGATTTTGTTCAGATAAAACCTTCATCATTTATGAAAGAAATGCAGATGAGCACAGATGAACGCATTGAAGTCACACGGCGCGTTCCAGATTTTACATCTTTACATAAACGGGAGAAATCATTTCGTGTTAGTCCCGAAGTGGTTATATTTCAGAACTACAAAGTTGGAGAAACTTACACGGTTCAACTCTCACTAACAAACATTTTAAAGGTCATATATCACCTTCTATCGAGTAGTTACAGTATTGTATGACATACCAGAAAATATACTTCCTAATAGGTTTCTAAAACATTGCAACCTTTCATGGTGGAGACATCTCAATTTTCTCTGCTGAAAATGAATGGAGGGTGCTCATCTAAGATCGCTCCTGGCTTGAAATCCGTTATAGACATACAATTTTCACCAGAAAGTTATGGGGATTATGTCCATTCGATTCAATTCACAACTCCTGAGGAATGCTTTGAGATACCAATTGTCGCAGTGGGTCCAAGACCATTGCTAGATCTTCCCGATCGAATAACTTTGCCGAAAACAGCCATTAATATTCAAACAGAACGCACCATTCTAGTGAGAAACATTGGTCAGTTTCCATCGCGATTTGCTATGGAAACTGGGGATCATTTTACTATAAAGAATAGTCGAGATACTCTAAATCCCAATGAACTATTCCAGCTTACAATTTACTTTCTGCCAAGATCGCTTGGTGTGATTTCAGGGCAATTGAAAGTAATTTACGAAACAGGAGAAACTCTTTTCGTTGATCTTGAAGGTCAATCTGAAGAAGCCACAGTTCAATTAAGCACGCAAACTGTCCGGTTTCAAAATACTTATTTGGGACTGTCGAGCGAGTTCGTGGTCTCCTTGAAGAACGATAGTCCCTATTTAATTGATTACCATTGGACTTCCCATGAATGCAAACGTTGTGAGAGAAGGGCAAGAAGTGCAATTAAAGAGAGATTCGATGATATGAAGGAATATGTCCTAATGCGTGATAATACGCTCATTTATAACGATATCATTGATCAGGAAATGAACGAGGAAATTTATGAACGTATGACAGATGAAGAGAAAATGCTTTGTGACCAAACCGATATCCTTTATCAGAATGCTCAATTCAAAATAGTTCCAAGTGTAAGAATTATCGCTGAACTAACTCGGAATCCTCTCTAACCCATATATTCTTTCAGAGCGGACAATTGTGGCCCAATACAAGTATCAATTTCTGTGTCATCTTCTTGCCGGAAAAAGTAGCGGATCATGAGAGTTTAGCATATTTGAGCATTAACGGATGTCTCAAGCGGTTTCCTTTGAACATGTATGCACGTTGCATTGGGCCCAAGGTAGTGCTCAATGTTGAAGAAATTGATGCGCAAAACATTTATATTGGGTCGATACATAACTACGAAGTGAGCTTTCATAACTTAGGCGCAATACCAGCTACAATTAGCTACCTCGAAGAAGAGACCGAATTCGGTGGGGAATTCTCTTGCAACAATGCCAACTTTACCGTCCACCCGGAAGAAGTCGTGTCATTGTTTATGGAGTTTACGTCTCTAACGCGAGGACGCTTTGTGGAGAAAGTGAACTTTCAAATTTCAGAGTCTGACGAGGTCTTGTCATTTATCTTCAGCGGAAATGTTGTGTGCCCATTGTTAAATTTTGATGTGACCGAGTTAGATTTCGGAGATATTTCTGTGGGAGCTGTGAAGACGTACGATTTACATTTGGAGAATAACACCCAAGTCAGTATCTCGTACGACATTCGAATATTGGAGCTGAATCGACCTTTAGAAATGGAATGTCCTGAGTTCTATTGCTCATCCAAACAGGGCATTGTGGAACCCTATAGTAAAATTCCATTTTCGGTAAGCACGGTGCGCTTTTATGACTTTGCCTTTAAGTGATTACTGGGTAGGTAACGGTGAATCCACTGAATGCAATTTCGAAATTGGCCGAAATTGCGCTGTACATGTGGGGAGCAAAGCAGACCTCCCGAACGGTTTACATGAAGTATTCCGCCCACGTCCCGCCAATTATATGCCACACACCAGTAGTGGCCATTAAAGGAATGTTCGTTACGCAAACCTACTACAGAACCATTACTTTGGAGAACAAATCTGACTATGAGGGAAATCTGACGTTGAGGACAGTAAGCGACGATGAGGAACTGCTGATGATCTCATTGGATATCACTGAACAGTTTTTTCAACCTGGGGCATTAGCGTACATACGGCTGAGCGTCAGCGCGGATGTTATCGGTGATATGAAAGCCAAAGTTGTGTAAGTATAGTCAACTGCGTCTACTTTCTAAGAAATTACATTCGCCTTCGGCCTGCTCAGTGGAATGTTCAAGGGAACAGGCTTGAGTTTCGCAATTTGTGATGTTATGGTCAATTCGCGTGGTCCTTGCCTTGATACTGATCTATCCGATGTGAATATTGGCAAAGTTAAAACGCTGGCTTTAATTGAACACCCATTTACTGTGTCCAATGATTCGCCTATCTCTGCGACCGTGTTCGTTAACATTGTAAGAACACCCTTTAGTGTTGCGTAACCATCGCATGAGCAATCCATTTCAGAGTGGGCCGCACGTTACTGCCACCGATCCAGTGATACGCCTCAAACCAGAGTCATTTCTCGAGACAAGCCTCAAAATATACGGGGCCAATGCTGGCAAGTTCAGAACAATGGTAAGGCTAGAGATCGAGGGCACCGATCCGGATTGCGTTCACATAACGGGCGAATTTGTTGGTGGAAGTATAAGCACTCTGCCGAAATTGGTCCCCGAATATGATCTGGGGCCCATTTCGACAATGTGCACATTCACGCAAAACGTGGAATTTATAAACGAGGGCAAAATATCGCATGTGCTCAGTTTTCGCGAATTAAAAACCGAAATTAAATCGGAAAGTGAAATATCCACCGGTTCCAAATACGAGAATCCGTTCTTCACCATTTCGGAGAACCAGATCACGGTCAATCCAGGCGCCTCGTATACCATTCAAATCGAATGCTTCTCGAAGGTTCCGTGCCAAGTTAAAACAAGGTATGCGTGCAACGCCCGGAAAAGAGGCAAAAAGAATTTGATGACCAAGAAGATATTCGACTTTACGCTCATGGCATCCTTTGAACTGCCGCGGGTGACACTTTCCGCGAACTACATGGAGTTTCGCATGGATATCGGTGTAGAAGAAACGCGTTCGGTGGACATGGACGATTTAATGCTTATGAATCAATCGAATGTTCCCTTACTCATGGAAATCACAGTGGACGAACCTTTTCATTTCTTCAATGACGAGAAGTTATCGCTTCGTGAGAATATCACGCTACAGCCCGGGGAGGAATTCCAGATGACGGTGAAGTTTAGACCGGAAATCGTTGAGCGTAATATTCAAGTGAAGACAGGTGTTATGCGTATCCAGTACAATTACAATCCAGTAATGGTAAATGACCTTCGATGTGGGTATCTATAGCTAAAGGGTATTCATGGGGCAATGTGATTGCAGGATAAAGTGCCGCTTATAGGAATTGTGAATTTCCCAAATGTTGGCTTCGATCCACCGTTTCTAGATTTCGACTCCATTGTGGTGGGTCACACTATGTCCCGTCTGGTTACACTGTACAATATGAGCCCACTGCAAGTAGAGTACAATTTCGAAATAAAGCAGGAGAATTTAATGATTTTTCCAATAACGTTAGGAAACGTACGTTATAACATTGCAGCCAATGAGTATCTGAGCTATCAATTATTTCAGAAATCGATTCCCTCGTTGGCACGATCCGGATCGTATGATTCTATTGCTCCGCTATCCACTTTAGAAGAGGCGGAAGAAAGTAGTAGCGAAATAGTCGATTTTCATCACAGTGACGTCATCTCAAGAACTGAAGATCGCAATACAGAGGAAGAAAGCACGCTAATTTTAAATAGTGACGAGTGCTTAGCATTAGCGCAGACCATGTTGGAGGATGAGATACTCGGAAAAGAATTGCAAACCATACTCAATCCGCTTGTACGTAACAAATGGCGCAATGAAGTGACAATTCCAGTGGAGGATTTGCTAGCCCTGGAGGATGCCCCCCAGATTGATCCACAGAAACTGATACTTGATATTGTGCCTAGAAATGGTATACTGGCACCATTTGAAATGCATATGATTTCTGTTCGGGTGACACCACCGCCGAAAACTGAGGTGGTCGCTAGCGTGATTTGCAATGTGAAAGGTGGCGCACCAACCGAACTGGACATATTTGCAAAGTCCGGAAATATCAAGTACCATTTGAAAACGGATGTATGCGACTTTGGCACCGTCAGTTTCGACCAAGTGGCAGAAACCACTTTCTCAATCAGTAATGTTGGATACCTCAAGTTCGCCTTTGCGGTGAGGCATATATCAGGGAAGCTGTGTGGAACAGAAGACTTCGAGCCGATTCCTGGCTGGCTGAACCTGACGCCGCCCGATGGGATTATTTCTGGCGAAAGCACAGTTGACATACACGTCCTCTTCTTTCCTGGCATGCCGGGTTACTTTGAGACTTACGTTTACCTGGAGGTTCGCATTTGCTAGATGTTCATAAGCAGCAGCTTAAAGTTGCATTGCAGATTGCCTTCTTCGATCCAATTAAAATCACTATCCGAGGTTGCGGTATTCTGCCCCAGTACACCTTCGACTTTCCTCGGGTGTTTCACACAGAAATGTATCCATTGTGCTATTTGGGAATTGCAGATATTACATATCCAAAGCACATGACTTGTACAGAAACTTTTACAACGCAATGCGCACCGGACTTTGAAGACTGGGTTTTCGTTCGATATAAAGTAAGTTTTTACGGATCTTTCAGAAAGCATTCGTAATGTGCTGATTCCAGAGACATTACCCCTCAGCTAAAGATATAGAAATGGCAATTGAACGGAGAATCATTCGCCATCATTTAGAAAAGAGGCCAGAACTAGTTAGATTTATCTACGAAAATAAAATGGCATTGATACCGGACTTGGTATTGCCGCCGTACATAATTGACCTGGGATATGTTGTCTTGAATTCAACTATAGACACTGCGTTAATTGCCACTAAATATGCGGATGCAAATCAGAAATTGGTTTGGGCCCGATTGTCACGGAAGTGCATTGAATCCGGTTTTAGCATTGTCTATGAAAAAGGACAGCCTGGTCCTTACATAGTCTTCAAGCCAACAAATAAAATCTTCCCAGTACCAAACACCGAAGTGAATGTCCACCTCACGGCGATTGTGAGTTTACAAATGGGTTACTGAATCGCACATTTTCTAACACCTTTTAGGTATTACATAATATGAAAATTGATTTCGAAATACGAGCTGAGATTACTGTGCCCTCGTTAACGTTCAAGCATAGCGTTGTTGACTTCGGGAAAGTTCAATGTGGTTTCTGTCTGCGGAAGCCGGTTTTCCTCTTTAACGAGTATTAATTCTGAGCGAGTATTATTTTCTCCTAAATCCCATATTAATTGCTTACAGTGGCGTGGTAACATGCAGTTTCAAGTGCCTCATCCAGTCCACGTCCAATCGACCATCCAATATCTTCTTCACGAAATCCCGCGATGGAACTGTGGCAGCGGGCAAGTTTTCCGTTATTGAAATTTACTTTCAGCCACACTGCCATACGAAATACGATTGGCGTTTAGTGGTCACAATCGAGGCGAATAAGCAGCCGATGAAGATCAACCTCAAGGGGTATGGCATCATGCCGGAATTAGAGATCACGGATGATCACATTTACTTCGAACCGACATTGCCATATGCCATTAAAAATGTGCAATACTTTAAAATCCGTAACAAATCCCAGGTCCCCATTGAAATTTCCTTCATTGACTTTGATAAGTAAGCTTAGAAGTTTATCGTTGTCCCAAAGAATAGTTCCGGTATCCCTATTTCTGAGTCAATGCGTAAATTGCATTACAGAGATTACGATGATGAAGGCATTATTGTTAAAACCTTGTTGAACTATTACAATGTGAAGAAAATGCTAATTCCGCCAAGACAAGTCGGAGTGTTACCATCAGAGTTAATTAATTTGTACAATGCATTAATCGAAGCACTGAAGCTCTTCCTGAAGGAACGGATTCTGGCAGAATACATGCTTTTAGCTCACAAGTGTAAAAGCAGGTAACATGAATGCAAACAGAGTTTACAAACGAATGCTTACAAGTATTATTATTCAAAATCAGCAATGATTTATCGCTATTGAACTTGGTGGACATACCCGATCCATTGAGAGATAGGAGCGATAGCGACATTCAAACGCTTTTCCAAGAAAATGTGAACGAGATCAAGATTGGCAATATACCAGGTATGACTCTAGTACGCAAAAGTTCTATGGTTCTGCTTGAGTCATTGGAAGACACGGTAAGCATTGATACATCTCCAGCGACTAGAAGGGAAGGTGTAATGATCATATTCCATGGAACGCCTAAAACAGGTGCGTTGCATGAATCTTATTTGCTTCCATTGCCTTAACACGCAGCCTTTCGTAGAATACTTATTTGCTGCGAATAAGACCGCAGGATTGTTAAAGATTCCCGTGAAAAGTATTGACACGCTTATTATTGAGGCATTGATTCGAAGTGAGTTGCTAGCAGCATTGAATGTGTATCAAACTATTACGAATGCCTATAACGAAATTCCAAAACCAGAAGATTGGAGCATTCCAGTCCATTTTGGTAAACACAATCTTCAATTTTGTTACGATTGGATATCAATGTAAACATGATTTCTTAGATGAATTTGAAGTAATTAAGTCACAAATGGATTTAATTCTATCTGATCGAGCGCAACCTAAAGTAGACTTCAGTCCGAAGAAGAGTGCGACTTCATTGCGAGATGAAAAATCGACGCATCAAGAACATTCCATCCATAAGGTTGCAGTAGATGCGGAAACTTTTTTGAATATTCCTTTGAAATTTCTCTACGATTTGTTGGAGAATAGTTTGCAGAGGTATCCTGGCGGAATTATAATTGAAAGTTTAAACAGTCTCTTTATAAAGCAACCGCATACGGGCTTGCTGGGACTCTTAAAAGGAATAGGAAATATTCGGTATATACACCAAATTTATTTCAAGTTGCATATCGATATTTATCGCAAATACAAGGATGACCAAAACAACGAGGTGGACTTGTCGCAGAATGCGGTGGTGTTGTCAAGACTAATGCATTACACTTCCTCGGAAATGGAGGCAATGACTTCAACTGAACGCTGTACATTCGATCAGTATATACTCGAGCGAAAACGTGATTCTAAGCAACGTAAGGAGTCAAGGGCGTAAGTTGAAGACATCAACGTTCGAAGTATCGTTTGAAATACTTTTCTCTTTGCGCAGCGTAAGATTAAAGACATCACAAGATTTGGCTCATAAAGGAAGTTCAAAGAAGGAATTGAAGATCTCTCAAACAACAGTGCGCAAATCTTCCTTTAGTTCCATTGCTAAATTGTTATCCTCAGTTGGTGAAACTGAATCCGAGATGAAAGTAATTGAGAGCGAAACTGAAGCCCAATCAATTTTACACATTTGCGAACATTGGCATAAAGTCTCATTGGATTTAGTTCAAGTACAACATTCAATTCTAGGTAAACTTGTTTCTAATCGCCTCTTTTAGCCATTGCCGACGTTCAAGGCGACCGACAAGGAGAAGCTGCCAAGGAAAAGTCAACCGATGAAGTCAATTGAAAAAAAGAGGCAAACAGAGGAAAAAAGTGAGCACACACTTAATGAGGATACAGTTGGGGAGGATACCATGTTACCTCACATTTCGGTAAAGATGTTAACAATGGATGAAATGGAGGAAAGGAAAAATCTGGGTATAACTACCTGGATTATTAATAATGGGCCAATGAATGGCACAAAGACTGACTTGCCATATTATGAACGCATTCCGAAACTTCTGGGCCAAAACGAAGAGCTGGTAGAAGCTCTATACCTTGCCCAATTGGGCCTCTTAGATGGCACTGGAACAATGGAGCGATTATATTCGGTTTTGACTGAACCGAAAGTCGAATCCTCCAAGACCCTCTCCAACGAATTTGTCATCTATGATGCGGAGGGTACATCCAATCCGTTGGAATTGGTAAGGGTTAATTTAACGCGTACGTGGTAATTGCAAATTGGTATTTCGAGGGGTCGTCCATGGAGGATCTACACACTTCAGCGTCGAAGAAGAGTTCCTCGTCGTTACGCAAGAGCATTCTCCTAGTGCCGGGCAACTCGAAAAGGAAGCGGAAACCAAGCACCCGGGTTGTTTCAATCAGTGAAAAGTCACTGCAAGGACGTCGTATTTTGCAGCCGGATGAAGTACGCAGCTATGAAGTGTACTTCTTCCCCAACAATTGTGGAGTCTTTAGTAACTTCTATACCATCCAAATGGTTACAATGCCCATGACGTATAAAATTTACGTGGAGGGCAAAGCTGATATTCCGCACATTTATATGACACCGAATATGATTTTCTCAAAGGTACTTCCAGAACAAGATGGTCATGATCTGATAATTGCGTATTTCGAAAAGGAGGAGGTGCTCCATTTGGGCGCCATTGCCGCCCAATCAACAGACTCTCGAATTGAGTATATCCGATCTGAATATCTGCTTGACAATATATTCAACTGGAACTTTTATTTAGGTGCTTAATTGCTGAAGATAAGTTACACCTGATCAATGATTCCTTCTTACCTTGCATGATCCACGTGGACTTTATCGACAGTCAAAATGACTTCAGCCTCTATGCGGATAATATTTTGATTTTATCCAATAACTCAAACTTCCTCACATTGCGCGGCCATCCGGTTTCTCCAGGGAAAATCTATACAAGCATGATCATCACAACGCAAAATAATCCTTGCGTGAATTGTGTTAAGCTCTCCAGCATCGGGACCAATTTCGCAATTGAAATCACCCCAAAAGATGTCGTCTTTCAACGAGTCCTCATTGACAAAAGTGTTAAGATTGCGTTAGAGTTGAAGAACCAATCACTCATTGGGTCTGTCTGGGAAATTGATGATAGGGATATGGATGATGTCTATGACATTAGTGATACAAGCGGATATTTGCGACCCTTGGGAACGAAAATCATTACATTCACATTCGTCGCTACAAGCTACGATGTGAAGCCACGCCGAAATTTGCCAATAAAGGTATTCGGGTATTACTCAGAATTTCAACTTCTATAGCACTCTAATGTAGTTTTACGACAAATATCGGCACTGCTCCAAGCCGATTCTGGAGGAGACTATTCATCTATCTGCAGAAATCGTCAATGTGGAAATAGACTACAATACGGAGGTTTCCCTGGGAGATATAAAAATTGGGCAAGTATTTACCGAGTTGTATCCCATTAGAAACCATTCGCAATTTGAATTGAAATATTGGTATGTGTATATCTCAAGTATCGTTGTCGTTACACATATAACTTCATGGTTTGCCACAGTTTTAATCCGCTAGTAAATGATCAAGGCAACGAAATTCGAATAATTAGAAACAGTGTCCAAATGGTGCCGCGAGAAGGTCTGATTAAAGCCCACGACACCACTAATGTGGCAATTCACTTCAAAACCAATTTTCCAATTGAGTTCAAGAGTGTACCCGTATTTAGTTGCACAATCTGCGATCCGCTAGTAAACCGGAATGTCGTGACCTTTGAAATTTCCATCACTGGAAAAGTCTTCAGCTCTATGTAAGCTCACAGAACCGAGATAGCAGTGAGATTAATTGTTTACCGCAGGTACAAGTTGTGTCCTTCGGTCGAAGTGGTCTTCTCGCCTCAAATTGTTGACACGGAAGTGGATAAGGATATCGTTCTGTACAATATTGGAAGGTATAGTTTTACATATGTTATACTTCCAGAGGAAGACAATGTCTTAGCCGTTGGTGCGAAAACGGAAGATAAACCTAAAACTGCAACGAAGGGTAAAAAATCGGATCCGAATAGCGAAACTCAAGTTGCATCAAAGCAGAGTAAAGTAAAGCAGAAATTTAGGGCAAGGTCCACGTCCACGATAGACTCCGAATACAAAAAGTAGGTATAGACTTGCCAACAAAGCCTCTATTGTAAACCACGTACCAATAGGAGCAGTAAACCGACAACCTTGAAGCAAGGCATATTTACGGTCACACCATCCAGTGGCATAATTCAACCGAAAACGGAAGCATACATTCGGATCAATTGCAAGCCGAAAAAAGCGGGCACATATAAGGAGAGAATAGTCTTCCATATCTCCGGGGTTACGGGCAAGTTAGCCAATGGGGAGGTCCTATGCCTGCAAGGAACTGCTTGCTTCCCACAATTTGATTTCACAAATCTGAAGGACATTTTCAAGCAGCACATGATTGTGGATACCTTTGAGGATGCCCTTTGTACCAAACAAGTACAAATCGTTAATTGGTTTCTTGATTCCTTTGCTGAACAATTTCCTTAACATCCTTAGATTATGATGAATTCCATCTTCGTATTGGCAGACCAGCAATTCTACTTCAGTGCAACCTGCCTGAACAGTCCTAAGGAAGCTCTTTTGAAAATACGCAATACTGGGGAAGTGGGTGCCAATGTGCATGCTGAAATTCATGGTAGCAGTGCCTTCTCGGTCCAGCCGCAACAGCAATACTTTGATTCATACAAATACCATTGCTTTACGGTGTACTTCAAGCCAACAACTCTAGATGTAGGCTGTCCTAAGGTGAACACTTGAAGAATTGACTAGTAATGCTTGCTTTCTTCAAGAAATTCTTTGGCATATTGAAAATTAGTGTGGAACTCTCAGAGGAAGAGTTGGAGATAAAACTGAGCGGTGACGGTTATCTCCCATCCGTAAAATTGATTGATCCCCCATTCAATAAGATAACGCAGCAGCATGAATTAGAATTCAAAGCGCAGTTTTTAAATACCTCTGCAGTTCGATCCATTGTTCTATTTAATCCTGGAATACTAGACACCAAAGTCATAGTTGGACTTGCTGGAGAACATGGAAATACAATTGTTATCACACCCAGGAAACTCCAGCCTCTCGATAAATTCTGCGCGGAAGATGGTAATCATTCGCAATTCCAATCCCTCTGGTATTTTATTCACTAGCTTGCATTCAAGATAACACGGATCTCAACCATTTGGCGACAGTTTGTGTTAAATCACAGCAATCAGAAGAAATTATAGTCAAGTTCCGACCAGTCAAAATTGGAAGAATTAATTTCGACATCAAATTGTTCGTGGTTGATAATCCATTTGAAAGCTTTACGGTATTGCATGCATTTGAAGAAATAAGATCTATTTTTATTCCTTATTCCTTACAGATAAAGTCTAAGGCCGCAGGATATATGGATGATATAATTGTAGATGGTTTAGATTCAATACTAAGTAATGACGATGTAAAACTCCATTCGCAACATCATCTTAATCTAGACCCTGACTCAAATTTCTCTCCGATTTCATACAAACTGGATTTCGGTTGTAAACCGGTGCGAGGTCTACACAAAATGACCTTCAAACTCAGAAATACTTCTCTAAGCATTTACAAATTCAGCTTTGGAGAAAAACGTAGTTTGAATTTCACACCAGCCGTGGGACATCTGAAACCGAACACCTCCAAGGATATCATTGCGACATATTTCAGTAAAGAGATAATTGAATATAAGGCTGTAAGTACCTACATCGGGAATCGTTTTAATGCCTGTAAACTACTGCCTACTTCAGGTGCCTATATTTTGCGAATTGCAACGAATCCGATACATCCACGAACAACCAGATGACCTTTCATGGGATGACAGGCAGAACTGCTTCATGAGTTATCAGTTAATGAACATTAGCCTGGGCAGCATATCTGACGTTATTGAGGACGGAAATGAAGACGGCAGAGAGATGGAGTACCGATCGGAACCGGAGCATAAAATCTTATCTCAAGCTGATATTAGTATCCGATTCGAATTTAGCTTAACTGTTGATTACTGCTACTACGAGATAGATTCAACGACCATTGATATGCCCGCAACCGTTCTGTTTAGCTCTTCCAAGAAATTGGTCACAATTCGGAATCCCTCTCATGTACCCGTAAATATAAAATGGATTGTGGATCTGTCACAACTCCCACGCCAAAGTTCCATGTCCTTCCACGCATTTCGCCCACATTCGTCGGCTATCAAATCGGAAAGTGGCTTGAGTACATGCATGCCCTTTCAAAAAGCGATTCCGCTTACCGGGGAAGAGAACTTCATCGTTCTGGACCGCGATATGAGAGAGATGTCCAAAACGACGAGCTATGGACTAAATGCATTCAGCACAATGAACTTGGACGGAAGAAAGACTAGATTTGCTTCTAACGAAACCGAACCAAAACCCTTTTCAATAGAACCAGTGAATATATCAATTCCGCCACATGGCAAGCAGACATTTACCTTCAAGTTCTCGCCATATGTCCCATATGATTTTGTTTTCAATATCCATGGCGAAATAACCAATTTGAGGCCAGATTACGAACCCCTTAAGATTAAGGTCAAGGCCGAGAGTCTTCTGCCATTATACCATTTCAAATTAGATCCCAGCGACTATATGGTTACTAGGCGCGGCTACAGGACCACCTGTGGGGTTGTTCCCGAAGAAGGAACGAGTATCCTTGAATTTGAAGCTGTAGGTTTTGGTATACCAATAAGCAAGTAAGGTCATTTGACTAAGGGACTGAAAACATAGGTTGTTGATGCGCCCTGCTTTCAGGTCCTTTACAATCCTTAATCCCACGAACGAATCATTCACATTTCGATGGGAAAGAGCGCTAAAAGAACGAAATGTCACGCTGTTCCGGTGCGAGTATCCGGAAGGGTCAGTCGGAAAGGATCGCGCCACGGATGCAATGTTCACATTCATCGCTCCGACCAGCGGAACGTTTGAAATGTTTTACAAGTTCATCATTCAAGAATACAACGTCAATGTGATGTTACTTCTTGTGGGACATGCAAGGGAGCCTTGCGTCTACTTCGAGAATAGCGGATTGACTTTGAGGCCTACAGTTTTAGGCATTGACGTACACGAAACGGTGCACTTGAAGAACGAAGAGAACATGTCGTTAACTTTCCGCGTCATCCCATCGTCCTTGTATCATGAAGGAAGGATTCAGAAAATTAGTATTCAGCCGGTGACCGGAACACTGACGCCAAAAAGTAGCACACCGATTGCAATCAAGTTTCATCCATCGAAAATCGGATTGTTCACGTTTAACATCGAATTTAAGGTGGACCGTATCCTTAATCCGGTCGTATTGTGCGTTAACGCTATTTGCTACAAAGTCGAGCCAATATTGAAACTGAAACGCGAATACACTTTTGTGGACATGGAAACAGATACGGAAAATATCATTCAACTTCCTGTGGTAAGCATTACTTGATATTTGGTTGGTTGGTTTGTCGGAGGGCATGTGGGAGGGCTGTCCTACTATTTGGGCCCATTGTACATCCTCCTTCTACGGCCTCTTAGTTTTGGATTGGGTTATTGGGTGGGGGGATCTTAGGGGAGGTACGACATCTGCCATATCAGATGTCGTACTGTTCTCTCTCCACTGGCCTCTCGGTAGTCAACCGTAACGCTCTGACATGGAACCCAAGTCACTGCGAACGGTTTACTTGATATTTAGAAAAGATGCTTTCTGAGGATCCTATTTATAGATTGAACCCAGTCACACGGAGGTTTGTGTCTTCTTGCTGGGTAACACTGGCAAGGTTGGATTCTACTTCAACTGGGTCCTTACCGATCAATTCACGGAAGACTTCGTATCCCTAGATTTAGAACCACGCGAAGCGTATGTCAAGCCGGGAAATGAAATCGAATGCGTTGTTAGTCTTAAAGCTAACAAACCACTGAGGAAACAAAAAATTATAATTTTGCTCAAGGTGAGCTCATAGTTCTAGTAATGCCCTCTTCCTCAGGCGTTGACTTGTAGGTGATGTACGGCCCTACATTTCCCATATGTTTCGTTTGCACTACATGTAAAATGCGTATAGTTATTTCTGAAACGTCCCACAACTTTGGCTCCTGCTTGGCGCAAAAACAAACAACACGAAGTAATTTATGGACAATGGAGATCATCAATAATGGCAATACTGTCCAAATGTACAATTGCCTGCACATCTTCTGCTAGACTTATGTAACAAATTGATTTTTAGAGCACACTTTGAGAAAACGCAGTTTGATCACTTGACCGTGCACTATCCAAAGTCAATTATTGTCCCAAAAGAATCGATAAAAGTGGAATTCTATTTTCATCCAATTAGGATTTGTGCCTACAAAACCATTGTCAACCTCATTCTCAATGCAAAGATATATCCCATCACTATAACGGGGAACGGTGTTCCAATGGAAGTTGAATTGCTCGATATCACCGATAAGTTCCTGGATTTCGGACCCATATCATTGGGAAAATACTCAAAGAAGCGTGTAAACATTATCAACAAGTCTAAATGCGCGGTCAGCATCTACTATGATCTCTATGAAAGGCTACCAATATTCTTTAAATCAACGAAAAAGTTAGAGCCCGCCTTTGAATATCCGGAGTACCGACGATCAGACACTGCTCTCAAAAAGTAACTTTCTCTTTCACCATTCTTCACTTACATTCATTAGCTTACACCTACATAGGAAGTCAAAGGAGGATAATGAGGATAGTAAAGAGTCGGCAGCAAATGACGACAGCAAACAAAAGAACAGCAAAGATGAATCAAAAAATGATGTGAGCTCAATAACTTCGAGTAGATTGAGCAAGCGGAAGTCAGACTTCCATAAAACTAAGAAAAGATGCGACGATTCGCAAACCATGTAAGTTGCAAGTAGAAAAGTTTCAACAAAATCTGAAGGGCAAATTCACCAGCGATTTGGGCGAACCTATGGATGAATCCGATAAGGCGCTGGTTAAAGCTGCCTTACGGATAAGACCTGCCAAATGGATCAAGTTGTTTCCGCAACAAAGTACCGAGTTCACAATAACCTGCCTACCATCCCAGAGAATGTCCGTATTCCAGGAGCGAATTTACTGCCAGGTGGAAGATACAGTCTTCCCTCTTTGTGTCGTAAAGGCCTCATGCGTAGCAACCGAGTACAAGTTACTGAAATCACGAATTTCGTTTGGCACTGCGATACTTGGCTCATCCAACACAATGAATACGAAATTGGTGAATTCGGGTGACTTGGGAGGCAGGTTTAAATGGACTTGGACAACTGCCACACCAACGGCATTTACGATCGCCCCAATGGAAGGCTATTCCACATCCGGAACATGCACCGATTTCACCGTGCAGTTCCAACCAGCTTATATTCATTGCAATTTCTTCAGCACTGTACCTTTCCCCTTTTTTCGATTTTAAGGATTTCTCAATGGCTTGTAATTTCTAGGCTCGATTAATGATTGATAATTGTAAGAGTACTTTTGATATGGAGATAAGTGGAACCTGCATTAACCTTCCTAGCGCTATTGATACCCTACGATTCTCTGGTCCTGTTCGGGAAATTTACACGAAGAATTTTTCGGTGAAAAATAGTACACCTGAGAACTGGGAGATCAAGCCAGTGCTTTCGGGACGATATTTCCATGTGACTGAAGTGATTATGATTGAACCCAAATCAACCTATGTCGGGGAGGTTATTTATAATCCTTTAACAATGACCCAGCCTTCGAAATATCACGAGGTCTTCTTGTGAATGAATTTCCAAGGACTTTCGCATTGACAATATTTCATCATTTATAGGGAACCCTATTCCTTCCGCTTCCTGAAGGCCAAGGTGTGTTATATGAACTCATTGGCGAGTCCCTGAAGCCCAATTCTGCCGGAATTATTGAAAAAACTATAAGCTCGAAAACATACAATGTTATTCCTTTGAAACTATTCAACTGGATGAAGACTACTCAACAATTTACTGTCGTTAATCAGGTGGACCAGCTGGATTTAGCTAAAAACGTGCTCTATAAGCTTACCGGCCAAGCCATTGTCGATGTCCCTCCACTTACCGATAAAGAATATGATTGGACGATTTACACATTGAACGAGGGGAAAGTGAACTTTATCGTTAAGTTTCGCAATGAATTGACCAAGGAGTATATCCTGTATGAGTTGAAACTAGTCATAGTGAAATGCTCCGCTCTGGATACAATATCCCTTCATGCATGTGCCCGACAAGTGGCCGAATACATTCTAAAATTGGAAAATCCCCTTGGGGAGCCTACTGTATATAAGCTGAAAAGTAATTGTTCAGAACTGCACTTTGCCAAAGAAATAACAGTGGCGCCTTACACGGAGATCGATGTTGTTATCGAATTCAGACCTCTATACTTGATGGAAGAAATTACGGTTTCCTTCGAGGCCGTATCCAACACCTTGGGAACATTCCCCTATACATTCCTTTTATCTGCATCTAATGCGGAAACTGAGCAGATGGTCAAAATTAAATCGCCATTGGGTCAGAAGACGATTCAATACGTTTATATTTACAATCCTTCTGACATACCGACGGAGTTCAGTGTTAAGGTATACCTTATTACTATAATTTAAGGGCGCGTTTAAACGTTACAGAATCTTTCCAGCTGGAAAGCCCTGAATTTTCCGTTGAGAAACCAGTAATTGCAGCAGCAAGAGAGAAGGCTTGCATTCAAATTGCATATGAACCTAGTGAAATCGGAGGTGTTCATTCCAAGTTGATTTTGCAGTCACCAATATTGGGTTTATACAAGTAAGATGAAAGATACTTGCAATTTTTGCCATTACAAGACTACCCCAATTTTAGCTTTCCATTATATGGCGTGGGGACGCATCCAAGCCCACAAGGACCCTTTACTGTGAAAACTAACTTCCAGACATTCATCCCATTCAAAAATCCTTTCGCAATCGGAATGAATTTCAACTATTCAACATCCAGCAGTTCCTTTATCCTGAATGTTACATCCGAATTTTTGAAGCCTCGAACTACTACCAGGATCAATATCAGCATAGAAAAAAGGAAGAACCAAGTCGCCAATGAATTTATGGCATTCGAAACTGGCAAATTACTCATCAAGTGTGTACAGGAAGGATCTGAAGACATTGAGTGGATTATGTATTTACAGGCCGAGGATTCTATTTAAATATAATTGGCAAGCGCCTTTAGGTATTCTTAGATATATACGCCTTCTCTTTTAGTCGTTCTAAGACTGGGATATGTTCTAGGCAACCAATCTGCACCCTGGTCAGATCAATACCTCTCCAGACATCCTTTCAGAACACTGATCTAACCTCAATCATTCTAAAATTGTGACTAAATCCTTTGCCAATCCAAATAAATGTGTTTTACTAGAAATAGTGCATAAACTCTTATGTCCCAACTTTATATAATGTCTAGTAATCGCTTAGCTCCAAGTAGGAGCACTGTTTACCTCTCAAATTTTCCCTACGATCTAAAGAACAACGATCTCCACAAACTCTTTGAGAAATATGGTAAAATTGTGAAGTAATTTAGTTGTTAAACATTTTACATTAAATATACTACATATTCCCACTTTCAGGGTGACAATTGTGAAGGACAAGGCCACCAGGAAGAGCAAGGGCATTGCGTTCATCCTGTTTCTACATCCAGACGACGCCAAGAAATGCGTGCAAGACCTCAATATGAAGGAAATGTTTGGGCGAACCTTGAAAGCCAGCATCGCCAAGGACAATGGAAGGAGTGCGGAATTTATTCGTAAAAAGGTTTCGCTTTGAACAAAGTGTCCGGCTTGCATTATTCTTGAAATTATTGCAGACTTATCCTGATAAAAGCGTTTGTTACGAATGTGGGGAAGGGGGTCATTTAAGCTATGCCTGCTCTAAGAATTTATTAGGTGTTCGAGAACCCCCACCAAAGAAGAAACGTATTAGGAAATCGAAGACAAACGAGAGCAAACTTCAGGCCCACAACGAATGCGATGTAGAAGATGAAGATGATGAGGATTATAATGATAATGAGACTCTAAGCGCTGCAATTGCGATTGAGGTGTATAAACTACTTCTTTCTAGTCCTAAGAATATTATATATGTCCTGGATTCGTGGTTCGGGACAAAGTAGTGAGGAATCTCCTGCGCGACGGGGAGTTGTTTCCTAAATTTCTATACCTAAAATTATATATACACATCTACATCGCCCCCTACCAATCTTAGGATGTAGGTGTTCTTTACAATGCATTTCCATATAGCTATACATTTAGTTACGTTCTACTATTTACAATACTGTCTTGTCACTCAAGTTTCGTGTATATATACTGCCTCTTCCTCTTCCCTCTTCTCTCATTGCCATTAAGTGGCCTTATCATCCCAATTTCATTTTCTCAATGCTTTTGCTAATCGCTATACCTAAAGTAATAGGCACAAATTGTATATATCACATGTTATGTTATTTTAGCAAGCCCGACATGAATTGGAAGATTATTGCGATCGTATGAGTGGTGGAACAGATGGAACGTCTTGTGGACCAGATTTCAACGAAGCCAAAAGTAAAAAAATAATGAAAAGTTCGTATTTCAGCGATGAAGAGGAAAGTGAATAGGTTAGACCAGTGTTTCCCAACCTTTTTTAGCCATGCCCCCCAAACGCTTTGAAAAGTCCCTACGTCCCCACCTAAAAAAAGAAGTTTCATTACTCTAAAGAGAAATCTAAATTATAGGTTCTACGATAAGAAATGGTGAAAGAAACACACCAAAAATTAATTTTCATTTTTTTAAATTGCAGATAAATTTATAAAGATTGTTTCTAATTATTCCGTGAAGTACAAAATTTACTCGTTTAGATTGCTGAATACTCGAGAAGTTATTTTATCTTTATCTGTGAATCCCATGCGTATCGCATATTGTTTGCAATTTCTGAAGCTAATTTCTAACGGACTCCTTATATGTATAGTACTTGTTTAAATTTCAGAAGATGATTATTTTTAAACTTGCACAAGTAAATTTTCGTCCACGTTTAACAATAAAAATGCCCCCCGGTGGGGCGTACGGCCCACCTTGGGAAACACTGGGTTAGACGCTGAAAAGTGTTTGCCATTAGTTTGTAAGGCAGAGGAATATGTAGAAAAATGTTTGCGGCATGAAGGTGTGTAATAAATGTCAAACAAAAGAGCGTATTTATTTATTTGGTCGCCTGGTCGTCGTAAATGCGTCCGGCTGATCGATTGACACTTGTTCTGACCCTGACTAATCCTTGGGGAATCGTTCGTCCTGCTGTCAAGTCAGGGTATCGAAACAAATATCGCCTGCTCCTGACACCCCCCGAAATCGTTTTCCTTTCAATATTGCGACGAATTTTTTATTCACGTTTCTATGCGCCGAGTGCGCCAAATCAATTGATGCTGTAAATAAATAACTGTCTTCTCTCACTCTCGCCCTTAGCATGGCTGCGGCCCTCGGCGCCTGAAAGGCACGTCACGTTTCGGAACGCAGGCATCCTCAATTATAAATCGTTACGTTAACGCATGTTTCTTTTAATTCGCGACGCCTCCTCGACAAGAAACGATTGCAATGCGCCGTTTAAATAAATCAGAACCGCCATTAAGGCCGGAGCGTGGGCGACACTGCATTTTGCAGCTCATCGCATTCGAATTGCGTTTGTCCGGCTGGAAGGATGGGCCTGGATTATCTGTTGATCGAGCTGACGCTCGAATCGGAAGGGTTACGATTATTTGCGGCCGCTGTATGTATGAGGCATAAAATGCGCATCGCAGAATAGCAGCCGGAAGCGAATAAAGTGATCGGCAATGTCGGCGCGCGTTCAATTACGTCCCGTTAAAATTTAATTTGTGCCGGCGAAATGTAACTTTGTTTTGCGCAGTAAGCCGCAGGGAGATGATTCGGTGCACAGACAGAGAGCACCAGAGCCAGGGCACGTAGATGGAACACTTTAATATCATCATTTCCAGTTGCGCGGTTTCGCTCAATCCCCTCGGAGGTTGCACGTGCGTGCGTGCGCCTACCAATTTTCCAATAGAATTACCTTCCATCGGAATTATTGCGCAACATATTATGCCCTATCTTCCCTCCGCCTACCATCAGGGACAATTTCATTCGGCCAAGCAAGCCTCTCCTGTATAGTGAGTGGGGGGCAGAAACGGACGATAACCTAGAAATGTATGGCGGGAATAAGTGACGCCAGGAGTCGAATAAGTAGCGAGAATAAATTGCAAGTACACCTGGCGGCCTAAAACCGTCGCAGGGGCCGACCACCCTATTCTGAGGTACATAGTCAATGCATCTTGGTATATTAGAAACCGTGCTATCTTCCGAGAATTCAGAATCACTTCTCTTGCTGAGATTCACCACAAACTCACGAAAAACCTCTACGCTTCAGTTGTGGGTCACTCTAACCCAGAAATCAACGCAATCTCCCGGTACAGGCCACTGGTTGGCACTCCCGCTTCTAGCTAGGTTAGTCAACCAGGTTAGACCTCCCCAACGAGCTCCTGCTCGACTCTTCTTCTCGGCTCCCATCTCCACCCCTTAATGCTTAGCAGCTAGGTTAGCATATAGCCAAGAGGACGGCCATAGCATAAGGCCGGGGTTTAGTGGGTCGGTCGAGGACAGCACTGCCTGCAGCTGCCTGTCCGAGCGGTAAGCCCCACACATGGGTCACCCATCAGCGGGTGACTATCGTGCATTTGTGCAACCTCTGTATATATAAAAAAATGCAAGTACGATACTGTGGTGTTGTAAGTAAACATTAATGGTGAGGTAAGAATGTGTGGTGAATCACTGCATATCAACAATAAACCAGTAAAACCACCGCTGCAACCCTAGGATATTTTCTTGTATGCGGACGTGCGAAATTACTTCCCTCGTACATTTACATTGCTTGCCACATCTGATGTCCAACCAACAAGGTAGATGGTAGGTGGTTAAGAAGAACACAATTTGCGACCATTTCGCTGGTGATCATTAAGGGTCAGCGGGAAGTATCGATTGTACATGTAAATTTAGTCCGAGGGGCGAGTGAAGGATCCAGCAGTCTGGTAGTCTGTACTGGTCGTGGTGGTGGCAGCAGGGAGGTGAGTGGAGGTCGTCGCGGGGAAGTGGGAAATATGTATTGTGTATAGTCGAGGACGAGGACGCCTTGTTCGGCCGGTGGCGTTCATCCCTGCCCGCTCCCGTTTTGTTCTGCGCCTGGCCGATATGAACGGCGTCCAATGACGACGATATACGATATGATATGAGAGACGCGCCGCACGTGCACGTGCAGACTGGAGAGAAGTTCGGCGGCGCAATCGATTCAAGTTGCGCCGACGCCTGTCTCGGCGCCGCCGTCACCCCCGGCCGACCGCCCACCCCGTATGATATCATATTTTTCCGCGATTGGTCCAGGAACGGCTGCAACCCTCCAATAATAATGCAGGAGCTTTATGAAATTTCATAACCGAGAGGGGGCCAGCCCGGTAGACGATGATTGGTGGTTCACGTCTGTAGACTGGGAGGAGGACTAACGTCCGGGACTTATATAACGTGATTGTATCCGTAACAAAAAGTAAAGGCGCGTTGGCAAAGAGGAAGAGATTGGTAGAGGAGGGACATGAGGACTGCCATTCTGTTTCGGGGAAGGACGAGCACACTGTCCGGTCATATGAGATCCTCGTGAAAAATGAGTAGCAAAGCGAGTTGAGTTATTTGCACTGCACGGAGACGTCTTACAGTTTAAGTTCCCGGGCGGGTAGTGTCCATATGGACAACGGCTATCCGAACTCGGGCTGTCAAAGCAAAGGCGAAGCGAATTGGGAAATCAAGTCGATGTTGATATTGCATTTCTCATTCTTTATAATGCAGCAGAGGACATGCCCCCAGAGAGCGTTGCGTGTGTGCACTGCCAAGTGTTCGCGCCCAAAGATGTGTGTTATTGATTTTCAGATCAGATCGGCGGCGAGGTCCGTCCTGTCCCTTCCCGTCCCGCGCCAGCTCGCCGAGGCCCGGCTCGTCCAGTCTGTGCTTTCGCATCGAATATAGATGCGTTCGGACATCGGGCAGAGGCGCCCTCCGCTGCCCACCCCAAGTGCCACCCCGCAATGCGCGCGCCCGGCACAGCGGAGCGCTCCATCAGTGCGCTAAATTGAAATCTTTCAGATGTTCGCCAGCGGTGGCCTTTTGTGTCGCCCGGCCATCCGGCCCATCAGTAAATACCGTTGGAATGAGGTCCAGGTTGGCAGGCACGCAGCAGGAGCGACGCATCCACCACCCTAGACCTGCGGCCGGCGGTGTCCAGCGCGCGTGCGCGCAAGAACTCCAACTTTCAGCCCCGTGCGCGCCACTTGGAGACGCAAAAATTCAATATTAATATCGAGGCGGAGAGATGGAGCCCGGCTCCGCATTGCGGCATACGCGGCGAGCGCCCTCGCCCGTCGCGTCTCCCAATCGCGGTCGGATAACGGCGCCTGCACCCTCGCGACCCCGTGATTATGACAGATTTATCGAAGCAATAAAGCGATGCGCCCGGATTGGTTGCGCAAAGAGGGTGTATCTCCGCATCGGATGTCTGCGTGGAACTTCCGATCTCGCCGTGAGGTCCAATAACGCACACAATAAGGCCGCTTCTGCCGGTGCTGACGGAATGCGCTCACCTCTTCCGTACCAGAAGAGCACTTTCTTTGATGTGGCCTCTCCGCTTAGCTCCCCGTTCAATTTGCCTTTTCATGCAGCGAGCTTTCTGTTTTTGTGGCGATTTCTACGTCCACACCGCAAAACAATAAATGGATGGATGCGCATGGGGATGGTTTTACATTTTCAATTGACCTGCGGGCGAGGACATCACACCAAGCGTGCTCAACTTTTATCGCCACAGCTCAGAGAAATCTCTCCAAAACTTTGTTGCTGACGCCATTGCCCTGAACCCATCAGGACTTAAACCTGCAACCCCAAATCTTAAACTTAATGTTTGTGCATCTGGCCAACTTGGGCAGTTGGCGCAGGGATGCGGACATATATTTAATAATGTTGCCCCGCCATCCAACTTGACCATTCTTGGCCTCATCTAAACTTGCTTTATGCGTGAGCGGGTGGCGTATAGGGGTTGTTTCATATCCGTTCAGGTGTTTGCACAGCGCACTTGAAAGTTTCCACTATTTGTTCTTTTATCAAGAAACTTCGGACGCTGTTGTTCAGTTTGTGAGGAGCGGGAGGTTGAGTGGGTTGAGGATGCTGGCAGTGGTGGGCAACTCCACCAACCATCAAACTTTGATAAGTTCGCCTCGTGGAGGATGAAGCACTGCTTGCTCGGACAGTGGTCATTTTTCTCTCTACGTTTTCAATCCACGCGCTGGCAACCGGAACGCCGAACTTCGCATTCCCACCGTCCACTATTCCACCTCCCTCTCCCTCTTCGGTGCAATCTTGCTCGTCTTGTTGTATTTCTGCCCGCCTCGTGTGCTCATCCTCATCCTTTGTTCCGCCATCTTGCAGGAGTGGATTAGAGGGCCGGCATATGAGCCACTGGAATATCATATCGAACGGACACGGATCGCATTTGACGAGACGCGGAGGATGGCGGCCGGAGAATGGACCCGGTTTGACCCTCCAGCGCGCCCGCAGGCGCAGCTTAATGGCCGGAACCCGGAAATTGTGAGCACATATATCTTGCAGCAGATTTATGAAAGTGCTTTTGCTTTGAGGCGGCGCCACAATGCAATCGTGGATAAGAAATACACACAATGCGCAAGCGGCTGCTCTCCGCACACATTTCGGCCGGAAAATGGAAGGCGTGCACCTGCGAGGTCATCATCCTCCAGCAACGCGGACGCATGACTCCTTGCTGCAGAAATGAAGGGCGAAATTGAATTCGGCCAGACGATAAGACAAAAACAGCAGTTACGTCCATGGCTCGAGAGCGGATATTGACGTTGAGCATCGAATAAGTGAGTGAGAGCTTACAGAAGCTCCGGGCAACAAAAGCACACGCTGTTTTCGCACAAAAATCCGATAGAAGGGACGTCGGCCATGTGGGTCCTTTTGCCCGCCTGTCTCGAACATTCGTCCGAGACGCAGCACAGCGAAATGAATGAGTCCGAGGTTACAGGCCTTCTACCGGATCTACTTAGCCTTTCCACACCTACACTTTCTTTCCATTTAAACTGTCCACTTTTAGACTGAATTGCCAGTGTGCAATGTTTAACATGAAACTGCACCAGAAGCCCCCAGGAGGATTGCATATTATATTTGACAATTGGGGAGAGCAGGGGTGACCAAGTCCTTTGGCTTACTGCCAAGCAAGGCACTTTAGCTCATTGATGGAGATGACGAATTTGAAAGCCAGCAAGTTTTAATTCGTTCGAATGTCATCGGAAAATCTGCGCACAGTTCCTCTTCGCACATTTCCATATAAATGTATTCCATCCCGGGGCGACTGATGGTACGGCAAGTGCCTCGATTGCGTTCGCCCTTGCTTCGCCCGCTGCCCCCTGCCAGCCTGCGTCCGAAGACGTCGGAATTAGTTCGGCTCTTTTTATCTCTCCGTCGAGAACAGTATCAAAAGTTAATTTGCGGTAGAATCTGAGGGTCTGACTTGTGTATTTACACACTAATGATGGAGAGGACTCTCGTCTCAGACACGCTTCGCTCGCTGCTCGCTTCCCAGCACCACCAATGTTGTTCCATCCCCAATCCACCTTCGGTCGCCATCTTCCGCGATGTCGGATTGCCAGCATTTGCATTTTATATCTATGGACTGAAAGAATTCGTCTTTCTACTACTACTGGTGATCGGGCAGATCATCAAATTCGTCAGGTCTTGTTTGTTTCATTGGACAAAGTGATAGCGGATGGTCGGATGAATGGACGCGTTGCGTGGATGAATAATAAATATCACCGACATCTGTACAGAGAACTGGAAATGACAGTGTCTGCAGGGTGCAATATCCTTTGTTTCGCAAAATCAACGACGCTTAAATGGCTATTTGCCGATGCCCGGATGCGCTCCCATCGAGTGGAACTGCGCGCCGCGTCCTTTTCTAACTCGCCAGCCCCAAAGCTGGCAACCCCCGAATGCGGAATATCATATTATTGCGAATGCCGCTCTCTCGCTCTGACCAGCGGTCACTTCGCGCCACGTTAATTCGCCCCCCGAGTTATTGCCTCATCGGCCAGCTTACACGATGTCTAATAACATTGTAGGAATGAAAATTCCTCGCCACCCATACGCAGGAAATCGCAACCTCATTCTGCGTCACTGCGCCGCATTCAGCGATGCCGATTCCGATCCGTTTAGCCCGGCAATTTACGGATCGCCAAGGGTGCGCACGTGATGACCACCGAGCTGGAGCAATAATAATAACAAGCCTACGCAATTGTTTGCTTAATATCCACCCGCAACCCTGGCCACTTGGGCGCGAGGTCGTCATCGGATTTTACAGATACCAGCGTACACCTATTATTCTATCGATTTGCTATGAAGCATTTCTCGCATTGTCCATCCGCAGCGAGCGAGAGCGTGGCCGGGAAGCTGGCGGGAGCTGGGCACTGGTCAAGCTCGGAGTGCGAGTATAAGAGGGATGCATGAAGGGCTCGCTCGGCATGGACGCGAGGGGGCGGCAAAAAGCGGGGAAGGGACCTCTCGCTGCCTGATCAATACCCAGGTCTACCGCCAGAGTGCTAACAAAGCAACTATAACGGATTCTGGACCATTGTTCATCGGGAGAGATAGGATGAGAAACAGAATTTCCGGCTCCGCGTCGGCTCGACTCGACCACTCATTCCACCCTCCCTCCCGCCGTGCTCATCCATCTCACGCAAAAAAATTCGCAACATTCTCTTGCTTGGCAATGCAACTTTGTTGGCAGTAATAATTGGAGTCAAGTCAATAAGGATTATTATCAGTCTGTTAATACGGAGAGCAATTAAATGTAGAATTGTGCATAAGAGACACTTTGTAAACTTGAGATAAAGCAATAAGTGCACGTTTCGCGTGACTTCCGACTTGGTAGCGCTTATAATTTTATTTCAAAATTCCTCGTAACTGCTGAGACGCTGTTCTGCACTCGAGGCGTATGTTGTGCATACGCATACCGGGTGTAATCAGCAGTCGTCCGCCCTCATTGCGCCGCCCTTCCGGGCGCGCTCGGTATGGGGCAAAGAATAGAGCAAGAAGTGCAATACTTGTATAGTTTGAAACAATTTTAATAGGTTTTCGCTGCAGGGGATGCGATCTGGCGCACAACAGCGTGCTAAGCGCTGGCAAAGCAATTATAAGCTTCAAGTGTTTCAAATATGAAATTTATAAATTTCCTCGCCGCCTTCCAGCGTGAATTCAATTTTAATTAAACTATTAATTGCACGCCGCCCGGCAACAAACACGCATTCGCCACCACCCCTGTGCGCGCAGTCAATATTTAACATTAGTTTTTGTGCGCCACCTAGATCAACAGCAAGTTTGTTTTTCGTTTTCAGACATGGCGCAAATTGCATTCGAATCGCGCGCCCCGGCATCCCCATCTCGAGCATATTCCTCCGGCGAGAGGGTGATAATCCCGCGCTCGTGTTACATTCGCCATCCCCGTACGCGAATCGTATCAATTTTCATTAATTTTCTCCAATGTTTTGACAGACACTTGAGTTCACATCCACTTTTGGCGCACTTTCCCTTTTCCGTTTTTTCGCTGCAGCCACGAATGAGTCAGCGCTGGGGGGGGGAGGGCGTGGGGAAGGGTTGCGCGGCAATTTTACGCGATTTAATTTCGTCGCCAACGCCAAGGGATATTCATTAAGTCGTAACGCGAAGCAGAATGCTTGCGTCACAATTATTAAGATTTCGTTTTCATCTTAATGCGCACCTGCATAAATGGCATTCCTGGAGAGGCCTCAAGAGGGCCGCCAGCCCGCAGGGATGAGCACAAAGCGGGCTGAGCGAGCGCGAACTCGCTGCGCTCCCCAAACGCGAATTAATTTACTTTATAACGGCCGCCAATGTTATTAAGGTTTATTAAACTGTTATGAGAGAAGATGGAAATGCTTCATGCTGCCTCCTCGGCGAAAGCTCAAGTGCTTGGGCATTAATTATTAGTGTCGGGGTGGCTCGTGTGAGCCGCACGTGGATATAATAAGGATAAAACGATCAGCGACAACATGGAAGATCTCTATGACATACAGTATGTCCTATTTTCCACCCTTTTCACTATGGCAGGCGATCCTAGAAAGTTAAGGATCAAAAGGGATAATCGTATCAGGGAGTTTGTTACAATGTTCCATATGATGCTGTTTTAAACAACCTGGAAGACATTTTGCGACGGTTTTTCGGATTCCAATGTCTTGCACATTTAATGACATTGTCATGTTCCTTGTTCATTTGCCGATATTAATGTCATCAGTTCTGCTCCACATCATTGTCAAATATCATAATAAATAAGTTGAATTGTCGATTGAGGTTTTTGGAGGAAAATGTAGATCAATAAACAAGATGATGTCTACTCCAAATAAAGGCACTTGCCTTAACATCTCGTACAAGTCACAATATCTTATGGCCAGTTAGGCCGAAACCGGTTGGATAAATATATTATATTAAATTTATTTGGAGTAGACATCATCTTGTTTATTGATCATCATAATAAATATTTAATTGGGGGAGGAGATAAAGGTTGGAGGACACACTACAAATAAACACCTTTGGTATAGCAATAGCAACAAGAACCCTGGAAGAACCCTATCACGTAAAAAGTGTGTTTTGGACCCTATTTACTTATTTTTTGTGAAAGCATGAAAGGCGATCATCTGATCTAATAGTAGGTAACCTGATCAACATTTTGTGTCGATTTTTCCGATTCCAATGCCTTACACACCCATCCCATCCCATTTCACCGAAATGGTTTAGTGCTAAGCATGCTTATTAACTTAAATTTGCGTTACACCAACAAGATTTGAGGTCAAAGAAAGGTTTAAATTTAAGTTAGCTAGAACGGCCGCTTAATCTCTATATAACCTAAAATATTCGTCACAATTTTTTATTTCACGTAGTAATGCAAGAAATTATTGCAACAGTTGTTACCAGATAAAGAAATATATGGAGTTACGATTATAATTCAATGCCTGGTTCATTGTTTTAGCAACATTATCGACAAAAAACAGAAATGGTGTTGATACTACTTCAATCTCTTGAAGAGCGATTGCAATACAGCCATAATTTGTCAGTACATTGAAAATGTGCAAGAACGCTTCCCAAATTTGTCTTTTAGAAATAATAGTGTGTCTCCAATCAATCAATAATTGATTTGCTTGCGGTGCTACTTATCATCTTAGCTTGGTGCATTTCGGTGGAATGCACATATCACTCATTTGTCGCATTAAATTCAAAGCAACAAACAAAAGTTCAAGTCGGCTTCTTTAATCTTGCTGCTTGTGTTTCTGCAAATCGATCTTAAGTTCATAAGTTAAAGGATCAATCATTTATGTACAATCTCGACTACCTAATAGACATTAACATGTTCCTTGTTCATTTGTCAACATTATTGTCACCATTTCTGCTCCACATCATTGTTGAATATCATAATGAATATGTAATTGGAGGAGGAGAAAAAGGTTGGACGACAGGCTATACATAAAAACCTTTTGATGTGGGTAAATTAAAAGGGGATTCTACCATTCCATATTCCGATATCCAGGATGCAATATTTCCAACAGTTTTCCGACAATGCTTATTTTCTCTGCCGCCATTCAGAATATCATTGGTAGATTGGTAGTAGATTGGTATCATTGGTAGTTGCTGTGCTCGGACGGCGTTCATGAGTTTTGTAGCCACATAAATAAGATTGGTAAATAAGAGAGGTGAAGTTCAGCGAAATGAAAAAAAAATTGGAGGACGGGACGAAGAGTGTAAGAGTATTGCACAATAACACATCGACATTCATCTAATATCCCAGCCAATATAGAACCTCTGCAGAAATGGAATAACATAAGCCCCTCGAATGTTCATTCGCTGCCTGCGAGCAATTGGCGGATATAGCACACCTGCATTGTTTTCTCATCGTGTCTCTAGGCAACCGCGGGCATGGGGGTGGAAAAACGCGTAAGATTAAACAAACGTACGAAGGGAGGAAAGCAGCCGGAGTTTTGCCGATTGTGTGCACGCGTTATTTTCCATCCGTTTACGCTTCCTACCGCCGTAATCTTCGCTCTACTTGCGCCCTCTTCCTGCCGCACCTTTTGTCAGCAGTCGACGAATGAACCAGCTCGCCAGATTAAGGGCGCAACTCGATAGAAAGATAAATATGTAATTATCATACTTAATGGGACTCATTCACAAGGTGGCGCACCGATTCAGGACTGCCGAGCTGCTTTGGGGCAACATATTAATCTGAGGCAGCGAATTAGACGGGCGGCTAAAATAAACTACAATCCCAACTTATATTGCGGCTATTAATTTTAGTAACCGACTGCGTCCGGCTTCCGACTTCCGGTCATAGCTTACCTCTAATTAATTACTCGCATTTTCTCCCGTTGCCATTAAGGGTGATATTGCAATTCCGTCCATAATGGGCAACAATTGCAAGAACAGCTCCATTACTATGCATCGTTTAAGGAATGTATGGAAATTGCTAGCATATTGAGGCGACCAGAAAGGGTCGTGGCAAAGGTAGTCGAGTCCGGGTGTTGGGGGCGTCCGGCGTCCACCCTGCACATGAATTGTTTGGCATGCATTTGGCGAAGAGTCGCGCGCAGAGAAATGGTCTGTCCACTTGCGTCTTGCCCTCGCCGGCCCGGACGGAATATTGACGAGTGTTGGCCAAAACGAAAACTCTCCCCCTCGCCGCGGCTGCGATCCCAGGCCATCGTCCGGAATTTATATGATGTTCGACGCCGGTGGAGAGTATTGGTGGACGTGGACATCCAATATCCAACCCCAGTGCATGTCAGGGCGCAAGATACCGCACGCCGATAAAACATGACATTCCGAAATGGGCAGACAGAATCTATAACTCGCTCTCGTTCAGCTCGCGTGTGCAGAGGAACGTCCTGACGTCCTCGACCCCCACACCCCAACCCTCCACCATCACCTCCGTCACGCAGAACCAGCGGACGGATGAAGGCTTCATGCTTCCTTTTTCCCCGTTTTCATTTTGTTGCAATGCGGATGCGCTTAAATTTTACATTGTCTCAGGACGGGCGTTCGCACAATGAGATTTTCCCCTCTGCAGCCCAGCCAGCCACCTCCCATTCCTGCTTCGGCTCCAGAAACATAACGCAATGACAGTCCTCGTTAAATGTTAACGGCGGATGGTAAAAGTTGCCAGTTATAAACGGCTGGCCTCGTTGTATTTGCATTATATTTGCTGGGGAGTTCAGCCAGCATTGCTCTGCGCCCCTCCACTCCGACTGCTCCACCCGGCGCATCCAGAAGACGCCGAATGGATGTCGCTTTCGTGCGAATAAGCTGCATATTTAATCAATATGCCCCAAGAAATGCGATAAGAATTGTCCTTGCCAGAGTGGCAGGCAGACACCCTCGCCCTTCGTGTTTTCCTTTGAGGCGAATGCGAACACGAATTACGCGAGAGATTATCTTCCTCGTGTCCTAATGTCCCAGTGATCTGCTCAGCATTGATTTGATTAGCGCCTGTTTTACGCACCGATGACCGCACCTGATCCTCACACCCCGTCGGGGCAATTATTGGCCACGAGCATCCCTCCAGCCTAATCTCATAATTGCCCTCTTCCGATGATTCCGATGCCCTGGGATCAATACCAGGAGCAACACTGCGGCGAGCAACACCTTGGCGAACCCCCCAGCTGGTGGTGTTACTGGGGAGGGGGCAGCGACTAAATGGATGTCCATAATTTACGCCGGACACACGGCCGCTGAATTGATGAGGACGAGGAGCGCGTCGGCAACAATAAAATGCGACCGTAAAAGTGATGTCTGCGAAATTCCGATCATTGCGAGGAGGGTGCATCCCTTGGACATGGCAGTCGGCAAACAGGGCAGATGACGAATGGACGCGTTGACATTGGGTTAATTTGCAGCGGCAACCTCGATGCTGGTAGCTGATGAATTCGCGCCGCCGGAGAAAGTTGACGGGGTAATAACAGCCCTCCGCGGCTCGCTTCCGGCGCGCGCGCGCTCAATTTGTACCGACAGCGCCCCTCAATCGCGCTGCAGAGCTGCATAATTCGACAGTTTGTCAGAAGACGCATGCAGCAAGAAGGCCCCCGACTTGGGGCTGGGGGGATGGCTAATATCATACGATGCGGCGATGAAAGGACGCAATGTGGCGGCGTAATCAGCCGCTTGTTTCACCATTCTTGCGGTCGATCGCGCGCGGCCAGATGTCGAGGACATTTATCATTATTGCTCGGCAAGGGCGCCAGGATAATGCCCTGCATCGCTGGGGCGGAGCATTATCATACGGGGAGATTTGAGCAGCAAATCCAAGATGGTGAAATCCATCATAGAGGATGGCCAGGATGCAGCCAAAGAAGCAAAAAAGGGGGGACTGGGAGGGGGATGGGATGTCCTGAGATATTTTCTGTATAGAAAGAAACGCGCAGACGAGCGAAATCTTGCAGATCGCGCAAAAGCCTCACATTTATAACTAACCTCATCCATCTTCCTCCGCCAGGGGGAACTCAAATGCAGCTCAATTTGTCTGCGAATCTAATGCGTCAGTATCTTCTTCGGCCTTCGTGTGCGCATTCGCAATAAAAGCGAATCGGTTCTGGCATGCATCATGGTGCGATCATCGGTGTTGTGGCGAAGATGGCAGGGGGTAGGAAGCGCCAACCTGCGACGTCTGTCGATATCTCAACATTTCGCGTTGACTTTTATTTGCCTTCATAACACACAACTCGCGACTGTTTGCCTGTACCATGCAGCCAGAGTGCTTCTGAATTCGATTTCGGGTGGCGGCCCGAATTTCCCTCGCGTTTGCCTGCAGCCAAACACACTTGCACCGCAAACTTCAGAAGATTGGCGTAAGCGGACGCGTGATGCACAACGACATAATCCTCGTTTCGTTTTCTGCATTATTTATGCGCCGCAAATCGCAAATTGCTACTTCGAGAGCACCAGCTCACAGTATGCCGGTCTTCCATTTGCCGCACTTGAGCGAGTCCTCTTCAGCCAGTATTAGCAGGTGACTGAAAATTTCCGATAAAGTTCACCAGAATTACTAATGCGGAGATTCGACAATGTAGCGGTCTCCAACCAGTCTACTTTTACTTTTTCTGAATAAGGTACAGTCTGAAATTAGCAATTTCAAGATTCTTTTCTACAACCTCCCAATTGCTACCCTATTCAGAACGGCCATACTCATAATGGCTGGATAAGGTTGAGAACTCAGTTTCAGAATTGAAGTTCAAGTATTTTCTACAATTCGAAGGATCACCTGGTACCCGATGAAATAATATACGAATCCTGATATTGAAAGTGGACATAAACGCGTCCTCTTTGGCACTGTTTTTTATTTGTAGGCTAATTCTATTAAAGGTCATCAGAACTACGAATGCGGAGATTCCCTAATGTGGCGGTTTCCAACTAGTCTACTTTTACTTTTTCTGAATAAAGTACAATCTAAAATTAGCAATTTCAAGATGTTTTTCTACAACCTCCCAATGACTAACCTATTCAGAATGTCCATACTCATAATGGCTGGATAAGGTTGAGAACTCAATTTCAGAATTGAAGTTCAAGTATTCTCTACAATTCGAAGGATCACCTGGTACCCGATGAAATAATATACGAATCCTGATATTGAAAATGAACATAAACGCGTCCTCTTTGGCACTTTTTCTTATTTATAGGCTAATTCTATTGAAGGTCGCCAGAACTACGAATGCGGAGTTTCCCTAATGTGGCGGTTTCCAACTAGTCTACTTTTACTTTTTCTGAATAAAGTACAATCTAAAATTAGCAATTTCAAGATGTTTTTCTACAACCTCCCAATGACTAACCTATTCAGGATGTCCATCCTCATAATGGCTGGATAAGGTTGAGAACTCAATTTCAGAATTGAAGTTCAAGTCTTTTCTACAATTTGAAGAATCACCTGGTAACCTATGAAATAATACACGAATCCTGATATTGAAAGTAGCATGATAAAAGGACATAAACTCGTCCTCTTTGGCACTGTTTCTTATTTGTAGGCTAATTCTATTAAAGGTCATCAGAACTACGAATGCGGAAATACCCTAATGTGGCGGTTTCCAACCAGTCTACTTTTATTTTTGTGAATAAAATACACTCTAAAATTAGCAACTTCAAGATTCTTTTCTACAACCTCCCAACTGCTAACCTATTCAGAATACTCAAAATGGCTGTATAAGGTTGAGAACTCAATTTCAGAATTGAAATTCGAGCATTCTCTACAATTCGAAAAACCGGGAACCCGATGAAGTCATACAGGATTTCTGACATTGAAAATGTACTCGAGGTTTTATAAAAGGACATAAACGCGTCCTTGTCGGACAATATTAGTAGGTCGCCAGAATTACGAATGCGGAGATTCCCTAATATGGCGTTTTCTAACCAGTCTGCTTTCACTTTTCTGAATAAAGTAAACAGCCCTAATTCCAACCAATTTAGAATAGCCATAGGTTTGAAAATCAGAAAACAATTTCAGAATTGAAATTGGAGCTTTCTCTACAAATCGAGGAATCACCTGGTACCCTGGTATTGCTCGTATCCTGATTGAAAGTGTATTGGCTGATGGCTGATAGGAGGAAATAAGTATACGTCGATATCAACCTAAAATTGGACGGGAAATATTGAATAAAACTTGGCCACGTATTGCCATGTTCACGCAGATAGAAGCGATCACAAATTGATGGGATAAGCCATTACGTGCCGGCTGTTAGCAGGGTGGAGGCGGCGGATTAAATTGGAAAAGTTGCGCAGTTATATCGCGATTTTAAATCAAACTCATGGCCCGCCTCGCCAGACAATATGCGTGCGTCTCGCACAATTTTCGATCACTCCATCTTTCCGCCCCCGGGCACGTAATCATAACAAACATCGCGGCGCGCATTATCGGAAGTGGTGGGCTGGTGATTGTGATTCCATGCGATCGGTTCGCGTGACCGGACGGCGCTACTTACCGGCGCCACTCACCAGAAAGCGAAAACATCCACGGCGTGCATGATTTATGTCATCCACCCCTTATCCATATCGCTGCGTGTCGTACAATTATTGCGATTAATTACGAGTGCAGCGGCAGGATTCGTTACCCTATCGATCCGTATGATCGAATATCGTGTGCGTTGTTTTACGCGTCTGCCGCCCCGCACCCCCTCGGACTGCGATTTAGCGCGGCAGCAACGGGGTGCGCTGTTTGTATTGGCTTTTCGACTTGCGTCGCACACCGTTCCGGCTATAAATTAGCTGATATCTAATAAAGTCGCAAGCGATTTATCGACGTTTGCATTTTCACATTTTGCTGGCAGGGAAGATAAATTTTAGCCTCTTGCACCACCCTGCCAGACGAGCGCTCAGTCACATTGCAGGTGTCTGCAATCCGAAAAGATGCCCAATATAATCGCTGGCGTTTGACATGCTAATCGACATGACCGCCGAGACGACAACCCTTAAACGTTAATGAACATCAGCAGCGCCAGCGTTGAATATTTACCACCGGCTCGCAGCACCACGGATGGATTCAATTCATTTTGAATCTGGCCATGCAAGACAATAACCCAACTGCGACTGGTGGCCAATCGGTTAATTATGCCGCCTTCCTTTCCGCATCCAGCGCCACTATTAAATTGATTGCTTCATCAATATGCAGCGGAAATGCAACCCCGAGCGAAAGGATGAGCGCGGCCGGCAGAGGGCGCCGCAAAAATAATTAAACCGAGCGCTCGCTTCGCTATGTGCTTATGATAAGCGGCCATCCCCCAACCCCTCTCCGCGCCAACAGCCAGCATGTTGATGATGTCGTTCCGGACGTTTTTACGCACGCTTGTCATTTATACGTCGCAATGTTGACTAAATCACGAGACGAGACGAGACGAGAGGGTGTAACCCCCGGAGAGCGGGCACATCAGTGACATTACGGCTGGAACCGGTGCACTGATGTGGATGCTGCGCATGTGTACGCAGCCCCCCGACGCACATGCACCGACTGCACGTATCGCTGTCAGCGAGGGTGGCCTGGGTAAATAGATGCGGCGTTTATATGCATATCATCCCCGTATCGGCGGCATTGATTTAATCAAGTCGCGATATCATTGCTCGTGATTCATAACACGCGGCGTGTCGGGAATTGCAAAAGCCAAGTGTTTGAATAGGTGCCACGTCTCGCCTCCCTCCCTCTCAACCCCGCTAACCCGACCCCACCACCCAACCCATGAACGGACGGAAATTGTGGCAAATCAAGGTTGATGCATTTTCTTGGTTGATGATGAAACAATTCGTGAGTGCATTATTAAGGGGCGAAGTGTGACGGAACAAAACCCTCGAGCGGGATGTCAGCGTCATGATTAATTGCATAATTCATCGCTAATCACTGCATAATTGTGCACGGCTCGTGGATAATAAATACGCCGGCTGCCTTCAACAAGTACACTCATTTGCTGGGCGCCCGTCCGTCCCCTGGGCGCACAGTTTTGACCTTCTGTCGGCTGCATCGGGGATGTCAGGCGCGAAATTGATATAATGCTTAATTCATGTCTCTCCATCATCATCCAGATGATCACACTCTCTCACTCTCTGCCTGCCAACCTTGGCGACCGGGGACTTGCTGGCTCAGGCCAGACATAATTGGTTATTAGGGAAATTCCGCCCTCTACCAGCGCGTTACACGTAATTCGTTATTCAATTCGAAAATGACCTAACGTCACTTTTAACCTGAAAGTCACCCCATCGACAGAGAAAAGGGTAAATTGATCAGACTGAAACCAGAAACAAGGCGAAAAATAAGCAGACATTGTTGATGGCTGCGTTTTATTAGGACCACCATATGGAATACAGATTTTCCGGGCGGCGGGGGTTGCACTCAATGTCGTCCCAAGCGTTAAGAGCGTGAATTTATATTATTTTTACCCTCTTGTGTTGTGACTGGTGATCAATTTCGAGCGGAAAATATTGCTGGCGCGCTCGACGCTCTGCTCCTCTATTATAATACAAAACAGATTTCCGCCAGCGCCCTCCTCCGCTTGGAGGAGAGCCAAGCGCAAATGGACTTTTAACTTATGGCCGAACACAACCGGAAATGCGGAATGCGATAAATTCATGCGCAATTTTCGCGTGGATTGCGCCGAAATGTACCATTTTCTTCACTTCGTGTAGGGGTCGTTTAGGTCTCTCAGCATTATTGACTGCTGGTGTATCATGTTTAGGTCCAGACGGAAGGAAGGAAGAGGTGGGCGGCGAAGATAAACACGAGCAATTGTGGGCTCGTTTGGGGGCGCGAGTGGAAAGGGGTGATATTGAGATGTAAGCGACACCATCGTGAAGGACGCGCCTGGTTCGGCCAGCTGTGACTGTTTGCTCCATCTGGTTCCATTTCGCAGCTCGCCGGTTCCAGGCTGGGCGACCAAGTCGCACGCGACCCGCGATCGCTCATTACGGCCGCATCCCTCCGAATCCCATATTTTGATTGCGCCTTTGTGCCCGCCGTCCGCTCGACTTCGTCGCCCATTGTGGCGGCGGAGACGCGCACAAACATTCGCGGCCCTGAATGGCCGGATTTAATGCTCGACGGCGTCGCCAGTTTAAAGAATTTTTAAGCCCCTACGCCGCAGTGTGAGACTGCTGATCGCAATTATGCCATTTTGATTCGTTTCCTGGCGCGCACGCAAAGAGCCGGTGGGCCGGTATGCTGCCCTCAGCGCGAGGGTAAGACGCAGTCGTGCGTAAGATCGCCGGCCGGTGGCGTCTGCTGCCAACCGTTCTGATTCGTCCGTCAACCTACAAATGCGAGTGACAACAGAAGAATAGGGAAGAGGGAAAGTGTCGCAGAGACCAGAAATGCGCCGAATTGGATATCTACATGTATACAGGAACAGAACTGGCTTCGAAACCAATTCGGCAACCTTCTTCTTCTCCTTCTTTTGCCTTCGGCCTGTTCTTTCTTTGATCATCAGGGCCGGCGCAACGCGGGTGCAGCGCGTGCAGCCGCACCCGGCCCCGCGTTTGAGCGGCCCCGCGCTTCACGAAA
>JAOEHK010000001.1:368094-381504 GCA_025447835.1 Labidoglobus nevermanni
ACACTAATATTCTAACCGCATTGCAAAATGCCAAATCTGGGAATGAATGTACTTAACATTCTCTATACTCGATTAAATTAAAATTTTCGATGGCTTGATTCGGATAAATAATTGAAATTTCTTCGTCTTCTTTACCATCCAAATCCACCTTTTCATGTAGAATTTCTTCGTCGTTAAGGATCCCAGTAACAGCTACATCATTATCAAAATTGACGAAGTCAATCGTATCCTGAGTGCTCTTTCACCATTCAATTCCCTAGGAATTGCTTATTTTTCGAGTTATTAAGATTATAAAAATTGCATTCATGTAAACATGAACAATGAATTTAAAATTTCTTAAGCTAATTCAATTCCATGAAAAATTACGAATTGGAAGAAGTTTATCGAATGTCCTTGGCCCAAAAAAGTTCGTTAAATCGAGGTGACCAAAATACATTAGTTTTATTCGTAATATCGAGATTATTTCAAGGGACCAGCTCTTTCAAACGTTATATCGGGGATATTCGTTAAATCGGGGTTTTACTGTATTTCAACGAAACGTATCAGCGTGGAAGCGCCCCCAATTCCCCATCAAGGGGTGTCGAATCGACAATTGCAGCATGGAATTCATATGTAGTTGCGACGCTTGCGGTTGAAGCTGAAGACGTCCTGAATAGAATCTTCCATTTCCATATAGAAAGGAAGCCCACCTCGATATTTTTTCGCCCGCCAAATGACTTGTCTGTCTCTCTCTGTCTCTTTGGCTACCGTCAGCGGCTGCACTCGTGTATCTTATCGCAACAAACCGAGCTGTTATTCGAGATTAGATTTTCGCCGCGAGCGCTCTAAATGTTTGATGAGATTAAGACTGAAGTCGTGTTTCGCGGGGCGCGAGTGCGATCGGATGCTGCGTGGCGGAATGCGTCGCGGAAAGAAAGTCGGCGCCTTGCTAATCAACCAATTAGCGGGACGCATTAATTCGTCTCGCGCGAGCGTCTCGTAAAAACGTCATAAAATCATCATGATCGTGCATCGGGGCGTTATCTATAAATTAATAAAGTCGCTGGCGACGAGCGCGGTCATAAGATGCCTGCCTGCATCAATCTCTCCGGCGATGTGACCATAAAAACGCGACCGGCCATGGTCCAAGTTCATTGATTGCTCGTTCATTCCGGCGAATTGTGTACACAGCCAGTATGCGCACAAACAGATAAAATCCCCACTCATAAAAGATATGAGCGATAAATTTCATTTTCAAGCGCAATGCGCGATTTCCATCATACCTTCAGCGACTGCGCGAGAACCAGCGCACTCTAGCGGATGCCACTGTCGCCATCTATACGCCGCCCGGCCGAACTAACGCATAGAAATCTGTCTGCGATCATTTCGCTCAACTGTCGGATCGATCACGTTTTACGACGCCACGTGATCGCCGATGGCGGCCAGTTATGGATGCTGCAATAAAACAGCAATATTAAATTGGATTTATACGAGGCGCGCATCATATTGTTGACATGCGGATATAAAACGGCAATAAAGTTTCGATCTAGTTGCTGATACCTGCGATTATTTATGATGGCCGCCCGTTTATTGTTTCTACGCGCATCCTCCTGTCTTGTATTCTTCCAAATACTCGATATTGCGGATTGTCAGTATTTTTCATCCGATTTCCGGTAGCCTAGCAGTGGTATTAAATTGTGAAATTGCATAATGGAGTCGCAATTTGTTTGCATTAAAAATTTATTGCAATTGCGGCGGTTTAATTAAATTTTGGCAGTCGTTAATAACGCGGCGGCATGCAGCGCGCCCAGTATTGAACATCATCGAATAACCAAATCGGGAATGCGGGACGGAAACGCAACCGGAAATGATCGCGCGCGCCCTCTCGCCGAGCGCTCGCGATTCACATCATTTGCATGAATTCGCCGTAATGCCAAAGTACATCAGGTGGGTTACTGATTGAGGTATTGGGACACGGTATGGGCATGTCTGCATAAACCACCACCACGCACCCACACACGCAAACATCTCGCCTTGTACCTCGCAGGGGTGGTTGCCAGAAGAATGCTGCACTGATTTATAATAGCCTGGTGCATATTTATCAGGCGTTTCTTGAGACTCGCTATATTTCAATAAAACTTTAAAATAGTTTAAAAATGCATGAGCTAAAGCACCCTACCCACTTTAAAGTTACAAAAAAACACTCTTATTTTCGTTATAAATATTAGCTCTGAAAATCTAAGGCTATCGTTTAAAAACGCCTGATAATTAATTATCTAAGGGTTTATATTGGAATGGTCAGGAATGGTCAGGTAGTGGGCGATAAGATAGCGAATTGCTTTGATTTAGTGCGGACCTCAGTGACTGTGATCGCTCCGGGACACCTCTGGGAGGCCCTTGCGACAATGCAACTTTGCAGATTTATTCGCAGCTGCAGCGGTCTCCGGCCTGCCAATCTAGCCGAGATATATGCGCTCCACGGACCGGAAAAACATGGACTCGGACGTGGTCCCGAGAAAACACTCCGACCACTCCTCGCCCACCCCCAGAACGTCTTCAAATCGCCTCCTGTGCGTTGAGATGTGATTGAACCTGCATTGGCATCAGCCGATGGTGGACAAATTAGCGGATTATTACTTCCCGCTGATGAATGGCGCGGTGTTAATTCGCGTCGCGCCAGCAGGGTGTCCCTCTAGGCGGCTGGGCGGCTCAGGGGGGCGCATGTTGCTGCGATCCAATTTGGCGTGCCAATAAAACTGCCAGAGTAAAGCCCCGTCGATGCTGTTAAGTGACATGAATTATCCAGCCGCCCCCGTTCCCCGGACAATACGACTCTTACGCCGTCCCCCGTCGCCGCCCCCCACCCATTGATCTATCGCTGTGCACGACATGAAAAATTTAATGTCGTAAAGTAAACAGAATCCAACCGGGAAGCAGATCTTCGTCAATACGCCGTGACGGAGAATCGGAGAAGGAAGTGCGCCAAATGGGCCAAAAGGGCGTGGGCCACACGGAGGGGCGACTTGTTATCAGTGAGCCCTCGACCTCATTGTCTTGCGACACGGATTAGCATAGTAAACACGAGGTTTCTTCAGTTCCGCCGCTTTTTCAATCAATTAGCATTCGGTTGGCATTCATATTTCGCATTTGAAAGCAACTGGTAACCCGGAATTGGCGACTGGTTCGCATATCGTCACGCGGCGACATCGAACGTGATTGTTTTACCATGGTTTTCAGTGTCGCATCAAGTTCAAGAAAGCACGCTTCATATGGTAGCATTAATGCCATAGCTTTAGCTGCTGATCGAATTACCATGATACGATTTCGGTGTTCGTATAGGAAACAATAAAACCGGGCAATTATCTTCGTTTAACGTGCGGCAGCATTGCAGTGCGCAGCAATTTAATGCACTTTGCGGCTACTAGATGCCCTCTGCGGCGCTCACCTGGGCAAGTGGTGCGTCTAAGATTTACAATTGCGGGCGAATAAATCGCACGCGTTTAATTAAGGCGCGAATGTGTGCACGCTGCCCGTTTCCGATTCGAATTTCCGGTAATGCGAAAGTTGAACGGCTCCCGGTTTTCCGCAAATGCGGCAACACGTCGCGCCGCCTCTCGATCGGTGCAATAAACTCGATTTAACTCGAACGTTAAACGCACATGCGAATCCAGTTAGGTTATCTTTATGCGCCGCTTGTTTATGCATAAATATAAGCATTTTCTGTTTCGCGATCGCCGCAATTGTCGCACGTATCCCATGCAAATTACGCGAATGCAAACCGAACGCGTTCTCATAGGAATTTAATTGCAGCTCATAACAAAAAGGCAAATCTAGACTGGATTCATATCGCTGCAATTAATGACTGGTGGGGACACCTAATGAGAATGAGAGAATCCAGACAAGTCTAACAAGTGTGGAAACAAAGTATTGAAGAAATCATAATAAAGAAAGGCCTAATAACATTGGAAGCCAAGAGACTAGCGATGGACAGAAAGAATTGGAACGTAGCTTTCCGGATCTGGAATGGTCGCAGAAATGAGTAATAATTCAAACATAACCTCTTTTCGGCTAATGTCAAGCAATAAGTTAATAAAATTCCCATTAGTTAATAACCTTGGCCATATTCTCAAGCCATCCGAGTGTGGTCACCGATGATCTAACTGGACGCGTGCAAGCGAAGCTTCATGAGGACCCTGGGCTGACGATGAATGAGCTCGCCACACAGTTTCCGGAGGTGTTGCGGACGACTTTGTTTGAGATCGTTACCAATAAGCCCTAGACCTCACGAAATCGCCAGGAACGTGGTGCGCATTTGCGATTCAACCTCAGCCAAATCGTGGTGGGCTCAGAAACGTGGATTAGCTACATTGGCCAGCAGAACAGCGATGACAACGACGGCTCGGACTCGAAGAAATCGAGGAAGTCGTCGCCAATCGATTGCTAACAGGTGGACGGACGCTTTCTTGCAGTGTGGGGTTTCGTGGAAGAGCGTACTGCAACCACGTCTTTCAGACGTCGTACTGTCCTCCTTCCACTGGCCGCTCGGTAGCTTTTTCGTGTTTTTTCCAGCATTATGTGAGGTTGCAGACCCAACAATGGATTTTAAACTACAACGCCCTGTCGGGGATTGAACCCAACACCTTCGGTATCGCAACTCTGTACGTTAACCACTCCGCTACCGAGCGGTTTAGTATATACATATAGATCAGAAATTAATTTACTGTTTGAATGAACATAACCTAATAGAATGCGACACCATTGTGCAGATGGGACGCGAAGCGATGCGAACGGAAATGGTTTTTACGGTGGGAAATTATTGTTCGTTTCGAATTTTCGATGGTTAATAATGACGATGACGATGTACGACTATGATTTATCGATGCGTTGCAATCAATCGCCCATCATATTCTTCTTCTTCATCATCATCATTTTGTTGTTGGCCTTCCTCGCTTGCTTTTGCTTCGGTTGCTTGTCTTTCCAGTGGCAATGACTCGCATTTTGACGTCTCTAGATGCATTAATTTCCTAATTTCCGGCTATCGTCAAAATCGTACTTCTCTGCAATATCTCTATCAAAATAAACGCCAGCTAGTTCTTCTCAGTGATGAATGATAATCCTTTGACGCGGGCTATCAGCTTGCGATGCAATCAGCATTGTTCGCAATTCATTTGCCTAGGCTCAGGGCGGAAGATCAGTGGGAGGACAAAGTGCTGGCGCAGTTTGATGGCGGAGAGTCGCATCCACTCGACGCCCTCTGCGCTCGCACACATCATGTGATTCACAGATTTCGCTGATAATGCATCCGATGCATTATTGATGACCAGGTACTTGAGTCCAGTGCATTAGCGAATTTCGTCCAGCCGGCCGCGGGCGCAAGAGGAAGATTGTCCGCCCGCTGATGAAATTCGTTCCGTGCGACCGGGCCACCCGGGGGCGCACTGTCCATCCGCCCTCCCACAGTCCTCGGGGACGCGCCAATTTACTCCAAATGCTGTAGGTTTTCGGGGCCGTCGCGATCGCAATGTCGCATTCGGCGTAGCGAACAGAATGGCCGTTTAATATAGTTGAGTACCGCGTCGCCGGGGTCGGCACAAAGGGCCGCGCGGGTCGCGTCATCCCCCAGCATTCCAGATGCGTTACATATGTGTAAATCTATGCGGATCGCTGCTGGTCATTGTGCTTGCTGTGTGCGCAATCAATTTCGTCACTACTCGATGGGTATCGAAGTGCCGGCGCTGAGGGGGAGGGAGGCGATGGTCACAGGCCCAGCGCGCTCGTTCCCAATCCTCTCCCGAGACCATCAGCGCCCGCTTTAAAGCGTCTGGACAACAGTATCACCTCGAATTCCACGCTGACCGTCATTTCATCCCTCGGCCGTAAGTTAGGGGGGTTGGAGGTGGTGGAATGCGTGCAATTCAATTTTTCTTCGATCGGCCAGTGAAGAATTGCCGCAACAGCGACGAATTGAAAATGCACTCTAGACGCACGCGGCGTGAGGGTGGGCGCCGAGGGGTGGCGCGCATCAGTTTCATTGCGGACGCAAATTGTGTCGCGAAATCGATGAGAGAATGAAGTGCAGCATATTGAGAGCGCAGCGAGCGCGCACGTTTTGGATTATAAATGATATTCTTAGAAGGGGTGGCGCACCCTCGGCGCGGCGCGTAATGGCCGTGTATTACATGCGCAATAAAATGAATTCGAGCACTTTGCATTCGCGCTCATATTGTGCGCACGGCGGACGTAATCGAAGTTAAACTATTTAATTTAAGCACCCGGTGTTCGCACCCCCGACGCTCCCGACTGTCCCTCGACGCGTCATATTCCCGCCGGAGCGCATATTTCATTAAGCACTTGCTCTCCAGAATGCTGGCCGACTGGTCGGCGGCAAAAAACCTCCTCCTGCGTCCTGCGAAGGACGAACAAGTGTTAACAAGCTTGCCGAACCAGCAGGGGTGGCAGGGGTGCGCCCATACTTCAGATATAATTGCGTAATGCCCGCACCTAACGCATTCCTTGCGCCCCCGCGCGAAAAATCCGAATTAACGCCACATAAAAGGGCTCTGTTTGCCAGTTGTTGCCAAACTAGCGATAGCAGCCGGAATCGATCATTGCCACGTGACTGATAATAATCCAAATTGGATGCGCAGTCTGAGGGTGAGTGCTGAAATATGCAATTACGGTTCGTGTTCGCGTTCGGATGTGTGCTGAAAGGTTAACCGGAAGTCGATGCGACTTTGCGCCATATTGCAGTATTGATAGAGGGCGAAAAGCGTCAATGATTGAAAGCTCGGCCTCATTCGCATCCGCATCATTGATATTGATGATTGCAGTCGCTGCAGTCGGAAAACAATGCATTTCGTCGACCGCAGCGCCACCATGCGGCAATATTTTCGCGCGATTGCATATTCGGGTCGCTGCGACTGCTGCGGGGGTGCGATTGCCGCCATTTGCGATAAATATTTAAGTGATGAAAACGCTGCGGCTGGAGCAATTGCAAGGCCGGAAGTGAATGGGAAATGGCGAATAGCGCGATTATCATATGCCCGAATCGAAATGCGAGTGCGAGACTTGTCGCGACAGCAACGACAATTCAATTGTTGCTCAATGCGCCATTCGGGAGCACTCCAAGTGCTGCCATCTCGCGGCTGCGGCTTTGTCAGCGCCGTTTGCGTGTTTTCGCACATATTGTTAGGCAATTTCGCGCAATGCCTTTCTGCATCTGCAATTGCGCTCGCAAAATGTGATCAGCAGGTTGTCAAATTAGACCGGAAATGTAATAGGAAATGACAAAAATGGCATTATTTTCGAAGGCGATTTTCGGTTTTAAATTGCTGGCAATTGCGGCGTTTGCATGATAAACAATCATTTACACCGCCTGTTATGTTTATGGCGATTTTTACGCGAGCGGTCAGTGTGCGCGCTTCCGGTTCGTGCATATTTAAAGCGCGTCCATACATAATTCCGGTTCGCGGCGGTGTTCGCCACCACCCACCGCCCAATTTCGCATACATCACCATCGTCAATTTGCCGCGTCAAATGCGGCGTTTTTCAATTGTTTCACGTCACCGCTCGTTGACTTCCGGATTAATTGAAATTGCTGCAGTTGATGATGATCGATGGCGGCGATATTGGCGTGATTGGGCGCAATTGACGTGCGGAGAAAGCGGACGTAAACGGCGGCGTGCGGCCGAGCGTCACTTCCGGTATGCGCACGACGGGGGCGCCACTGGTGACGCACCCCCCATAATCATATGTCGCATATTTGTTGTGACATTCGCCGCTCGCGCTGAACGCATGCGAATGATGCACGCGCCATCCGGTCGCAGTCATCCGGTTCTCTGCGTGCACTTCCGGCACGTCCAGTTTGGGCTATTCATTGACCAAATGCCTCTCCTATTAGTACCGAGATTTATGCGAATATGACAAATTCATCTAAAGTTTAACGTCATTTGTGTTGCATATTCTTGCATAACATCTATAAACGCTAAATAATTAGGCAACCCACAAAACAATAATATGTATTCTCCATCTTAAACATGTTGAAATGTCCTTCATTGGCATTGTTATCCATTTGACAGCTAATGGAAGTCACCCTCTTGCCGCCATATGTTAAAAAGCTTCATATTTCTTGTTCGACAAGGGGTGCGCATATGCATTATTGAATATCATATTTAACTGCATCGAATCCATTCCGGAGGTGATGCTGTTATGCTAATCACCTCAAGGGTGATATGGCTGATTAATAATACGACATGTTTCCGCCTTTGGATGCCCGGAAATGATTTATTTTCGTGCACTCTTGTCGCGTTCCGTCGAGGAATAAAATCGCATTGTGGCAAATAGAGCGAAGCCGGGCGCATCTGAAATGGGGGGAAAGCGGGAGCCAGGGGGTTGAATTTACGATAGTATCAAGGCAGAGTGTTAATGCGATCGCGAGACGCAGACGCAGACGCATAAAAGTAAGCGATGAGATGATATTTCCATATTGTTACATGGAAGTCCCATAAAAGTGATAAAGTGCGGGGCGAAACATGCACACTTTGTAGCGCTGAATAAGCGCACGGCCGAAGAAAACGATCTGAAAGCCGCCCCATCGGGGCGCCCAGCACCCACCCCCCCCCAACGCCGTCTCCAGCCGCCTCGTGGCTTATCTCCAATTCTCCATTTCTTCGGCGAGCTTTCGCGATCGCGCCTATGCGCGTTTCAAAAGTGCCAATTTATGCATGGACGCACATAATAGGAAACTGTAAAAATGAACGCCATGAACTGCATTAGAAGAACTAGTTCGGTTTACAGGTTTCTGTACAAAATTGACGTCGTGATTGCAAACTGGCCACAATTAAATTGCCCTCACGAATCACAATGGCAAATTGCAGTCTTCCTTCGCACACCCGCTCAACAACAACAATTGTTACTTCTTCTTATTATACGTATCATGTGGATTATATGCACGATAAAGGCAAATTGCGCATCACTGACTTACCTCCTTGACGGACGGTTTCCTTCCGCCCGAATCGATTCCATATCGGCCGCCCACACAGCCTTAAGGCGTGTGATCGCGCGCAAATGCGCACCTTTCACGCTGCGAATGCGAAATTGCGAGATAAACGGTCACGGATCGCCGCGCGCGCCATCTGTCGGCCGAGTGGATGCGCGTGCGCGCACGCAATCCATATCTCGTTCGCGCACGCGATCGCGCATGCCCAATTCCATCCTTATTGCCGATTGCAGGTCACTGCTTTATCGACACCGCCATAACAGCCCCCAAATGACGAATTGTTATCAGGCAAGGGCGGCATAACCGGCGCCGCCTTCGAGCACGTGCCGAGACTTATGATTGCCACCTCGGCGCCCCAGCAGCAGCAGCAAAATGACAAATTAACGCCATCGGGGGCGGCAGGTGGCGCATCAACTTTTCGCATCGTTGCAATGCGCGTCACGTCGCCGCCGTTGCCGATATTACGCTCGGGCGCTGGAAAAATTAACATCGCCCGTTTTATGACTGTTTAAAATGCGGCGGGATGCTGCAGATGGCGCTGCCGGCGGCGATTACAGCGCTCTTATTGCCGGCGGCGCGCTCCCCAAGCGGCGGCGGCTGCAACCAGCAGGATTTTAATTTAAACAATCGAACCGACACACGATGGCTGTAATGGCGGCGGTGGCGGGGGTGGCGCGCATCTGCGATCCATATGCAAATCACGCGTGCCGTTCGCCGCCTCCGTCGAGATCCGCTATTTTATGGCGCTTGCCGAATCACTGGCTCAGCCATATCCATTTATTGTATGCGCCGCATATAGATAAGGTAGATAAGACAGCGTTTCGCAGCGCATTCGCCATGAGGGGTGGCAGAAATGATAAAACTCCGCGAGCCGCCCATTTCTTGCAGATTCATTTCGCCTCGGATCAAATCAGGATCGATGCGTGTTGCGATTGCCATTGTCGGGCATCTTGAGGTGGAGGACGCATAATTGAAACGGAGGCGAGCGGCGGCGTCGTTTGCTTTTCCTAAGTGCGCAGCGTTTTCCCTGGATACGCGCGATATTTATAAGTCTCATCCCGATGCGCCTGCCACATCCACCCACACACGAAAAGCGCGCAGCGCGAAAGAAATGGGTGATGTCAAGACTTATGGGATGCTCGATAAGATTCATTTCGGAGGCGCGCAGCCGAACTCGGCGAGCGTTAAATGGGTGAAGAGGTGTTTTTATAACCAGCCGGTCCACCTCAGCATCTCGCCGCGATTTATTAGGGCCGATGAAGTGAAATAAAGTACTTGCTGCCGGATTAAAGCTCAGCGATTCGTTGGGCAGCGAGAGAGGCTCTATGATCACAATATAACTGCCGCCACTTTCCGCCGCCTTTTTTCGCCCGCACTAAGCTCCTCCGAGATATTGATTGCGGGCTCAGGGCGCCATTAGAGGCGGCCGTCTCAGCGAGCGCGTCGTGCCATTAATTACCGGGTAATTGAATTAATTGCGCTCATTACGTCGCCGTGCGCATATTGCATCGATGCTCGACGCCCTGATTGAGACAAACGCCGGCCAAATTGCATCGGTGCGTAATTCGCCCGCTAGAGGGCCGCGCCCTTCGCGATCACGTGTGCGTCTGTCCCAGGGAAGGAATTATGTGCGTCTGCATCAATCGGCTATTAAAAGCCGCCATATCTTACGCCGGCCGACAACGGAATCTTGACGAAATTCATAGCGGAAGGGCGGATTGCCGCCGCCACTAAATATAGACGCATTAAAGCATCGTCAAATGTTTGGACATTGCGCGGTGCTGCGCATCAACTGTTCCTAAATACAATGATAATGCTCTTTAAAATTAGATTCAAAGTTAGTGTTAATGGACGCTGTAATTACATTTGAAAAGCGCGCCAAATTTCAAAAGGGGGTGTAGGCGGCAAAAGCAAAGGGCATTGTGCGAATGCCTACCACAAATCACTTATTAATGCGCAGGTGACTGTCAGCTGTGCCCTTTGTGCGCGTTCCGCTGCCGCCCCCGGCTGATAAATGGCGTACAGCGATTGCCACTTTTGCATTTTGCATTTGACTAACGATGGTAAACAAGCCGCTGCTGATGGATTAGCCAGAAGTGGCGCCGCCGCCACCGCCGCCGATCATAACTGACCGTTGGGGTTGGGGGTTGGGATGTGTGTGCGCGCGCGCGCGCGCCCTGCGGTCGCCAAAGATGGCTGGCACGGTTATGATAAGGCGATGCTTTAATGACGAGGCGGTTGGCATGACGACGGCGGGCCACTGGGCAGGCCCGGACGGGGGCGGTGGCGGCGGCGTCGCCGGCGGTCAGCAGGTGAGGCGCGGAGGGGTGAATCACCGCCGCGCCACCGCCATCACGCAATCTCAAACGGCGGCGGCGTCGGCGGCCTGTCGATATGATGCTTTTTCTGCCGCCACCCCCTTCGGCGTCTCTATGACGGGTGCGCGCTCGCTTTTTTCCTCTCCCGCCTGCCGATTCCTCGAATGGCATCCACGGTCAATCAGCACATGGCGAGTTGTTCTCTCTGGGGGTTGGGGGCGGCGGCGGCGGCTGTACAGGTTGCCAACTTTCCGATGGGGATGCGAGTGGACCGGAAAGCTGCGGTCAGGTCCAAGCAACTTGTCTGAATGCGGAATTAAGTATAAGGCGAACGCGCTGACATCGCCACCCCCGGCACCACCACCACCCCCGCCGCTATCGCGTATCCAATTATAACTTGGAAACGCATTTCTCATTTCGAGACAATTAAGCGGCATATTATAGTCGGTGGAGCGTCCTCGCAATACAGCATCGAGACGACGGGTGGCGGGGGTGGCTGCCGAGATCGCCGCCCCTGCACGTTCCGTCCCGTCGCGTCGTCGGCGTCGCGCTGTCGTTGCAGCAGGGCGGCGGAAAGTCTCCACAAATTATACTTTGGGGAACATTAATTTTCATGATGGAAGACGTCGAGCGCAAAGCTGCAAGACGCTGCCGCCCATCGATCGCCACCCCCGAGCTGGTCCGAATTATGGGCCGAGAGTGAGTTTGGCAGCAGTTACACGGCGGCCCCCCCGCTGCCGCCCCCACGCCGCTCGTCTAATGAACGCACACACGCGCGCACATACTGCACCCCCACCCGACGTGGCCGGCATTCTGGCCGCCGCACCCGCAATCAGACGGCGAGCGTGACGTACATAATAACGTCAATGGGGGTTGCGGCCTGCGTGGTAGCTAGATGACCATCTCTTCGCAGATTTGAACCGAGACAAATGTGTCCAGGAGGTCCCAGATCTGTTAGAAACTGGAAAACGCTCGCTAGTCGAGAAAGGGTAGTTCAAGGTGGAAACAGAACAGCTGAAGGGTATCAGCAGGATGGCGGAAAGAACAGGTCAGCAATCAGAAGAAGATGGTAACCATATCTTAAGATGAAGAAGGACGCGGAATACCCGTACTTGTCCCGCTTCATCTCTAGCAAAACGTGGTCAGTTTGTTCAAAATGATACACAAGGTTAGGCTGGTCGTTTCTGGACCAAGGCACAATGGACAAGCAGGTAATACCCAAAGTGGTCAGGAGTTAATTTAGGATAGCCATCCCTGTCTTAAGACAACGATGATCAAAGAAAGAACAGGCCGAGGGCAAAAGAAGTACTTGTCCCGCTTTATCTCTAACAAAACGTGGTCACTTTGCTCAAAATGATACACAAGGTTAGGTCATTTCTGGTCCAAGGTCAAATGGACAAGCGGGTAATACCCAAAGTGGCCAGGAGTTCATTTGGGATGGCCATCCCTGTCTTAAGACAACGTTGATCAAAGAAAGCACCGGCCAAGGGCAAAAGAAGTACTTGTCCCACTTGATCTCTAGCAAAACGTGGTCACTTTGCTCAAAACGATACACAAGGTTAGGTTGGTCGTTTTTGGACCAAGGCACAATGGACAAGCGGGTAATACCCAAAGTGGCCAGGAGTTAATTTGGGATGGCCATCCCTGTCTTAAGACAACGTTGATCAAAGAAAGCACCGGCCAAGGGCAAAAGAAGTACTTGTCCCACTTGATCTCTAGCAAAACGTGGTCACTTTGCTCAAAACGATACACAAGGTTAGGTTGGTCGTTTTTGGACCAAGGCACAATGGACAAGCGGGTAATACCCAAAGTGGCCAGGAGTTAATTTGGGATGGCCATCCCTGTCTTAAGACAACGATGATCAACAGGGCCGGTGCAACGTTTTGCGGGGCCGGGTTCAAAAAAATTTGCGGGGCCTCGCCACACAATAAAACTGTATATTGCAAAGAGAAAATATTTATGTATTTATTCATATATATATATATGTTTGTGTGTGTGTGTCTTCGTCAATGTTTAGGACGTCAGTATAGCACAGTGGTCGGCAAATTCGTCATCCAAAAGAGCCAAATTTAGGCAAACACAATATTAAAGTATATTCAAAGAGCCATGATTTTC
>JAOEHK010000001.1:381604-392097 GCA_025447835.1 Labidoglobus nevermanni
TGTCCGCGAAAGACAGGGTTGTCCGGGTTCGACTCCCGGTGCCGAGTCAATTTTTCGATGTATATTACACTAAAATTTTAATTTAGTTCTTTTTCATCATGACGACCCTGATTTCGCGAATAACCGCGATTTAACGAATTTTCCACGTCGGTCCCTTGAAATTCGTGATATCGGGGTTTGACTGTATTTACGCACACATCTGGGCGATGATTTTCCATTACGTTTGACTTTGACGCCTTCGGTTATCAATTGGCGATCTCTATTAATAAACATCGAATTTAATACCGATTGCAGTCGTCCAGCAACCGGACGAGAGCGATAAGCTGAAGCTGGTGAAGCGTGTCTCTCCGGCACTGCCGTAAATCATGTTTAGTATCCTGCGTTCAATTAGCCTACCGGCCAAGCAGAGCGAATGCATTTTTTCCACCTGATTCCAGCATTAGCCCTTCTATTGCGTCGCTCGCTCGCTCGCTGCCCTTTTTGTCGTCGCAAATCCCACGTGCAGATTCATCATAATGAGACTGCGCACTCCCTGAAACACCAGCCGGCGCAGGCGCATAAAAAGGGCGCTTTTACTGCAGCGTCTGTGCGTTGCTGCATTTTTTCATTCGCAATAACCTCATCATAAAAATCGCCACAATGCGCTCCAGTCAGCCAGCAATAACTATAAACTTTTCGCAACACGCACGCACACGCACATCACCTTAAAGTGTGGCGTAATGAGTAATAAAGAGGCCAAGTTCCGAAGGCCGGATACCTGCACGACGAATAAACTTCGGCCACATAGTTGAAGACGCACTTGGCACATTGTAAAGACACCAAGCCAAGTAATCTACTCGCTTATACTGAAAAAAGCTGCTGTTTATCATTTGTATTGCAAAGCATCGCGCGATTAATCATATTAAGCTCGCTGGGGGTTGCGCCAGGATAACGTCACGCGCGCCGCGGACGAGGGATGAAAGGCACACTTGCTGATAACGTGACGTCACGCCGTGATAAATGGACGTGCGATGCTAATTTCTCGTTAATACAGGCAGTCGCAGTGGCGCTCATCATAATAAGGGCTGCTTGCTTATCACAAACGCGCCGATTACGCGCATCGTGCGCAACGCGACGCCGATAACTGATACGATCTGGAGCATTGTGCGGATGCAAGAAGGGCGCATCGTGGATCATCGTGTTGACATGAACCTGGCTGCTATCATAATCAGATCACATGTGCGTTAAATTGTTACGTAATAATGGCGCGAAAGCGGCCAGGGGGATGCAGAAGGGATGCAGTTATGAAATGAATGGCCAGAGCGTGACGAAAGGCAACAGGAAAAGCACAATGTGGCCAGTGGATGATGATCGATCGTTGGACAGGGCGAAAGGGCTGTTGTCGCGCTTGTTTACACTTGGGGACGCGTGCAGTCTGAAGGGGTTGAATGGAACGCGATGGTTTGCTGTGAATTGAGACGTAGAGACGCAAATCAATGATTCGGAAGCGCGAATAGACGATTTCTTAGATTCCTCAAATCTTAGCTGCAGTGTCGCCCTCTTAAACAGCGGCAAACGACGCAAGACAAAGTGTGGAGTGAGCGCGAAACTGAATTCGAAGCGATGCGATGCGTCGCGACGCCAGACGCGCCAGCAACTCGTAAATCTGTCAAAAAGTGTGTTGTTTTAACTGGGAAACAATGAGGTCGGGAGATTTGTGCGTCTGAGCTGCGGCCGTCACTGCAGCTGTCCCGGCAGCCAGCGCCCTAGCTGCTTTTCGATTATTTTAAATCGCAGCGAGATGCTGGAATCACTTTTAATAGGATTTATTGCGATATCGCGCCAAATCCGCGCCCTAGCGCAGCCCGTTGAACGCCAAACTTGAGCAGAATCACTTCAGATTGCAATAAACGTTCATCTGCCTCCAGCATTGTTGCTCTTTCATCAATTAGAATTCCGCCAGTGATCGGCAATGTCCCATTTCCGATTTCAAAGTTCAATAGCTGAGTAATGAGAGTCTCGGCCACCCAAAATACATCCGGACAATATCATGACTCGCATTTTCGCCAATTCATGCATCAAAAATGAAATTCCTTTGTTAGAGATGAATTTATTAGCATCTGCAAAATTGGTTCCTTTGAGATGCAATGGCGTCTCGAAAACAATGGCAGGCAATCTTAACCTAGACGCTGCGCGTGCGAAAAGGAATCTGCAATCGCGCACGCATTTATGGCAATCACGCACGATTATGCTGTTAATGCGTGCACGTTTTGCATGAAAAATTCGCCCAACTGTGAGAAAATGACCTTGCGTGCACTTTTCCCGGCCGCCTTCTTCACGTGCTAAGCGGATCGATGCACGTCATCAAATTCCGATTCGTAGCACCTGATGCGACGAAGAAGAGCGACATGCCAGCCAACATGTTTCACGTCAATTTGCATCGCCATAATATGCATATCAATATGACAGTTAGCTGTTGGCGTCGCTGCAATAAATAATTCAATCATTTCATTGAGATTTCAAGCGATACACCAACTAGCAGGAATTGACAGATGAATCTTATGTCGTCAGATACGCCAATAAATGTCCCACAGGATGCAATTCGGATCATCCAAATACACCCAGTAGTACCTGAGAAAAGCACTAAAGACTGCGTACACATGTCTTCATTTTATACAGAAACTAGTCAGAATTCAGAGATGAATCTTAAATCATCAGATGAGCAATTAAACGCCCCACAAGATGCACTTCGAATCATTCTGATACACCCAGTAGTTCGTGAGAAAAGCAGTAAAGGCTACGTACACATTTCCTCATTTTATACAGGAACTAGTCAGAATTCAGAAATGAATCTTATATCATGAGATGAGCAATTAAACGCCCAACAGGATGCACTTCGAATCATTCTGATACACCCAGTAGTTCCTGAGAAAAACAGTAAAAACTGCCCACACATTTCCTCATTTTATTCAGGAACTAGCAGGAATTTAGAAATGTGTCTAATATCGTCAGATGCGCAATTAAACGCCCCACAAGATGCACTTCGAATCATTCTGATACACGCAGTAGTTCCCGAGAAGAGCAGTAAAGGCTTCATATACATTTCCTCATTTTATACAGGAACTAGTCAGAATTCAGAAATGAATCTTAAACCATCAGATGAGCAATTAAACGCCCAACAGGTTGCACTTCGAATCATTCTGATACACTTAGTAGTTCTTGAGAAAAACAGTAAAGACTGCGTACAGCTTTCCTCATTTTATACAGGAACTAGTCACAATTCCGAGATCAATCTCATATTATCAGATGAGCAATTAAATGCCCAACATGATGCACTTCAAATCATTCTGATACACCCAGTAGTTCCTGGGAAAAGCAGTAAAAACTGCCTCACATTTCCTCATTTTATTCAGGAACTAGCAGGAATTTAGAGATGTGTCTTATATCGTCAGATGCGCAATTAAACGCCCCACAAGATGCACTTCGAATCATTCTGATACACCCAGTAGTTCCTGAGAAGAGCAGTAAAGGTTACGTACACATTTCCTCATTTTATACAGGAACTAGTCAGAATTCAGAAATGAATCTTAAATCATCAGATGAGCAATTAAACGCCCAACAGAATGCACTTCGAATTATTCTGATACACCCAGTAGTTCTTGAGAAAAGCAGTAAAGGCTACGTACACATTTCCTCATTTTATACAGGAACTAGTCAGAATTCAGAAATGAATCTTTTATCATCAGATGAGCAATTAAACGCCCAACAGGTTACACTTCGAATCATTCTGATACACTTAGTAGTTCTTGAGAAAAACAGTAAAGACTGCGTACAGATTTCCTCATTTTATACAGGAACTAGTCAGAATTCCGAGATCAATCTCAAATTATCAGATGAGCAATTAAACGCCCAACAGGATGCACTTCAAATCATTCTGATACACCCAGTAGTTCCTGGAAAAGCAGTAAAAACTGCCCCACATTTCCTCATTTTATTCAGGAACTAGCAGGAATTTAGAGATGTGTCTTATATCGTCAGATGCGCAATTAAACGCCCCACACGATGCACTTTGAATCATTCTGATACACCAAGTAGTTCCTGAGAAAAGCAGTAAGGACTACGTACACGTTTCCTCATTTTATACAGGAACTAGTCAGAATTCAGAGATGAATCTTATATCATCAGATGAGCAATTAAACGCCCCACGAGTTGCACTTTGAATTATTCCGATACATCCAGTAGTTCCTGAGAAAACCCGTAAAAACTGTCCACACATTTCCTCATTTTCTGCAGACGTTCCGCAACTATTACGTAATCACTGCGAAACGTTCCGCAACTATTACGTAATCCTAGCGACTAGACTTGGGATGGTCGATGAACATTTTTATATTACGCTGATGGTGCGACCATATTGGACTCAATTGATAGATGAGCATCTCCATGTCATCACGAACGCCTGGTGGCGCGTCCATTTCGGGGCCGCGGAGGCGAAATTGTGCACAATCATGATTGGCAGCAGCTACTGTATTGCTGTTTATTAACATTAAATTGCTTCGGCAGGCCGGCGTGTTTCTGGCGCGCTTTTTTCCATTTATCAGCGCTCGACTCATAAGCCCGAGCAACCCATATCATGTTCAACAAGTCAGCGCTTGAATGGGCTGGCAGCGCGAAGAGCAGAAGCTCATTTTTTACAATGTCACGCTTAATCAGCGAGGGTTGATTTGTATTTTTTCCGAGCGCTCCCAATAAGGCCAGCGATCACCGTGTGGCCTTCGTGAAGAAATCTGCTGCGTTGAGCTATCGCACAATGCACTTTTGAATTGAATTTCGTTTCGATTACGCTGCGCGTGCAACAGCTTTATTACGAAACCTGCGGATTCATTTGCTGAATTGTGCGCGCATGATCAAGTTCCAGAAACAATTGACAGCAGCTCATGTCTACGTGAAGATTAATGTCTCAGATTGCAGCAACCTTCATTTCCATTTCAAGGAGAGCGATTTGAAGCTAATGAACCGATGCCAGCGCGTTTATCATCTTATTTTGTGATTTAGTATTATTGAGCACGTAATGACACATATCCATTATTGTATCGCCCTGTATTGCAGCCTCTCGATAAGAATATGCTTAATACGTACTGAGCTTTTACGCTTTACACAATCTTAATGTTTATTGAGCATTATTTCAGGCAGGTGATAGTAAATTCAAGATAAATTAATTCGAGCATTATTATCAGGCGTTTCTTTACCGTGCTATATTTTATTAAATCCTTAAAATATTATAGAAATTCTCGAAACAACTAATAAATGCATTTATTTGTATTCCGATTAAATTTCATTAAAAATGTAATTTACGATCGCCACAGCCCTGATTATAATTATCTGATTTTTGCGTAAATATCAAGTGGATAAATTCGCAATAAATTTGATTCGAAAATCCACTCGTTCGTTCGTATTGCCTTGGTCTTTAATGATGATCGATAAGAGCGGAGCAATTAAAGAATAGCCTCGCATTTGCTATTCGAGCAGCGGAATGAAATGCTCAGTTTTATACTGAACGGAAATCGATGCGACATAATCAACAATATGTATGAAATGCGTATAATTCACCGGCATTTGCCGTATTTATGGCGATTTTATATTCGACGCACATTTGCACACTTGACATGAAAACGAAATTTCACTCCGCCTTGCTGCACTTAGCTTTACTGCGATTTTATTTATAACAACAAAATTGGCTGCTTTAATTGGCTAAATATTAGAATATGCGAAGTCGAACTGAATTATATGACGAACGAGTTGGGCTGTAAATATGTAAACAAGTCGTATAAAGAGTTGCATAGCGTATCAATTCAAACTCGTCCTGTCGAGTCATCCAGATATAATAATTGTACGCATTCGCGTCCTAATTGGAAACGTAAGAACCCATAAAGTAGTTTCACATATATTTTTTAATCTAAAACCCTTATACTCATGGTGTAGGGTTTAATTCTTATGTGACCTAGTTGCATTTCCACTTGGCCCTCAGCTCTCATTCTGTTAACATGGTCAAACCACCTCAGTTGGTTTCTTTCTATTATATGTTTAATGTTCACAGTGTCCAATTTTCGAAAATGTGATTGTTAAGTCACTTTTATGTGCGCGTTTTATTCGCTTCCATTTGTTACTTTATTAGATCATTTTACGGCCATTCTTCCAGAGTTTGTACAAATATAAATGCGCTAACTAGTGCCTTAGCTCTTTCTATAATTGGCATATCAATATCTTGATAAAATGGCAACGAGTTGAATAGGTTGCAATTGAAATACAAAAGCAATAATAATTATTTCAGCGATAACATCGAAATGACATCCGATTCGATTCATATTTTAATGAACGCGGTGCAATAATGTATGCTAACTTATGCAATTGATATGAAGCACAATAAACAAATGGCGATTTGATTTATTCCAACGTTCGCCTCGCGAGCAGATAAACAACGAGCTGCAGGAAGATATTAAATAATGTACCTGCTTCCTTTATGCAAATGCCGATTGTTGAATGGATTTATGCAATTTCGAGCATGCTAATGCGTCCATCAGCATAATCATCATACGCATCATATGCAAATGGCGCGCTGGCGATTGTGATTAATCCATTTTCAGCAATGCCTCTTCGTCCTGTGTGCCGCCGACAGCCAGGCCATTCATTTCCGTTGATTTCTCGAACAATTAACGCGCCGATCGAGCTAATCGCTCGATCTAATGACGGGCAAGTGGAGAAGTGAGCGCCCCATAAATTGATGTAAAGCGACAAAAGTTGTTGAAAACAATTTTATGCGTTTCGGCCCAGCCCGCCCGACACAGCTATCACTATAATCGGTAGGGAGTTTTGATTTTCGACGTTTTGTCCCAATCGCGCCTCTCTGCGCCCGATCACATCTCCGGAACACGTGGATCGCTGGCTCATAAATTAAGACGCTCACCGAACTCCTCGGAAACGCACGAAAAGGCATCTCAAACTTGAGATTTCATTCATACGTGTCCATTCGAGAGTTTCATGCTCGATTCGTTACGTTTGACCGCCATGTTGACGCTGCCAGGTCGAAGATGCCCGAAACTTGGCGAACCACACCGAACTTGCCCGAAACTTAAATTGGGCGGTCGTCGGGCGTAATTAAAGCCGATATTTGATGCTAATTAATCGTGTGCATCCCGTGTCAAAGTGTTATTAATAATGGCGAGTGAGGCGAGGAGTCCAGCAACTTGCTCCCCTCGCAATAGGACGAAGGGTCAAAAAGCCGCCTCCACCGCAACTTCGGCGTGCCATTGGATTCTGCCACCCCTCGCATGCGTTTAATAACATTGCGCAACTGCAGCTCCTTTATGAAATATCATAACTCGCCATTGGCGGCAGCGTTAAGGGCGGTTTAGGTATAGAGGTGGTGGGCAGACGCATCAGGGCGTTAATGATGCGGATGCTGCATAATTAACGAGCCATTCAATTGGATTGTTTTCGAAATCGGCGCGTAGGTCGGGGGCAGATCGTAATGCGCTCCCAAACGTCTTCGCCGTATCGCTTATGGTAATTTTTATGGAAAAATTATGCAAATGCCGCATTTCTCCGTCTGTCCACCGGCGCGCGCACATAATTAGTGCATTTTTACCAGACGAATGTGGCCGTCGTCGAGGGCGCAGAGAAGCCGAAACAGAACAAAGCCAAAAAAAGCAAAAAAGCTGATAAATTCCGAACGACATTTCGACGGAATCTCATCTTTGCTTTATCTCCATTTCCAATGTATCTATAGTCATGATGAGCAGTATTTCCTTGCCGGCGATATGATCATGATGCGCAAGATTTATGTGCGCGCATTTCGGTATCGTTTTTATCAATGTTACGGCCGGCATATTGACATTTTAGGGAGAATGGAAACGTCCGCACACGATAAAAAGAAAGTGGCAAGATTGTGAAATTATTTATAGGCCCAGTTCGATGGGCATCTTGGCGACAAGTCCGAGACGGCGTCGTTGTCGACGCAGAAATGGCAATTTGTGAATGTCTTCATCAGATTGCGTCGCGCTGAAAATGTTGTCTGCACATCGAGCTTCATTACCGGACGCCCGATAAGATCGACAAGCGCAGCACGAAAGAACGCGAGTTTTCCGCGGAAAATCGCGACGCGTCGCCACTTGCAGGATGCGCTCGCTCCAGGTCAGTTTCGGCGCGAACGTGTAGATGGCTGGCCTGTGACTTTTCACCCCAGAAAACGCGGATGACTCCCGCTTCCTGTTGCTGCTCCCTTTTTTGCGCGCGCGCGACCGGCGATCTTTATCGATTCGCGGAAAACGTCAAGACGCGTTTAATTGCGTGCGAAACGCCGGGATTATTGCGTTCGTTAGCAATGGCAAATTGGGCGCGTGCGCGTGCCGAATGCGAAATTGGGGCGCTCCGGCATATTTGCGAAATGCGCGCATTATGCGCTCATCGCTAAGGGCGGCAGTGTATGCGGGGCACGTCCCACCTTGCGAAGTAAACGCATTACGACGTCGCCGCCTAATTCAACCCGTTTTCAAACTCAATTTCATTACGCTGCATTGTTTCGAATTTAAGCCGCGACCCGTCGCAGGGGGCGGCAGTCGCCAGATTGGTTTATTTATCATGTACACTGGACATCCACCCTTTCACTTTCTCCCAATTCAGGGTACGTTCCCAGGATTTCATTATCTCAACGCTAAAACGAGCAAATCACTAATGAAACAGGGTGCAAAATTGTGGTATAGGAATGCAAGACAAACATGTTCGATAGACAATCGATTCGCTAATTGTGCGTCAATTTACTTTTGAGTGGCGATGGCCAACTGGCACAAGGGATTGTAATCAACGCACAATCAGCGAACGCATCCGGAAGTCAGTGAAAACATGATCGTAATCGATTTTGATTCGATTGAATCAGCAAAATCGCCTTCAAAAAGTGATGATTTGAAAAAGCCGGTTCCCATTCGAAAATTGAATTCACTTCCGGGTACTTTGTCGCGCCGAATGGGATTACGCAAGGATAATAAAATCGCCGCGATTAGTTTAAAACTTTTAATTTTATTCACATAAACATAATGAAAGCAATTTATTCCGAGGCTTTTTTGCCGGCTGCGACCGGAAGCGCTGGAAGACGCGTCCGTTATGCCCATTATCCCGCGTGTCCCTTCGCTTTCCCTTCGTTTTTTATTCGCAATTTCTAAGATAACGCCGCGCAAAGGGTTGACGCGCCAGGCCGAAAATAAGACTTGCAAGCCACACCAGTACAAATACTGGCCAAGGTTTCGCCCTCCTTGCGTCCGCCTGCTATTAAACGAAATTAATCGTCTTCGTGCACATTTCTGCGGCAATATTTTAAATCTCGCCGCCGCGCAAGGGCACAAATGTGTCTCTCGTTTGCATTCGCACAAGCGCTTTTCAAGTAAGCCATCATTGCGTAAACGAGTAACCTCTCCACCCACCGCCCCGCTGTCCATTGCCGTAATGGAGAGGTTAGGGAGGCAGGCAATTAATTCGCCATTTTGTCGTGATGCGAATGTTTGAAAAACCCGATCGAATCAACAATATTCATGCTGCTCGCTCTTGTTCTTCGTCTTCTTCTGCTTCGTTTGCTGTTTATTCAGGAGCCGAATGCGCGCGTGCTTCTTACATAAATACCCTGGCTGCTACCCTCGCGAGCAGCGAGAAATATTGCATTATAACGGAAGCGGCAGCGGGAAGCGTATTTAACCCCCGTGTGCTGAGTGTTATTGCCGGCCGGCGAAACCGCAGTAAATCCTCACTTGGTTATGTTATGCCTCTCAGCATGTCACTCAGAACGCACGCACTCGCGCGCCCCCACGAAGCCAAACAGCCCCGAGGATGGCTGCGGCGAAAGGGTTGCCGCCGGAGGTCTTGGCCTGATGGCAAGCAGACGTGGGGTTCATCTGATGATATAAACAAGATATAAACGCGTTATGTGTTTATCATTGACACAGGGCGCGCGCCTATATTTAGCCGGCATGCGATAGCACTGAAGATTGGCCGCCGAAGACGGCGGCGAGCTGGAAGGGTGTTGCTCATATCACGATCGCATTGATGCGTGCCTGCTCTCCAAATATTTACCCGTATTTCATCACATTCTCATTCGCTCGTCTTGCGTCGCAAATTACGTCATCAATTATCAGCGATTGTGTAGCGCGAAAGATAACTTCCAAAGCGTGACCAGAATAGTCCGCACACGAAACTTCCCACTCCCATCTCCCCACCAGATTACCGCTCACAAGATAGTCGCGCACATTCTCTCACATAGAATTCTCCTCACACTCCGTTTTGCGCACTGCTATATCTCCTCACACTGAATCTTCCCCACGAAATATATATTTTTATTGTTTTTTCTGCTTTAAAACGTCACTTATACTTTAAACCTTATATGTGGACACAATATGGAATATAAAACATATATATACAAGTTTATTCACAATTTTCTTTTACTCAATTTAAACACGGGTAACCTTCGTTTTACG
>JAOEHK010000001.1:392197-427527 GCA_025447835.1 Labidoglobus nevermanni
TTCTGGCTGAGGCAAACGCGTCGGTTTCCAGTAACAACTTGAGTCTGGGTTACTGCTTGTCCACGATCTCTATATATAAAAATGAATGTATGAGTGATGATTGGGTTAGTTAGCATTTGTGGGAAATTTCCCAAATTACGAAACGCCGCATTTTCTCAAATATGCATTCAATTTCATTTAGTCGTTTTGTATATGTAGCATTATGGTTAAAGTCGGCTTTCGTAATTTGGAAATTATCGTGAAACGCGGGGCCGGGTGCGGCTGCACGCGCTGTACCCGCGTTGCGCCGGCCCTGAATATACGCCCTTGTTGTAACGACGCCATTGCTTTGTTTGACAGTTGACAGCTGGCCTCAGGATGACCGCAGCCATTTGACAGAATGGCGGCAAAGCACAGAAGAGATTGCGATTAGACTGCGATATTCTCTTGATTTGCATACAATATGTGGAAAATATGCTCTCGGGCAACGGGGAGCAGGTCGAGTTCCGGTTGTCGTCTTCCAACCGGCGGCAGTTGGTGAAGAATTGTACCAATTGGGCAGATGTTTTTGGCATTGTGCCTTGCTTCTATGTCTTACTGCTGAGACTTTAGTAGGCACGAGGAAATATTGAGGTCGCTGTGGGCGGAAGGGCGCACAGCGTTAATATCGAAATGTAAATCGCGCGTGCGCGCGTCCACCTGTTCGGCGGGTTGCGGCTGCGACGCACCCTTTGGCGTTCTTTATTGCCGACACCCTCGCCGTGGCGCAATCTTCGTTGGGCATCAGGTGAATGCGGAATTGCGTAGCAGCAGGTGGAGTCGCCGACCGTGGACATGTTTACACATATCATCCGAGAGGCGAATGTGTCTTCTGCATTCTTCAGACAATCGTAAAACCGTGTGCGGCTCGGATCTGTCCCGTTGTCCGGAAGCGCTTTCAACTGTTTTACAATCCGACTTCCGGCTCGCTGGCCATCTTCGCATTGATATATGATGGGCTAATGCAATGCGCATGCGCGCGAACTACGCATGCGTGAATCGCGCGTCTTCGCACGCTGGCGCGGAGGGTGGCTCACCTGGCTGGCATTGAGCAAACAGCGAAACAAAGCGTCGTAATGTAGGCAGCAATTAGAGGCGCAGGCAAGCGAAGACGACGCGGACGATGACAGGCGGCTTAAGAGATTAGCCGAGGCGAGCGGTTTCCGGGCGCCGGAACGCTGGAACAATTGAAAAATTAAGTTATTAATCGTGTCCGACAGCAATATGCGCACTTGGAAATGGTGTAGTCGTGTCGTGGGCGGTGGGCCTCGGTGCCGCTTCCGCTATCCGCGCATCGGCCACGTCCGCATCCACATTCGCCGCACATAATCGCGACCGGCAAATGTGAATGTCGTGTCAGGCACTCTGACCGCGGTCATTCGACTCCGACATTCGCACACACACGACGACAGCCCCGTCATTCGGTTATAACTGGCGTACCAGCACATTCCGGCATTAATGTCGGAAATGATGTGCTTATATCACGGTTTGCTTCTTACCGTGCGCGACAATCATGAAGCGCGAGTAACTGTACGACCGGAAGCCCAAGATAGTGCATTCCATGGACATTCACCTCGCCAACAACAGATTTCTTAGGTTCCGCCATATCCAGGAGAGTTTCCTCTATATTGATAATATTCCCAATATAGGATTAGCTGCTCCAATGGTATCCACATCTCCTTATTAATCTTCATATCCCTGTTTCTCTAGTTCTGGTTTTGGACAGATGTCTGAAAACTGATCTAAATTAGGGAGAGTTTTTCCTCCTAGTATCGCCTTGCAAAAATTCGTTCGATAACTGATTGAACTATTGAATCCAAGAGTGACGACTGGAAACCCCAAAAGAGTGCATTCCATGGACATTCACCTCGCCAACAACAGATTTCTTAGGTTCCGTCGTATCCAGGAGAGTTTCCTCTATATTGATAATATTCCCAATATAGGATTAGCTGCTCCAATGGTATCCACATCTCCTTATTAATCTTCATATCCCTGTTTCTCTAGTTCTGGTTTTGGACAGATGTCTGAAAACTGATCTAAATTAGGGAGAGTTTATCCTCCTCGTATCGCCTTGCAAAAATTCGTTCGATAACTGATTGAACGATTGAATCCAAGAGTGACGACTGGAAACCCAAAAGAGTGCATTCCATGGACATTCACCTCGCCAACAACAGATTTCTTAGGTTCCGCCATATCCAGGAGATAATTGAAGAGGCGTTTATATATTTGACCTCCATATTAATAAAAGAAATAACCATATATAGGATTTTTTAGGTTCCGTCATATCCAACAGAGTTAGCTCCACCTTGATAGTGTTCCCACTATAAAATTAGCTGCTCCAATGGTATCCACGTCATATCCTTGTGAATCTTTATTTCTTGGTTTCTCTAGTTCCGGTTGTTCTACTCTATTCTAATCAGTGGCGTACTGTGGTTGTCTGCCACCTGGTGCGGAAGGAAATGTTGCCCTCTCCAAATAAGTTATTTCCATGTAACCACCAATTGTACAAAGTTACCTCTACATCCAAGTTACGGATAGGCACAGGGAATACCCATCTTCGAATGACGGAACCCCTGGTATCGGGACCTCAATGATCATTTCTGGTAATATTCTCTTGCAATTGAATTGAATCTTGCGTGTTCTTGACCAATTTCTTCAACTCCTCACAAGCTCCTTACGGAAATTTGACCCATTTAGTTTGGCAAACATGTATGAAAACGAGTTTACAATTGTTATTATAGGGATAGCTCCTTCATAAATATCTCGGTCATCCCCTATTTGTACATAAGTAAGCATTCGATTGAAATGGTTTCCTGGACGACAATTGTCGTCTTGAGGCAGTAAATCATTGGCTTTGACTTAATACTTGATAAACAAGGCGTACTTGGTCGCATTTGGTCAATTAGCCAGCAATCGATGTTCGACATGACAACGCATTAGATGGCACTCAATGATTAAGTATCACGTGGCCATTAATTGCGAAATTGCGCCGCCGTCAGCATCCGCTCGAACATCTCGCCCAAATTAATTCCCACAATGTACGTTTTTGTCATTGCTATCCAGGGCGCCAATTCTTCAACCGCATGTCAATGCCTGGACTCTTAGATTTGGTGGGAAAACCAATCCAATACAAAGTCACACCTGACTTTAAGTGGTCATTTCGGATGTTAGCGCATGATATAACATTAGCTGGAACAATACCCTACACGATAAACGAGCTATTTAGAGACACTTTAAAATCGTCACATGACTCCCGTGTCTACATGCGCATAAGACTTGTAAATGCCCTTTGAGTCCACGTAACTCTCTATCAAATCATTAAATTGGGATTCCCTCTCATCATAACTTAAGAATACATCGAAACAACTCGGTTGTCTCTACAATCGCCTCTAGGGTAGTTAAAGATCCTCGTAAAATATCTCACGTCTCTTCTTTCAAATCAACGAAATGGCAACAAGGTTGGCAGTCTTGCAGGCTATAAATTCATTCATATTTGAGTTGGAATATCAATGTTTGCCCGAGCCAATAACTCAAAACCGAAGAGGAAGCCAATAAAAGCTCGCACAGAAAGCCCGACTATAACTTACGGAATGCCGCAAAATCCACCCCCGGCATCCTGACAATCCGCTTCGATATGACATTTCATCCCTTGGCTTGTCAATATTTGTGCGTTTTCCTTCACAATTAGTTCGTTTTCGTCTGCCGCCCACCTGACCTAACCGCAGACGCTGAAATGCAACGTCGCAGCATGGAGCGCGATCGAATCCCCGGCGGGGGCGAGATGATATGTGACCGCCGGCATCCGGCAATGTGTAGCACGCCGACTTCATACATTGGGGTCAGCGATAAGCGCTGGGGGCGGCTGTCGCCGGTGAATTATGGCCCAGGTGCTGATTGCTGCTTATAGCGCTGTAATACCTGCAATATTTTAGTAATATCTCGATAAAATCGCACACGCACTCAGAGTGCACTCGCTGAAGATATCATACTGCGTCGTTTCCTCGCAGTATCGATTTGCGGAATGCTGGTAGACGTAGAGGCGGAAGTTCAGTCTAAACGTCTTGGAATCATTGAACATAGAGGTGCAACCTGCGCCTATCGCCTCGACCATATCAGTTTTGATACGGCGCGCATGCGATATTATTTATTGTCTCAGCAGACGTTCCGGCGCCCTCCCAAGCAGAGGGTGCGCGCTGGAGTTGAGTATAAATCTGCACAATTAGCCGACCGTCGATAAAAGAGAGTCCTGTTGATTAATGAGTGCATGTAAGTGGCTTCGTAAGTAAAATGAAATGTATTTCGGTCATTAGTCGGCCGCCGGATCGGGGATGGGGATTGGAAACGTCAAAATGGCTGGAATCAAGCAAGGAATGAATAGGAGCGAGGTGACAGTAATGGCACGCTTTCCGTGTGAATTAATAACGTTTGCACAACGCCAAGCAAGTCGGCAAGGGGTGCGCTTCACGAATCGCGCCCAGATACGGTGCGGGGGTGCGTATTAGTAGCTGCGCTGAGTCGTATTGCGTTTTAAATCCATGTGGACGTCGCGACGCTCTATTAAGGGATTATGCCGTGCGAAGAGGTTGCCGAGAGGGTGTCGAGTCGCGTGCGAGAGCAGCAGCCACGCAATCCGATCTGCATATGCGGCATATTCATACGCAGGAGGGCGGCGAGTGCATGCGCACCCCCTCTCTTAGCGAAATGAAGGTTTAAAATATTTCCATTCTTTCGCGCAATTGAACGCGCCATTTTTCATCTCGCATTTTAATTGAAGCGCAGATTCAGCGCGAGAGGCTTCCATTAGCCAGATTAACGACCTTCCGCCTTCGCCTTCGCCGACTGCGCCACCATCGGCACTGCAATAAGGCAATTGCGATAAGAAAATAAAATATAAATGCCATCGCCGTGTTTCCATCCCATTTTCCGCTCGCGTTCCGAATCTGCCACAATTCTCAAGATGTCATCGTCTGGCGGATTTATTGCTCATCGAAGCGTGCGTTTATTGTCAAATATTTTCATCCACCCAGCCGCAGACGATAAAAAGAGGAAAAACAACTGGACGACGCATTATTTTACTTGTCAATTCAGCACAATTCTAAGCTCTACTTTCATCTGCTTACTTTTATTTTCAGTTTTCATTGATGTATGAGATTGATTGAAATTATTAAAATTTACAAAAAAGATCACACGACAATTTTATACAAGAATAAGACGCATTTGGCAGTAGCATAGCGTGGGGGTGTGGAGGGTCCGGGCCGCACTGGGCGCTACATTTAGAGGGTGGGGCAAGCAGAGATTTTTCAAATTATAACGAATTATCTTCCTATTAATTTACAGGACAAATGCGTATTTTCAGAGCAGTTGCAAGAATGCACTTTTAAGGGTAAGTCAGGGTTGGTAAGGTGTACCGCATTTATCCATCAAGTTAGAATTGGAAAATCGAAGCTTGGCTCTTAATTGAATTGAGAAGTGAATATCTGAAAAGTATCAATTTGAGAAGTGCTTACAAGCGAATAATATGGGCGTTAAATGTGCGAATGCAAGAAAATATTCATTAGCATGCAAGTCTGAATGCGAATGCAGGCAGGCAAGCAATTCGTTTAATGACGTGCAATGTGCATATGCACTTGAGCACTGGCATTAATTTCATTAAATCAAGCCTGCACTTTAAACAATCTGCATACACGCGTCGAGCAGATGTGTGCAGTTTGCATATTGGGCCCTATATTGGGTAAGGTGCGGCGCACTTTTCCTCCAGCGGCGAATAATTAATATGCACAATGCGAGCGGAACAGGTTGCACTAAATCCGGCGATTTAATGGCGTCATTTTAATATGCGGACGTTAATTCGCAATTACTTATGCTTCGCGGAGCCGATCAACCCTCTCCTAAGCGCCAATATTTCACGCCGCCGGACGGATTGCTTGCTGTTTGCACTGCGCACAAGGGATGCTGCCGATTGTGCCCCGCAGGCTCAACACGTTTATTATGAACGGCATGCGCATAAATTACGCCCTGACAAGTTGATCGCACGCGCAATAAAATGCAGCAAATTCAGCGTGAAATTTTGATTAATTGATTTCGCTCCAGCACGACAGAAGCTTGTCTCGAGCAATAAAACCGATTCACTACGACATGACAAATTATTCATGCAAATATAGCTTCAATGTGCACAAACAAATCAAGGCAGCTTGTATTTCAATCAATCGACATCTTCATTGATTTCACTTCAAAATAACATTCAATTTATACTTATTGGGAATTTTATCAAAGTAATACTCGTCGAATTTTTCGTTCTTAAAGGATCAGATGTGCTGCTGACAGAAGACAAACGAGGATCCTAGGAAAAGTGGGTTTAAACTAGTAGGATTCGTTGGTCAATAAAAAGTAAGAAATGTCCTTATCTCATTGCAATGTAAGGTAATTAAATCTGCTTTTGTTGACAATAGATTCAATAATTCTTCATCAAAATTGCTGCGATTTTGAAGAATTGAAGACTTTCTAGGTTTCATTATGGTAAGAGCTCATCATATGTAATTTCATTTGCTCCATAAAATCTAAGCTTCGCTCTGCCGTCATCAGCGTTCTTGCACCGGTTGGCATTCGGCGGGGGTAGGGGGCTGGTCGGGGGATGGTTCGCGAGCGATGCATATGCGAATCCTATACACGCTCGCAGGGTTCGCCGCCGCCATTAAATATGAGCTTACTGAAATGTAAAACAGTCGCGAGCGAACGCGGGGGCGGCTTTTTCGCATCGCAGGCGCGCATAAACTGTCGACAAAACGGCGCTCGCGGATTCACTTTATGCTACGTTATGGCACGAGGCCGGAAATATGCGCTGAATATTTCGCCAGATTCGCCTCTTGGCGCCCCCGATCTTCCTCGCATTCGCTCGCACTGGTTAATATTCCAACCGCCACCCGCCCGCCGATTGTTTTTCCGATCGAGCAACCCCCGACTGGCTTTACGCCGCCGTGGAAATCCATGTTTGCTGCATATTTAATTAATTGTCACCGAATCCATTCGCCGGCAAACAAAGAAGAGCACCCTTTCGCCGCCCTCGTTAGGAACGCGTATAAATTGCGAAAATGAAATAATTTCTCAGCGCGGCCGGGAATCGATCTGCGGCAGAGCGGCAAATTTACGGCCGCCTCGGCTCGTTTCTCAAACGCAATGCGCCCGGATGGAGCCGGGGATGCGAACAAGCATCCGGACATTATCGATACTCGACAACGCTGCGCATTATCTATCAGGCTTTACGTGCAACCGGCACTCATATCTCGCGCAATCCTCTGGAGTAATATTCAACACATCACATCCGAAATCCGGAAACCGCGAGCGACGGATGCCACCCTGACGCAGTTTACTGCCGGGTGTGTTCCTGCCTTGCCTCCACGATGATTCCAACATGAGCTAACCATTGATATATCACTCAAATCCACTCTGGAACTCATCATGGGATAACAGAAAGAACCATTTTGGTAAGAAAGCAAGTCCCTTTTGGCATAATCGCCACCACTACCACAATTGCGATGGAACACATGCCAGCAACACATGTCTGCAACCCGACCAACAGGTGTTCTTCAATTCGCCCGCTTCTCGTTAGCGGACAGCCGCCACCACCCCCATCACCCTCACCCCCGTCGACAAAGACAGGAGGACCATATTTGTTCGTTTCCGTTTGCAGCTTGCTTTTTGGCCTGGCAATCAAATCCCAAAAAGTAATTCTACCAAATGGGTACTGGGGTGGTCCTTATCAGAAGAAATTTTAACTGATTTTTCACCAATTTACATGTAAGAATTGTCCACTCGAGCCTTGATTGGTGTGCGATCAAGTGGAGATGAACAAATTCGGTTATGACTATGACTGGTTGTTGGGGGGGGTGCGAAAACAAAAGGCATCCAATACGCAATAAAAATAAAAGTATGTGAGAAGGCCCCAAATGCAAAATTGCGAATATCTGGAACGGTGACCGGACGCCAGATTGGGGGATTGACCATAAACTTGACGGTAATATTTCCCTTGCGCACTTATTGACATGTGGAGTAAGTGTTGGGGCGGAAATTGCTCGTCTCCGTATTCTGCATTGTGGCGTATTGCAAATGAAGCTTTTTGTCACATGTCGGCATCTTTATTCGTCCGCTTCTGGTCATTTAATCGATCTGCGACTTTGCGCCAACTTTTCGCTTTCAATTTCATTTTCCTTCGAGTTATCGAAACCCAAGGAATTCAGGTGATCCTTATTTATTATCTCTACATGGTTGTAGCCTTGCTCGACATTGCTAAACTAGAATTTAAAGCGAAATGCATATCGAACTACAAGTTGATTCTCCTTGGTAACAGATTATAGAATTCGGTAAAGAATATCTAGTTCCTGCACGATTCGGAGACTGCAATTCGGCAGCTTCGATATGCAAGGCATTCGCCGGACAATAAAAGGCGACGAGATCGATGGGCAAGCAATATGAGTCAACCACATTGACGTACGAATGGCATTCGCGTTCACGTGGCAAATCGGAACCTCATACATCGGCAATTTCTTTAAGGCTCCCCTGAGAGCTCCCCGGCGGCAATCGCCTCCTCCTGCTGGATGACCCCGGGCCCCGATTGTGGATGTTATTCGGAAATGATACCTTATGTCCACCCCTGGTCACCTTCCTCTTCTGCATCTTGCGCTGCGTGCAGCTATCATTTATTTTATCAGCATTTCTCACATCCCCGCCACCATTTCGCCGCCGGCCGAGGGCGGATTTCAATTAATAAAAGCAAATAGACGCGCACGATGAAAGGGCCGTGCGCGTTTTAGGTTCGCCGAGGTGGCGGACAAGTGCGAAAGACAGCTGACCCACCCTCTCAATAATGCAAAAACGCGTCCGCGACAAAGTGTGACAATTATGGGAAGCGTACATATGACAATGGCAGCATCCCCCGCAGTCAGCGCAGACGTAATCCTTCTATATGCCGAAGCGCCGCACGCAATCATATTGAATTCGACGCTGCCACCCCAACGCAATCAGCCGCCCCCAGTCTTCTGCGCGTCGGCGATTTTAATATTTAGATTGGTTACACCTTTTATGCGTTGCGGAAATAATTTAGCAGCACATTGGGCGCAAGTGGCAGACGACTTGAACTCGCTCCCCCTCTCCCTCCATCTCTCGCCCTTGTGTTTGTTTTGAACACTTGTTCCCTTTGATGAGGCGTCGCGACATTCGGAGCACATATTCTGCAATTAATCTTGCAGCTGCAGGCTGGCAACTCCATCAAATATGAAGCAACCTCTTGGTCCATCAGCACTAACAGCCGGACATTAGGACAATGGCGGATAGGAGGATGCCGGCAATAAGTCAACAATTATCCGGTTCCCAAAGGAGACGTCCGAGTGGCCGAACCTTGAACCGGCAATCGATGACTGCCGACGAGCAAAAGGGGCTTAGTCAGTGGTTTCTCGGGCAGGTCCTCCATGCGCGGATAGCGCAATTAAATCTCCCTTTTATCGTTGATAGAAAATGCGCTTCCTCCTATTCGCTTGTACAACACGTCGCGCAATAAAAGCACGAGTATATGGCGACTGCGGTGGCGACTGCCAACCGCCCGCACGTCAACGACATTACCGACAGGGTGGCAAGCGGCGCCGGGTTCGGGTGGCGCGCGAACGCGAAATGAAACAAGCGGGAATTACCCAACTAGTGGCAACTAACAACTTTTTTGCCCGCCGAGCAGGCATTTTCTATAATACCGTCACGGGGGGGGTTGGAATGCTCACCCGCTGCTGCTGTACAAATCCCACCACCACGCGCGCAGAAAAGAAACGCGCAAAGAATTCGGCGATTGCTGCAAACTTTCGTCTCGCAGGGATTTCGGACCGGGGGTGGCAAATGGGGGATTGACGCGCTGCGAACAAGTTTCGCGAATAGCTAGGCAAACAGTTTCATTAATTACGATATCTCATTACGCAGCGAATCGATGGAAACGTTAGAAAACACTGATTGCAGACGCAACCCGTTATACACATGGCGGATACCGGAAAAGATGGAATTCCTGCTACAAACACTCGATATCGGCGGCAATTTAAATTAATTAAAAAAATTCGCGCGTCTTTTACTTCTTCGCTTGTTATTGTAATGCGTTGCGCGAAATTTAATTAATTCGGAAGCAATCCCCAGCTGATTTACGTCTGCACGGAGCTGAAAAAAATTGCCTGCATTTCCGATGGCGAGCTCTGAACAAAGACATAAAGTTGCTCAGGCTTATTAAAAGTTTGCGCGGCCATTATGCGTCTGCACCAATCACAAAGCGTGAGCATATCAGCGTATCAGACCGCTGATGCTTTGCTTGAAGACATCTTACATTAACATGCATTTGTCGGCCTATGGTGGTGCTAGAAGTTTATGCAAGTTGAAGCCAATCTCATGGTGTTTAATGTACGTTCTCGTACACTGACCACATTTGAATTTGTAAGCAGACACACAATGCAATTAATGAGCATAATAAATTGGGCGTAATTTGCACACATACGCTAAATTAAAAATGAATGCAAAGTGCGGATAATGCAAACGAAGCGTAGCCACCCCGCTGAGAAAACTCGAATTACAATGACACGGAATTGAAACACTTGCTGGATGATTTGCTCATCACGCGAGAACGCATCCCATTTCGTCCGCGAGACGCGAAGATTATCATCGTTAAAATGCCGCCGGCGCAGAGAGGGATGGCGGACGCGCAACGAAATTAACCCTCGACATGCCATATAATCAGCGCAATAAAAAGACGTCCTCCGGTCACGGCGCCCGTCAAAAGGCCACGAAGGCATTAAGCCAGCCGGCCGGGGGTCAACCGGGATACGGCGGACAATAGCATGGGTTACATTACGTCCGCACCACCCCCATCAGCGCTTGCTAGCTATTTCGCTTCCTCATGTTTCACCTTACATCGCTCGTTGGTAATTAGTTCGTAATTAGAGAATCTATGAACGTCCGAATGAAGAGACTGTTACTCCAAATGTTAATTTTAAGCAATAATTCCATCTGCTTCCATTAGGTTTCTGTTTCGAATTGAGATTACATCAAATGACCAACATGCAGCCGGAGATAAATCGGATTATCGGGCAAGACGGCGTAGAAAAGTATCGAAATTTACACGTGGCCGGCCGCTAAAGCCGGAGGAGTACAAAGCGAAAGTAAACAAGTGGAAAGACGCGAAGGGCAAAGCGGCTTACGAGCTGGAAAAAACTGGGCGAAATTGTGGCGGCAAAAGTGCTTATTGTTGGCGGGATTTGCAAATTTCCGCTAAGCTAACGGTCCGGCTACTCCTCTCCTTCTCTGCGTGCTTTGGTCTCTCTCCTTCGTCTACCGACGCCGGTGAATGATGAGGCAGCTGGGTTCAATCAACGAAGTGAACTATTGCCGGTGGTCAGTAAATACTAATTAGTGTAGCGCTCATTAAATTTGGAACGAGACATGGATGCATTAGGGACTATTAGTGCTCGAATCGAAGGCTGGAGATGCGAGCGGAGACACTCTGCGTACCAATGAGTTCGCTCGAATGGCCCTGGCTCGGACCAGAAGCGGCAGCAGGCAGGCACTTGATCTGCAAGCAAATTCAAGCCCAGCGCAACACCGGACAGTAGAGGTCAGAGGATGGCGTGAGTGGGATGTAATCAGTTCATTTGATTACACGACGCATTCGGAGATGTGGTAGTAGCCACCGCTGGGAACTGCAGGACTTGTCACCCATTTGTCTAGTAACGCTGCTCCTCGAAGGAAACCTCACTGATGACCACTTAATCACCACCAGGGATCATTATCATTATTTCCCTCCTCCTTATTAGGCCTAAGCTACTATTTCCTTGCTGCTCTCATCATTAGTTGTTCTCTCTGGTACGTAAGGACTCGTGCTTGTATCCGAAACTTATCCTCATTATTGTCGCCACCACTGGGCTCCTTGCTTTCCTCAGACGGTCGGCATCTTTGTGGATCAACGAATTGAGCCGTGTTGGATAATATTTGCCAAGGGTTGGCGGCTAGGGCGTAAAAATGCCCAGATCATAACTGAATGAGTTTACAAACATGCCGTCTTAACGCTGATCCCATTGTCCACGGACCGCCACGTCTTAGGGACAAGTGATCGGACCGTCTTCTTGACATAATACAGATATCTGTGTGCCGCGTTGCTAATACCCTCTAAAGTAGCTAAATCAACCTCTAAGTATGTCTACATAGCGATGAATGCCGCAGAACTTGTCCGAGGTTAGGTAGGTTTTCTGCAATATTGGAATAGGTTGAGGTTAATGCGTGAATAACGGGCCAAGACGCTGCCAGTCGACTTATTTCCAATTAAATGAACAATTAACTACCGCCATTCGGGCATTAATTGTATCTCGGGTAGATTAATGAAGTTCTCGACTCGTACGCACCATGGCAGTGCCCAATTCTGATCAGATCAGATCAAATCGCCGCACGTATATATATCCTCTTTGATTCCATCCGTGTCCGCCTCCCGTAATGCCAACTTTGAATATCTTGCAAGATTAGCCGTGTTGCATAAGTACTTCGAGCTAAGTTTACTGCTTACTCGAGCCAGGATAATGTTGCCTCAGCTGCAAATTGCAAATGTTTGCTTCGTTTGCTTCGATTTTAATTCACCATCTCTTCCTCACTAACAATAAAATTGCTTATTTCGGGCTATTCGATAGAAAGAAAGGAAAGCTCGCATGTAAATATACATGGTTCACGTCTGAAATCGTTTTTGGTTGCGGGCATGTTCAAGTCGACAAGTTAAACGCTGAATGATTGCTCCATTCATACGTCTCGGTTATTAGACGATTATTAAATAATGATTGGCGAGGCGGGTTGTGATATTTAAATTGTTCGCCGGCGTGCTGACATGACATCTGCCAGACGTGTGCGTCCGCCACTGATTAGTACTTATTAGCGGGGCGAAATGTTTGTAATCCATCCGCCATTATCATATCAGAATTAATCGGCCGCTCGGTGAATAAATTTAATGATACCCATCATGCGAATCGCTCTTGGAAGATGCTGCACATCGGGAGCATCTCCTCCAGCAGTCTGTAATTAATTAGGCATTGCAACCCTTTCGGTCTGAAGACAGCAGCCAGCATCTCAAAGCTAAGATTTCTTCTCCGCCTGAGTTTTCCGACGATTTCTCGTGTTTCGTTAACTTTCCGCGAATGCGTTCGACGTGCGAAACGAATTTCTTAATAAATCTGCCGTTTGCACATCGCGCAAATTGAAAATTGGAAAAGCGAGAGGAAAAGTAAGCGGAGGCCATTTCTTCGGATGTCCTCGATCGATTGGAAGATGGGTCGCGAAATGAGCAACAGCGATCCATCCAGAAGCATCATGTCGACGTCGTCTTGAGATTTCGCGTCGCCGGGGATTGTAGAGCAGAAATATGGGCAATAAAGTTGATGCATTCATCGATAAATGTGGAAAAAGAAAGCATTGCGCACATTTTCGCAGCGTCGCAGGCTTGCTCTTCGTCTCGCATGTTACTTTCAGTGTGTCGCCAGTAAATACTTTTCCTTTTTCTACGACCACCGATGCGAAATATGCATTCAGCCGTCCGCTGCCTGCCTGCCTTGTTTCTGCGCCCGATTCCGAACCGCTGTCAGGTCTTAATATGCAGCCGAGTCGACGAAATTTATCACCAGCGAATGAAGCCAACTAATTAGTGTGTAAACTGCACGCACAAGCAGACCTCATATTTATTGCGCACTCTTCGCGCCCGCTGAAACATTATATTGCTGATAATTCAACCCGTCCAAGCTATGCGATTAGGAAAATTATGCATTTCAATTGCAATTCATATCCTACAATCCGGAAAATGCTAGCAGTGAACAAGGACAAATTGATTGTAATCGGAGACGAGCCTTTGAACTGAATCGGTCGTCCCTGTTCAGGGCTTTAGCTCATAGCGAAGAAGATCCAAGTGCGCCTGTTCAAACATCTTGCGAGTTATTATTGAATCGTGAAACGCGTGAAACGCGATACCCGAAGCCACCCGGAGGAAGTAACAAATGATGATGATGATGATCGTGAAACAGCCTGACTCATTTGTTAGCCATCGTTAATTTAATTATAGCATCAATAAGTGTTGGCAATAAGTGCGTCGTTTTCCATGCGGTGCCGACAACTGCTGCGCATTCATAGTTTATTGTAAACGGCCATAATTTTGCGCGCCAGCCGCATTCACCTGAAGCAGCATTGCGAATAGGTAGATTAAGTGATAACCTCAATAGGAACTCAAGAAGACACCATTATTCGCTGCGAGCGCGCGTGTTTTCTCTAATTCCATTTACAATTATCAAATGTATTCGCAAATAAATCATCATAAGACATAAGACATAATTCAACTCTTAAATGATCGAAATAAGCCAATTTTGAGCAAATATATTTGGTCTCAATATCATTACGAAAAAAGAAAATTGAATTAGGAACTCATAATAAAGAAAATGATGAAGATACGAAACCCAACTAGGAGAGGTCTAAAAAAGTAGCCTATGGCAATTATACTGAAACAATATTATGTGCAACATGGGGATTAATTATCCCCTTGGTGCAAGACCTATGTTGTAATCATCATAAGCCAGAATTAATAACGTTAGAGATAAGTTGTAGGTTAAGACATAATTCAACTCTTAAATAATCGAAATAATCCAATTTTAAGCAAATATCTTTGGTCGTATTATCATTGCGAAGAAAGAAAGTTGAATTAGGAGCTGATAATGAAGAAAATGATGAATATACGAAACCCAACGAGGAAAGGCCTAAAAAAGTAGCCTATGGCAATTATACTGAATCAATATTATGTGCAACATGGGGATTAGTTATCCCCTTGGTGCATGACCTATGTTGTAATCATCATAAACCAGAATTAATAATGTTAGAGATAAGTTGTAGGTTATGACATAATTAAAACCATAAATGATCGAAAAATGCCAATTTTCTAAGAAACTATACGAAATGGCAATAATTTAAGCAAATATATTTGGTCTCAATATCACTACGAAAAAAGAAAGTTGAAGTAGGAGCTGATAATGAAGAAAATGATGAAGATACGAAACCCAACGAAGAGAGGTCTAAAAAAGTAGCCTATGGCAATTATACTGAAACAATATTATGTGTAACATGGGGATTAATTATCCCCTTGGTGCATGACCTATGTTGTAATCATCATAAGCCAGAATTAATAACGTTAGAGATAAGTTGTAGGCTAAGACATAATTCAACTCTTAAATAATCGAAATAATCCAATTTTGAGCAAATATCTTTGGTCGTATTATCATTGCGAAGAAAGTTGAATTAGGAGCTGCTAATGAAGAAAATGATGAATATACGAAACCCAACTAGGAGAGGTCTAAAAAAGTAGCCTATGGCAATTATACTGAAACAATATTATGTGCAACATGGGGATTAGTTATCCCCTTGGTGCATAACCTACGTTGTAATGATCATAAGCCAGAATTAATAACGTTAGAGATAAGTTGTAGGTTAAGACATAATTCAAGTCTTAAATGATCGAACAATGCCAATTTTGAGCAAATATCTTTGGTCGTAATGTAATTTCGAAGAAAGAAACTTGAATTAGGAGCTGATAATGAAGAAAATGATGAAAATACGAAACCTTACGAGGAGAAGTCTGAAAAGGCGTTCTATGGCAATTATACTGAAACAATATTATGTGCAACACGGGGATTAATTATCCCCTTGGTGCATGACGTATGTTGTAAGAGGGCTGCGCAGCATCCCGCGCTGCAACTTGTGCGAGCACTCGTTACACTTGTCGGATGAGCATCGAAGGTGGTGTGAGAGTGCATTGCTTATTATTACTGCACTGCTGGGTGCAACTTGGCGAGACGTCTGTCTATATTCCGGAAATTAATTGCAGCAAATCCGGTTACAGATGTAGCGAAACCGAAGCGAGCGAACGCCTGATGGATATGATTACAATTTGTGCGATGGCTTTCCGCACGCTTCGCCGCCACATTCGCCATAATTCCGCAGCTAATTAAACGTAAGCTTAAGCTAACGAAGAATCGCAGTGTAATCCGCAGGCTTCTGAAATTACGCGAAAAGAAAGCGCACTCATGTTGAATTCGAGCTAATCTGAAACTTTTACAATCAACAATCAACGTTATTGTTGTCACAGGAAAGTAGGCAATCACTAGATAAATTCTAATTGAAACAGAATCACTGCAAAAGCCTTCGATAGATGGTATTTTCATTCTACTTAAAACTATCGCGTTTAGAATTAGATCGCAATTATGAAGGCACGAGCAATACGAACGGCGAATTTCCTTCATTTCTCGTTATTTCCACGTATCAAGGAAGTCCTAAATGGATTCGTACACGGATTTCAAGAACACTATCAAATAAAAGGCTTTTCATGTTCTGGTCTTCATTTCGCGCAATTTTAAATGTCATTTTTATGCGGGTTTCCATCAATTTATCGCGACTGACACACACTTCACGATTGTTACTCTTTAATTAACGGAAGAAAAGACTTTTCTCATTTCCACTTTATTTAGAGAAGAAAATGCTAGCAGAGGTCAAAAATGACGAAAATTTCTTGAAAATTCCCGTAGAATTTGTTGCAATTTCAAGCAGATTTTGCGGGATGAAGAATGGCGACGAAACAATGGACTGGCCGGCAATGTATCTCGGCTGCATTTGCGTGGATGCTGGGAAGGATGCTGGCATCCGAAGATGACGCAGCGCTCGACTTGAAATAATGCTCAGGCGAAGCAATAAACCTGTCACGCGGTCGGCTATCAGGGCACGCAAGACAAAACGTCGAACGTCGGGAAAATATGGTCCTTGAGGACCATCGTCCTGGGCAAACCGCAACAGATGACGAAATCGTAAATGTTGGAGTTTAAAACAAATGTAAATTTCTGCACATTTCTCTGCTCCTCGCTGCTCTTACGTGCAAACGCAATAAATAAGTGCATTTCGTGCGTGCACCTGCAGGCATTAAATAAAATTAAGTAAAAGAGTTGCGCGTGTAGTCGCGAAACAATGGCGGACGAACGTGAATTTCATGTGATCATAACCTATAAGTTCAGAGGAAGACATTTACTTTTCATTTATTATGCAACCATTTCTCACACGGTTTATGCGACAATCGCCAAATTGCCAAGGAGCTTCTTAGCGTATGACTTCCTGTTGGAGGACGGCGGCCAGCAAGGCAATCACAGGTGGTCCGAGCAATGCGAAGACGTTAATTAAACATTGTTTATGTGGGCGCTGCCCCTTTGTCCTTTGAGCTACAGTCGCTAAATGCTCCGATTATTAGCAAATGTGTAGGAATAGGACAAGATGGAGATGAGAATGTAGATGGAAGGATGTTGGCGATAAATTATGGCCAACATCGAATGGTCATTAATGCCGTGATTGTGCGCTGGAAATCGAATGCCATTGTGCGTACCATTTTCGTTCGTTGTTTCATATAGCTTCAAACATCATCGCGGAGAGATGAAGACATGTTGAGAAAGGAGCCCTTAAAAGGGCCGCTTTCTTTGCCGCCCTTTCGCCGAAGTTTTTAATTGTCTTCCTATCATGTGTGGGCACTTTTCTCATCGACAATTTTATGATACAGAGAACTTTTGGATTCAGACTCTTGAACTCTTGATTACAGTTTCCTGCTAAGTGATTGATTGTGATGAATTTCGTGACGAGGACAATCATTAAATTTATAGACTGATCTATGCCCTCCTTTAGAATATTGCATATGTCTTCATCGTTAGGATAACGATATTTAGCCTTAGCCCAGAATTGAAAAAAGATTTATTTGTTGTCTCGAATAGCATGAAACAAAATTACATAAATTACAATTTTAATTGTAATTAAACGGTATTTAATTGACGTGTTATTCTCCAATTGAATTAAAAGTGTTGAAATAAGCAACAAGTAGCATTTTCTGATGGGTGTTGGCAAGAATATTCCATGCTTGTTGCACATAACCTAAGGAGTTAAGTTCGTTTGAACTTTGAAATCGCCAACCGCACCAAATTTGCGCCTGAAATTCACACAATTTGTGCCAGCAGGGTGGGAGACTGGGGCGAAAAGCGGGCATACGAAGACACTTAACTCTATGGCGGCCTTTAGTAATGCAACTTGCGAAAAAGGCAACAATGCACATTGTGAGAATTACAGGTGATGGTGCTTGGTTTATGGCGGCAATAAAACGCAGTTATGATGCGCCAAAAATGGGGTAACACGAGCAGGACATTAGCTCTGATTGTGAAGCGATGAGGAATGAGGTAGAATCAGGTAGTTGGAGCATGAACTCGCCAGGAGACGTTGCCAAACGTCGGCTAGAAAGTGTTAATGATTGATGACACATCTTTGCATTTTCTTCAAATTGTTGCACGCAATTGTTACACTCAGCTGCAACCCTCATTGACGGCATATTTATGACGGATTTAAGTAGTCATGGATGCATGGGAAGTGACCGGATTAAACGGGAAAACGTTGAAATGCGGAACGCCTCATTGAGGCGTTGCGATGACGATTTAATAGCCATCAGACATAAGCCACGAATTTATTTATACCCCCATATCATGACTAGGGCCCGCATTTGATTCTACGCCAATAAGCTAGACGACCTGGACAGCAAAGACTGTGGTCCTCAGATTTGAACATGCTCATGAACCCCATCGTTTCGAATGTCTTCATACCCACACTCTTATTCCACATCAAATGCTGCCGCATTAATAAATAGTTACTGCATGCATCCCAGGTCAAGTCGTGGTCGCTTCGACACTTGCCCACGAGGCGAATGGTGAATGTTAATGCGTCTTAAGTACCATCGGCGGCGAAGCTGGTGGCGACAAAATGAGAAAGATTCATATATGTTTATTAGATTCGGACCGCAATAAATTACGATTGATTAGGATTTCTACGTGTGATTAGCATCTGACGATTGTCCCCGAAATGGCTCGTAAATAATGGGGCCCTTACCTCTACCTGGGCGTTCGGTCTGCGCGCTGCCCATCCGGATATCGACGCCAGTCGGGCGACCGACTTTGGGGCGGAAAGCTAAATCAAACACCAGCCGATTCTCGTCTCGGTCGAACGGTAGTCCTCGAATGGCGTCCGGGACTAATTTGATAAGAAATATGTCCCCAAACAGAGCAGCGTGCGATGGGCGAAATGAAAATTTAATGAGATCGGCACGTTTGAGTGCGCCTCTCATTCTTCTTCACCCGGTGCGCCGATGTGGTTTGCATATTAAACCAACACGCTGTCATAATACTGTTTGCCCACGCATCCGGAAGCAATAAATTGAGCGATTCGACGCAAAACCGAATCGTCTTTATTGCTGCGACGTGCTCGCATTGTCCTCGGGCTAATCATCGACAAATCGACGATTTCGGCAATTAGCCGCACGCCAGCTGTATGCAAATGCCCCGATGCGAACAAAGCGCGCCCTGCGAGCGCAGAATAAATCAGCACGTGGCGATACCGGCGCTCCTCGTCCATCCCGGCGACGATGTCCACGCCGAGGACGCGCCTCGCGTCTAATTGGATGCGGCGCGCTGATATTGCTTAGATTTACGCGGAGGCGCAGCACGGAAAACTGGATTTTCAGGCGGCGTGAGTTGTGGGGCGGTTTCAAACATGTCCACCGGTCCACCGCTTCCATTTGCGGCCTCCTCGGCCACGATATAAATATGTCAACTCTTTGCCTCGGCCGCTCTTCCAATTATTTCAGCCTTTTTGTATCGATCCGCCGTTGATCTCTGCCTCCCATATCCTCCTCTGCTCCACTCTCTCTTCCTCCAGATCACAATATGATGACGCCATATGATTCCATGATATAATCCCATATGACAAAATCACAAATTAGGCTTTTTAAATTAAATCTAATTTCTCGATATAAAAGACGTTCTTAGTTGCATATTTAACGAATGAGTGTGAACTTTCTTTAAGTTTATATTATTTTCTTCAATACAACAAAAGAAAAATATTGCAAAAAACCCAAGTTGAAATGATCACTGCTTCAAATGATTTTGCATTCACAAATATTTCCTATAATATAATATATTATCAGTAACCTATTACGAAAAAGATTTAATGTTGAAGCATTAAAAAATATTAATAAAGGTGACTGATGCTACGTAAAAAATTCATTCGCTCATTGACATTATAGTCTTGAACAATGTTTGAAATACGTTGTTTCAACCTAACATTTTAAGGACGGCCAGGGATTCGCTGACCAGCTGCATGTTGTAAATATATTGTGTGTTGAAAGGACAATTCCTTCACGATTCTATCTAGAAATGTCCAAACAGTTGGATGAGAGCATTAGAAAAGTGATTGCAATATATTCGGCTGCAGAGTGCTTATGGTTTCAAGTTGAATACTGAATAATGGGTCAGTGTCTTCATAAAAACTTATTTTATTTTAGGCAAATGGTTTTTTTTTGATTGATTTTGTCTCAATGTGATTTTGGCACATGTTAATTTGTCTTTATGTGATTTTCTCCATGTGATTCCTCTATTAGCTAACATCTATTGGTTAAACTGGTCTTTAAGCGTTCTTTTCTTCCTGAAATAATCGAGTATAGTCATTGTTGATTCAGGTTGCGATATTCTGGCGAGGAGCGTCTCAATCGCGTCTTCTTCTCATTGAGAGTCGCGAGATGGTGGTGGGCAATAGAGGAATGTGAGGCATGTGAATTGATTGAACATCGAGTCGGTGCGGAACAAAGGCGGATGCTGTCGCTGATAATTTACGTCCGCGTCCATCGCGGCATTGTTTCAGCGCGCCTGCGCATTCCGGGATCGCATTCATATTTCGATAACAATATCGGGCATGTCAGCTCTCTGCGCATTCCTCATCATGAGCGGACTTGTCGCGGGATGGCGGGATGGCCGAAGCGCGATGGTGGGGGTAGCGGCGGCGGCGGCGGCCAGGTAAGTGCACCAGGTGTGCGCTCGCGAGAGGCGGGACCTGGGGCCGCGCCGGGCATCACATGGTGGGCTCGCGGTCGCTGCCGCTGCCGTCGACCCGTCAGTCATTCACTCACCGCCGCTCTGTTACAACGGACAGCCGCCCACGCATCATCATCAGCAGCAGTAGCAGTAGCGGAGGCGGCGGCGGCGGCACCGGCGGCGGTCTGCCACCGAGTGCAAGGCAGGTCGGCAGCGGCGCGACGCCGAGCGCAGCCGATGAGGGTAGCGGCGACGCAGCCCGCCCCGGAACAACCACCACGACGCCGCGACGACGACGCCGCCGGCCCCCACCACGGCGCGCGGCGGCGGCGCCGGCAGACAGCATCCCGGCGCCGAGCGGCTCACACCGTCACCTGCAGCCAATCGTCGCCGTCGAGATGAGCGCTCCATCATAACGCGCGACGTCGCGACGCTGCCAGCTGCAATTCGCCACGCAGCGGACGCTGGCGGCGGCGGCGGCGGCGGCCACCACGACGCCACCACCACCACCACCACCACCACCGCCGGCACCAGCAGCAGCATGTGCACCTAGTGCGGGACGCACGCATGGAAACCCTTCGTCGGAGACGGATCGGATACGCTCTGGACATCCGCAGCGTGCGTGGGGTTGTTCGCTGAGAGTTTTGTTGCTGGTGGTGGCACCGGCCAGCGACGGACAGTGTGCGGAAATGTCGCGACGGAAGCAAGCCAGACCCAGTAAACTGCAAGAGGATGAATCGCCAGTGGGGGCTGGAGACGCCGCCGCCGGTGGTAAGTTCGCCGCCTGCGCCCCGGAAACGCGACTAAGAATAGCGCGCCAAAGTTGAAATTCGACGGCCATTAAGACCATGTTCAAGTCCATCACCACTATCTACCATTTATTTATAGTGCGATTTGACGAAGATGTCAGGGTTAAACACCGCGCATTTTTGCGCGTCTATTTTGTTTATTTGCGCATTATTCGAAATCAAGAAATTGCTCAACTGATTTCAAATTGGAAATTCCGCGTGGAATTTGTCGCAGAAATTTCAGTTTAAACTTGAAAATTTTCATTTTATCGCTCGAAAAATGCTTGGCAAATTTCACGATTAGAAATGCAAGCAAAAATCGATCGGGGAACGATGGGCGGACGTGGAATTAAGGGTTGCCGCGCCGCGTATTATTAATCAGCGCGACGCCATTTTGATCGCCGCCTCCGAGCGCCCAGGGCACGTATCATAATCTCATTAGACGGGTGTCAGTTAGGCGCAGCCATGCATGCGCAAATAGCGGGGTTAAAACGGCCTGTAAAAGGGGTTAAACTGGGCCGGCCCGATCAAAGATTGTGCGACCCTTCCAGCGGTTGCCAAACCGACGCAAGCATCCCCGTGAGAGATTCAATTTTGAGTTTGCAATGGCGTACGCCACCCCTAATTCACGCATAATTTCCGTTAATTCATCCGCTTTTTCATCTGCATCGCTCGCATTGTTGAGCAGACTTGTTGCGCAATGTTGGCAAATATCTTCCGCCAGGCGTCTCGAATCGCAGACGAAGGAAATCGCGTTGCGGCTCGCCACCCAGCAACCCTGGCAATTTGCACGCTTTTCACTTTTGACCTGCCATGCCGCCACGCTTTGCATTTGTCGCATTTGCGCAAGCGTCCAGGTAGACGTTGATGCCAGCAGGTGGCGCCTGGCGCCAGGAGAAAGTCGAATCGTTGGGCGACGTGGCGGAGCCAAATGGGACATCGCTGGCGTCTTCGCATTTGCATGTTGATGGCGTTATCAATCGGCGTTTTGTTGCGTTTTGCATTTGCCGCCGATAAGCGGAGCGCGTCGGCGTTTAATGCGCCGCCTATCGGCCGCGTCCCTGCACCACAATTGCGCACATCCGCCCCATATTTTTTTTTTCGACTGCAATTGCTGCGCTATTATGCAATCGCTTCGATATCATTGCCATTCAAACATCTACGTCGACATTAATGGCCGGCTGGGACGTGCGCCTGCGCCGACAATTTCGCTAATGCATGCAACACGCCTCACATCAATCTCTCCGGCGGCCGGTAGCCGAACGCTGTAAATCTCTTCGCGGCAAGAGCAAGGTTAAAATGTTTACAGTGCGCGGCGAGCATCTAAACATTGCGAATAATTAGCGGGCTAAATCCGGCCGCGACGCGACTGCCCAATCAATCGCACGTGCAACGTGTAGTGACATCTCGCGCGCTGCGCCGCAATTAATTGTCGCGCCGGCGGCGGTTTTGAACCGGCCGACGGGGGGGTGAATTAATAACGCCGCCGATGCGATCGCTTATCGGGATGAACATGATGTCGCTGTAATTTGTTTGCCGCGCGACGACAACGACAACCCTTTCACGAGATGCGTATCTCGTGCGTGCATTATTAATGCGGCGACGTTGCCAAATGGCCGGATGATCGAAATTGTCTGCGATGGGTGACGCGTCGCGACGCACAATGGGGACGCTGATTAGAGGCGAACGCCTCCGCATTCCGATGCCTTTCACAGGGATATTTTTACCGGAAAATGTCGGTGCGCGCATTCTGCCGCTAAAAATACATCGAATTAAGAGATTTCGTGCAACCATGTCGAGTACAAATCCCTCTCTAACCTCGATGCAATAGGGAATATCGATAAGATGCGGAATGTTTTCTTCATCTTCGATTAATTTGATGCGCATCTGCCGTGGACGGCAATGACTAATTGCGGCATGCGAAATGTCATCAGGAGGCGCGAAGAATGTACAAATGATGATGCGCATGCGTTTAAGACGCATCTGCAGAAGGATGATTTACGGCGCGCGTCTCGCTGGGTGAATGGACATTTATTCAAATGCGATGCGCGTGCGCCGCACACAATTACTCATTGAATTATGACAATTTCTCAGCACCCTGACAAATCTCGCTCCAGCCGGGATTCGCGCCAGCTTTAATTGAAATCGATTTTTAATTGCAATCAGCGTGCGTGTTATGTGTTTATCTGATCCGAGCGCTCAATGAAAGCTTCGCATATGCACGCAGCTGATTGATATCTGCGTTAAAAGCTTCTTCGTCCGATTCTCGAGCCAAATTGTCGTGTTGCGAATCCATTCGATTCATATTCGCATTTGAATATTGCACCACGTGCAATCAGCCCACCAGGTTAACGATAATTGATGCTTTAAACATCTTTATAAACTGCTACGAATGGCCTGATTATCCAAAGACCGCCAGCTTCAATTGCGTTTTGCTCATTTGCCGCTCATTTCTCATCCGCTCCAATCCGCAATTATTGAAATGTAGTTTTGCAACGTTTTTGCACAAAACTAACCGTTTGTTCGCTACTCCTTATCGTTAGATCTTGAGCATTGTGTCGTGAGGATGCACGTTTTGTCATCACGGATCTAATCACCCCCTTTGCTGGTGCTGCCCTCTGTCGGCATAAAAATGCGATTTTATTGTAATGTTTTGTACGACAACTTAATATGGCTGGCGCACAATGCCAGCGCACAGATAATGTAAACAATATGACAAGCAGCTAATTCGGCGTGACAGTAGGGACTGGGGTGGTGGGGGGGGGGGGGGGGCCGGGACACCGGGCTTGGGGCGAATCCGGGGATTTCAGGGCCGGCCGGATTCGAATACGCTGCGACATGTGCGCCACCTCTCTGCATTTGAATTAAATTCGCATCAATGCGAGTGCGAATTGCCGCAATACGGGCGCTCACCTGCGCGCACGCGCAAACAGGCGTCACGTGACGGCTTGTTCGCGCCATTATCGGACACGTGGCAGACGCGCACGCAGCGCCGCGACGCCGGTCATAATTAATAAGAGCGTCCATCCACCATGGCCTCGGGCGTCATTAACCACCCCGATTATCTCCTTGTCGGCGTGCTGGACTCATTACCTTCCACCTAATTAGCCAGCATCCACATTGTCCGCAAAACGCGTGCGCGAAAACATCAATTAGGGTGTCGCCTAATTGATAAATGAATTCATTAAAATTGGTAGGAAATTCGCTAATGGCGCCCCTGCAGCAAACGCGCTCGTTTGGAAAATTGGCGAAAATCGCCTCCGTTTGATTGGATTAAAACGCGTTCGCACATGAAGCGCCCCCCACCTGAAGGGCGGCAAAATTGCGTGTAATTAAATTCAGTTTTGCGCGCATTTCAGCGCTCGATTAAATGATTACCGAAAGGGATGAAAGCGACGCCTAATTGCCAGAGACAACCCAACTGTGCGATTCAATCGTCTTCATTATATTTGTCGGAAAGTGTAATTTGTATGCGTAATTGACGAGAAATCTGCATGCGAATTTGATTATCATTTTTTTGTGAGAAAGCCAAAGCGAACAACAACAACAATGAGCATTTTTTGGCGCGTATCAACGACGCCACCATGTTCTACGTTTTATTGTCATGTTAAACGTCCGCTGGCCGACGTTTTATTATGAGAAATTTGGTGCCGAAGACGTTGGCGTACAATAAAAGTGTGCCGGCGATATCCGGGCGTAATTAACAGACACGAAAATTAAATTTTACAACTAATTTAATAATATTGCGTTTACTCGATTCCCGAAATCGTCGCTTTGATCTCTTGCGTCGGCGGCGTCATCTCGCTGGCAATTAAATGTAATGCGCATGCGTGCAGACGTCGCGTAAGCCGTTTAAATGAAGCCACTCGATTGCACTCGCCGTCAATGGCAATTCGTGCTTCATCCGCATTCTTTCGTCGTCGGCATCGATTTCGCAATGTTTGGACGGGCATTGCGCGCCTCCGTGGACAATTTCGGGACAATCTCGTCCCACAATATCGTCGCTTGTCAGCGGCGTACTTGTACAAATACCCTTTACACAATTCATCCAGCCCATTCATCGGCGGACAATTCGAGTACATTTGATATTTTGTCGTTTTGTCATCGACGGAGCCATTGTTCGGCATTCAATCGCATCGGCAAAGAAGACACCGCCACGAATTGCACGAGACGGCAACGTCGCAGAGATTATCTAGCAGGCAGCTAGGCTAGAGAAGAGACCAACTTCCTTCCAGCTAAGAGCTGGCACATGCGACGCCAAGGAATCCCATTTTGCTATCAATCTGCTCGCATTCATCGCCGATGAGCTGTGATTTAAATAGTGCCCCAATTGTGCGTTATGATGAAAGTCGAACTCCCCGAGAATGGGGACACTTGACCTCGTTGTCCTGCTGCGAATGCCAGACATGGCAATAACACGCATATTGTTGCCCACAGCTCAATCGCTTCCAGCCCATTTGCTTGCCAGCGCATCCCTCCTGCTTATCAAAACAGTATTGTGTACAGTTGGCTCTTGAAGGGTTTCATCTGCTTCGGGAAATTAAAAACGCACACAAACCAATGACAAATTCTCCGACTGCCTTCTCCAGTCTCCTTCTCATTGTATCAATCTTATTAGAATCCAAGAGCAGAAGGGGTGGAATAGCATTACCCAAAATTTGCCCAAAAGGAAATATGAATATAAAGTAGCAAAAAGAAGTAGAGAAATAGCAAGATGGAAGACAGAACTTGAGCAGATTCCGCAAAACTAAGCTATAAAATGTTCCAGTGAAGATTGCTGTAACAGCGTCATAAAAATAGACACAAATGTTACAAGAAAACAGAAACGAGAAAGAATTAGAGTTCTAAGTAAATGACTTCCACGGCGCAATTGAATGCTTTGACCAAAAGCGCAAAGTGGCTGTAATTAGATCATTTTACGAGCCTCTCACTGCTAATTTTTGCATGATTCTTGTAACTTCTTGGAGCATTTCGTCTGTTTTCTTAGTTGTAATCTTAGAAACAATACAATGAATATGGAGAAACATGTACAATAGTCAAGGAGATAAGGGTCATCTCTAGTCCAAGACGAGCCTACTCAGGGTCCTCACAGGGCTGTACACAGGTCACCTGATCAAACACCTCTGCAGGATCGGTCTGGCACCTAGTGCTCTATAGCGAGTCTATCCCTATGGCCCTGATCAGAAACAGAATTTTGGACGCGGAAATTCTAACTATAAGGCATCTGATCTACCAATGTCATCTGGTCTGAGGTGTAGAATCGGTCCTCTAAGTGAGGAGCTCTCACTCTCACATAAAAAACATGTACAACAGATTGTTCATCGGGCTATTCGTTAGCAAGCAGGCAAACAAACAAATTTCGTTGACGGTTATGATTCCAATATGGACGTTTTGGATGAGTGCGTCCATTCATTGCGCGCAATTTTCCAACAAGAAAACGCACATGTGCGTCCAGAATGGGGCACAAATGGCACTTGCATTCGTCCCGAAAACATGAAATGTAATAAACTAAAACGGGTTGTAAAGATCATGCTCGCATATGTTGTTTTGAAGTCAAGATCATATTGGTTCGATATGAATTACATTATTTTTGTAATTGTACGCGATTTTCAACCCCGATTCTGGTGCAGATGTGAAGACGTCTCTCTGAATAATTTGTCATATTTAATGCGAACTTGCTGTACTTTCATTATCAACGCCGGTCTTGGAATTGAAGAGCAAATAGCAATTTGCAGGTTGTGTAAATGTTAAAGAAACATATCATTCAATCTTATCTTGAATATGCTTTTTAATAGCGTAATTGTATGCTACGTATTCACAGTACACATAAATATGAAAGCAAATAATTGCAGCATTTAATTATATCCCACATATTTAACGCTGCGACACGGCGATAATGTTATATTATTAATGTCTCACATGTCATTTCCATCTTTAATTTCAAACTGCAATCGATTGCAAATGAGCGAATTGCTAACACGAGATTATGCTGTAAATGTTTCACATGACACGAACAATCCGCCATGTTTTCTACTTTCTTCACCAATTACGACTCTCCAATTGTGTTTTGTGTACAAGAATAACACGAAATTTCTGCTTAAAACGTATGAAATTCGTATTTCTAAATTCGCAGACATTTTGTGACCTTTTTCTGGACGAATTTTTATAAAGCATTCTTGAACACAACTTCTTAAAAATAACTATTTTTCATAGCTTTTACGACTAGGGGATGCATCCAACTAATATCCACGTTTTCCAAGCATTTTTGAGAATAGATAAAATAGTGTTTAGTGTAATTAAGATGGAGCACCTCGAAGAAACGCTTGATAATTATGCCCCATCTAAATTTCAAATTGTTACAGAAAATTAAACAAATTTTCGATAAAACCATAAGAAATTCATGTTTCTCATCTAGCAGACATCTTGTGTGGTATTTTAGTCATTCTATTGAGCGGATGGATAATTATCAAGCATTCTTGAAGACAACTTATAATGGAAAACATTTTTCTATAGCTTTTACGCCATTTTAGAGACTCGTATTGGATCCATGCAACTAATATCGACATTGCCAAGGATTTTAGTGGATTCATAAAATGCTGCTTAGTTTAATTAAGATGGAGCACCTCAATGAAACGCTTGATAATTATGCACTTCTTAATATTTAAAGTTATTCTCAGTTGTGATTACAAACACAAAAAAACAGAAATTCCCGGTAAAACCATAAGAAATTCATCTTTCTTAACAAGAAGACATCATGTGAAGAGTTTGTCATTCTATTGAGGGGGTGAATAATTATCAGACTCTTAAGGCATTTTTGTGATTCGTAGGAGATTTATCCGATTTCTTAAAACCGAAATTTCAGATGAAAACAACGTATTTGCCAACTGGTAAACATCTTCCGAGTAATCTCTTTCAATGGCACAATGGGACACTGTCAAAGGCTTTCGCAAATTGACGCATCCTCCATTGAATCCACGCTTCTCTGTTGCGCGTCGTTTACAATCTTATACGATATGCCCATTACTTCTTTGAACGTCGCGATGCGAAGGAGCAAACCGCCAAAAACCGTCCTCGAAACAAGATTTCGCGTTCCGTTCGTTTGCGTTGTTGCTGCCATCATCGACATTCGGCTGCTGCTGCTGCAAACGCCTTGGAAGATGTTATCAGTAACGTGTGTGGGTTATTTTTGAGGCTGCATAAATCGTCGGTGGCTCTAATTAATGCCGGTCAACACTGCAAACTGTGGCGCGTTCTCTAGAGGACAAACGGTCCAGCGATCGAACATCTCCAAGATTTAAATTTATAAAGAGCACCTTCTTCGTCCTCCATCTAATGAACAGGACCTCGAATCGTAAGTTGCATTGTAATGATAGGTCAACATTTGTATTCCCGCTTCATCTCTAGGAAAAGTGCTCACTGCAAAATGATTCAAATGATTAGGTTGGTCGCTTCTGGGCCAAGGCGCAATGTGGGGAATACCCGAAGAGTTTCGTTATAATTCCGGTGGATCGATGCCGACCATATGGGCGATTCTCAATTAATTATCGCTGCATTACTTTGCGCATGCAAACGTGCTTAAATCGCTTGAGCCGTTATCTCACGCGTAGATCTTAACATCATTCATTCGTCTTGTCGATTTATTGACCTTGCTTAAGTGCAAAATAATGCAAAACTACCTTCTTGCTTCGTTTTGCACGCAATTGATTTCTCATTTTTCAATTTGATTGAATGCGGAGCGAAGATCGTCCACTAAGTTGTTTCGCAGTGTTTCTCAAACTCATTTAACTTACTGCACCCCAAAGCCAAAAAACTACAATTCAAAGCACAGGCAATACTCGTGAATTTCTCTAGCTTCGCATTTCTGTGTTTTTATCCAAAATTTATCAAAGATCGATCATGCATTGATGAGCATTTGTAGCGTGTTCGACTTTTCAGTATCAGAATTATCCAGAAATGAGTTATTGCGTTTTATGACCCGCCAAATACTGCCTTGATACTTTGTATCAAGAATTGCGTAGAATTCCCCAAAAGCTATTTAAATTAGGTTATATATGGTTTCCTTGAAACTCTCTTCTCTATTGCTCTTTTATGGCACCTTGATTGGTACCGCAGTGAGTCGATGCAATTTTGATTTTCACCCTGGGATGATGCTACAGGGTGCTGCGACATTCGCTTTGGGAAACTGTGCTCTAACCTACAGTTTGCAAGTCAATTAAGATGGCCGAAAGCGAAGATGCGTCAACACGTAATTCGCCGCGAATGCGATAAATTTGCTCGTCGTTTGATCGAGTCAAAGAATGTCTTCGTTTTTGTTGCAATTCCTTCGCCGCCGCCGAGCTATAATTAAACAGGAGGCCGAGTCGCCGCCTTCTTTCGCTAATCCGCTTCATTCGCGAATGACTGATACGCGATCCGCGATACAAAGCGGCGCGTTCTTCGTCGTCGGCGGCGGCCTCGAGTACAAGATTAGCCATCCAGATTGATGAATGAAGCAATTCGCGCTAAACTTGCAAACACGCCATTTCAGTCGCACTTTTAATCCCAGGACGGATGCTAGCGACTTTGAGGACCTTTCTTACAGCTCGTCCCTTCATAGGGAACGAACACGGACGGGGAATACCCGACGTTCATTTATTGCAGTTTTTCCCAAGTTGATTTAGGTTGGTCGTCACTGGTCTGAGTGTTGTAATGTATAGGGGAAAATGTTCAGACACGACGGGCTATAATACTTAAAGGCTTATTCACTTTCGTGTACATTTAGTAGGGTACTCGCGTACTTCATATTTACTTGTACTTCCGCGCTAGGACTACTAGGACTATACGGTGGCTAACAATGCCTGGCTGTAACTCTCTAGCAACTCTTATACAGCCTTCAGTCACCTGCTTATATATTTCCCGATGACCTACTTACATACAGCTTACTTACATAATTGCTTATCTATTACATATTATAGTTACTTAATGTATTTATACGTTACTTAATGTATACTTATTGCCTAGCGTCTTACACTATAATTATTACATGTTACTTATTACACCACAGTGTAAATGAATTTGCCTCAAAAGGGGGCGGTATGTCAACAAAGTTTGGAAACTACTGATTTAGTGGATAAAGTCCACCAGGATTCTCCCTGTGGTTATCCGCTGTTAAGTCAGGGATAGGCTGGGCTTTCCATGAGTGACCTAAAGTTAAGGTCAACTATTAATTCAATTGGAATAAGATTGCACACTGGCGACAGTGGAATCGAATGGAAATTGCATGCAATTGCAACCTCAGCTGCAACTGTGTTGGCCCAGAATGGCCGCGACTGGCTGCCATAACAATATAATGGCCATAAACATAACCATAAAATAATAGCGAGCATATCGAGATAATGGCAATTCGCACGGGAGACGCGCGTTCCAGTTGCAAATATCGCGAATTGCCGCCATACCATAAGTTGTGAGATGTTTGCGTTGATGTCAGCTTCCTTCTTGCGTTGCCGGCGTCTTCTGCAGCGCGATTTCAATGCGGCGAATGCCGTCAGACGTCAATTTCCAGGCGCGGGAAATATAAATAGACGTTAAACGCATGTTAACGCGATCTTCAACTTGCGCTTCGATTTCGATTTTCGTTTACGTGAAAACTGCACTTTTACCGAATTCGTCCCAAGTGCCGCCTTTCGCCGGCTATTTCCAGCTGCCGCTCCAACTCGATAACTATTTTGAGGAATAGACATATCTTATTCATGCGCCGGGATAATTTCCCTCGATCCCTGTGTAAACGCACATGTGAACCGCAGACGTCAACGCAGCATATTGTCTCGAAGCGCAGAAGGCAGCCGGCAGTCAAATTGCAGGCAAAGTTCATCCGCAATCATTTCCGCTCGCTGCGCTCCTGATTACCATATCGATTTCGTTCGCTCGGTGACGGCGACGACGATTTATCACGTTTCCATCTGGCCGGGCCGCGTGGACGCGTGCCGGTGATTAATCAGGCACGCTGATGGTTCGCCGATAATTTATAATAAATTAAATTGTTGGTGGTTGGACGTGCGGCGGCCGCCCACGCCACACACGGCTCTGAGCATTTGCTCGCCCTCGAGGTGCGCAGGTGGACGTCCTCGATCCTCGGGACTCGCCCTGCTGCGAGTTATGCAAATTCGCCGCCGAATTAATCATGCGTTAATGAACACCTTGCGCTCAAGTGCGTCCACTGGGGCAATCTTTGCAAGAAGTCGCAGATAACGCACATGTCGTTGCAATTAAAGCCGTTTCTCGAAGCTATTGCTTTGTTTGAAGGTACCACGAAAGCGAAAAATGAATTTCGGATGCGCAGCGAATACAAACGATCGAATTAACAGAATGTGGGCCTCGTAAATTCCGATCACTTCACTTGTCTGTCTATTCGTGACTTTGCTGCACTTTATGAGCACCTTATTCGCCAACACAAAGAACTGGAAGATGCTGTTGTTTGTCGTTGCTGCCTTGTTGGCTTCGTCGTCATGTTGTGCTTTATTTAGTCGTGCAAAGTTGCTGTCTATGGACTCAAGTCCACACTTGATCGAAATGTGTTTCTGCATTGGCCACAACTCGAGCTGGAAATTCCCCAGTTTACAGACGCGCTAGCCAGTAGTTTAATCACACCAAGTTAAAGCTAGTTAAGCTTACGAGCACCTCTTCGACCTGGCCAAATGGCACCAGCAAGAGTAAAATGAATATGGCTATAAAATGGCGCGTCTCCGCACATGCAAATTGCGATAATTTGCCGCCTGATGGCGAATTCAATCGTAGTTATGAGCGTCTAATCGATAACATCGCGGAATGCTCGAAAATCGAATAAAATTACTCCGCCGTCTTCGTCCTCAGGGCCGTTTATTGCTGGCGACGTGCACAAAGAGTGTCAGGTAACCCACCTTGAGGTGCCTCGCCTCGGATGGCCGAAAATTGCAGCCACCTGTTAGCGGGGACCAATTTGGTAACGACGCGCTTGGCCTTGCCGAAACGCGTCCAGCGTGGACAATGGCTCGAATGGGTTGTTGTGGACGCGGAAACTGCATGTTTAAAGTAATAAATGGCCGGCGTAAGTCGAGGCAATTTCGGCCGCCCACCAGGAGCATGTTTAACGGCCAAGAGAAGTCGAGAGGCGCACAACTGGAGCATCTTCACAAATGCGGCCGAGCTGGCTGACTTCCCGAAAAGGGGTTGTAAATTATAATGGCCTTGGCATTGTGCTGCGTTTGCGGCGGAGACACCTGAATGCCTGATGCTGCAGGCTTGCATCAGGCGGACGACTTTGTTGCGCGTAATTGTGCGATTAATCATTAGGTAATTGAATCGCCATTGTTGGAGCTCGTAAAAGGCGCGTCGCTTTTATTATGATATCGTGAAATATTATGGCTTTATTAGTGATTGCGCGCCACCCCCTATCGCCTTCCAGCGTGCTTATGAAAGCCGTAAAAAACACCACACCCCGTGAAATGTGGCGACAGCCTTCCTATTTCACCTCTGATTGTGATTTCTTGCCGTGATTCGAACAATTCCTTCGCCAGACTGCCCTAATTTACCGCCCACTTTGTCAGATTACTTCACCCATCCGCATTTCTAGATCTATAACAATATCAATATGATGATCGCCATTAAGGTTAGTCAACATGTGCATATATCCAGGCATTCACTTCTGCTAGACAGCGAATTTACATCGGATTAGCATTTCGTAATTAGTTTCAACTAGCAAACGAGTATCTTGAATGTGCGTGAATTCATTTCGCCAACACTTTCCATGTAATTGCATTACCCTGGAAGGGAAATTTCATATTTGAGATTAGGTTAGGTAGCCATTTTAAATCGACCTCAAAGTCTGTAAACGTGAATTTCTTTTTCTGTTGAGGGCAAAGAGAACGAACGGAAATGCATTGTGATGTGTTCAGAATATGTCCACGTGTCTGCAAATGCGGCATTAAATATTATTGCCATTGTCGGGGTGAATGGCGATAGTGAGATAGGCCATTATAAGGCCAATATTAATTGAATGCGTGGGTGGAAATAAAGTGTGTGCAGCGAATTGTACGAAATGCAGCTGCTTCCATCCACTGACCACTCCACTCTACTCCACACTACTTCTCTCCCTCTCTCTCCCTCTGTTCATGGTCATCACATTGTCGCCGAAACCAAGAAAGCGGTGGCAGCTGCTGCCACCGAGACCGCTCATCGGCAAAAATGCGTTACTCCGCAGCAGAGCTGGACGTGCCGGATTCGGCGTAATGAGCAATCCGAGGAGTGCCACCCCCGGTGTGGGTGCGTGCACCCGTTTCGGCATCCAGATGCCCGCCGTCGACGCAAATGTCATTTGCGCGCATTGTGACCAAATGGACATCAGCAGCAGCAGCAGCGGCAGTATGCCCATCAACTGGACCCTGGTTAGCTGGGTCGTTGCGTTAATTGCCGAGTCGTTAAAGCGGCCGGCCACCTCACCCGATTGAGACCTGACGCCGCAAAAAGCCGCGAATAATGGGCGCATTGTGCATGAGCAATTCCAATTCGACACAGTGGACGATGCGCAATCTATATGCTAATCGAGAGAGGTACAGGCCCAGAAGTAATCAGTGACCTCCGCGAAGGGCGCATTCCGGATTGGAGAAGCATTCGCCGTTCGCACCTACAACGCATTTCCCGTGCTGATAATTAGCAGCAGTGGCTGCCAGCAAGAGTCCACAATTCGCCATGGTATGCAGTTGCAAAAAGAGCGGATTCTGCAGTTGCGCGTGCGCGGTGTGCTCAGCTAATGGGGCGCATCAGCGTAATTGCCGCACACGTGTGCCGCGCACATATTTCAAAGATCTACCAATTTATTGCCATTCGCGTAATGTGCAGGCTTTTAGTCGCATGTCATAACATGATCAGAGAGCAAACTCGCTGGGATATGCATTCTCCCGGTTTCGGCCGACACCCAGCCCAAGGACATTGCTCTCTGGCATTCATCGGCATCTCATAAAAGCGTCGTAAAAGAGGCTTGCAACTGAAAATGAGCACATTTCCACCATTTCGGACATCGGTCCACCTCAATTTCTGAGCTATATCAACAATAGAGATCTTCTCCCAATTCCAGCTTGGTTAAGTTAGATTACAAATGAGGACTCTGGGTAGAGAGCATTGAATGACGTCCTCGACAAACTGGTTCTTCACATCAATGCGATCAGACACAAGGAGTGAGCCCTTGCAGCCCTTCATTGACGACCCTGTGACCCCATATCCGATCGCAATTGCAGCGCAACCGACGCGCATCTTGTGCGGAGATCTGCGAAGGCGGCGCTTGCTGGCCAGGTACACCAATCTCATCTGAAGAGAACGTGCTCAGAAATGGATGGAGAAGAACCAATCGTGGCGTGCGTGGTTCAATGCCTTGCGCCTTCTTCATTCATCTTTGCGCTCGCGCACCTCCGACTCAACTCAGTTGGCATGGTCTGCAGGTACCTCGTAGTTCTTGAAGGTCCCATGCTGCTCTTAAGTCAGGGACGGCCAACCCAAATGAACTCGCGGGCCACTTTGGAAATGCATCATGACTCCGCGGGCCGCACATAAAATT